>ML797745.1:76422-100931 GCA_009831015.1 Picea engelmannii
AAGGATGAATTTTGGAATAAGGCCATGTATGAAGAATTTTATCAAATAGAGAAAAATGACACTTGGGAATTGGTTCCAAGACCAAAGGATAAGAATGTGATCGGCACAAAGTGGGTATATAGGAATAAATTGAATGAAGATGGGCAAGTTACAAGGAACAAATATATATTGGTATGTAGAGGATATGCATAGGTTGAAGGAATCGACTTTGAAGAGACATTTGCCCCAATTTCCAGAATGGAAGCAATCTGATTTCTTTTAGCTTATGCATGCTCCAAAAATATTAAAGTGTATTAGATAGACGTAAAATAAACTTTTATGAATGGGGAACTTGAAGAACAAGTCTACTTTAAACAACCAAAAGGATTTCAGTTGTTAGAGAACGCAGATTATGCATGTAAATTAAAGAAGGCCTTCTATGGTCTGAAACAAGCTCCTAGAGCATGCTACTCTACACTGGGTAAATATTTATAGTAGGCAGGGTTCATAAAAGGAAGTGTAGACAACAACCTCTACATCAAGGTAACTCAAGATAGTATTTTATTAATTGAATTTTATGTTGATGATATTATTTTTGGAAGCATTGATGACAGGTTAAGCCATAAATTTGCAAAGGACATGCAAAATGAATTTGAAATGTCATTACTTGGAGAACTATCATTATTTCTAGGTCTTTAGATACGTCAAAGAAACCAGGGAACATTTATTTCTCAAAACAAGTATATCAGAGAAATGCTAAAGAGGTTTGGAATGGAAGATTGCAAACCAGTTGCAAGTTGAGAAAAGATGATGATTCAAAGTCTACAGATCATAGACAATACATGTCAAATATTGGTAGCCTACTATATATGACAACATCCATACTAGATGTAATGCAGACAGTTGGACAGGTGGCACGATTTCAAGTAGCACCAAAGGAATCACATGTATTAGCAGTGAAGAGGATTTTCAGATATCTCAAAGGAACATAAGAGTTTGGATTATGGTATCCAAAAGGAAAGGATATATCACTTATTGCCAACATAGATGTAGATTGGGCAGGTTGCATTGATTACCAATGAAGCACCATTGGAGCAACGTTTTACTTGGGTGAGTGTTTAGTATCATGGCTAAGAAAGAAACAATCATCAATATCTTTATCTACAACCGAGACAGAGTATATTGCAGCAACAACATGTTGTACATAGGTTCTATGGATGAAACGAACTCTGACAGACATACAGGTTGAGTATGATGAGCCCATTCCAATCTATTGTGATAATACAAGTGCCATTAGTATCTCAAAGAACTCGATGATGCACTCCAAGACGAAGCAAATTCCAATAAATTATCACTTTCTACGGGAACAGGTTGGAGAAAGAACATCATAGTTGAATATGTGGTCACAAAAGAACAAGTGGAAGACATCTTTACAAAATTGCTTCCATGGGAAACCTTTGAGTATCTTCACCAGAGACTTAGAGTTATTTCTACTCCAAAACAAATGCTTTTGAATTATTATCTTATATGTATTAGATGTACATGAGAAAGAACCATAAAGAGGACAATTCAGGTTGGGAGATTAGAAGAGTCAGTTAGGGGGAGAAGACCTGAATGGAAAGATACATTTTCCATTGATGAAAAAGGGGGAGAGATTTATTAGATGCAGAGGATAGAGGCATGGTTGCAGGTGGAGTGTTGGTCACAGATATGCATGCATGGTTATAGGGGGAGCATGAGTGATATAATTTCAGTATTGCATCAGAGTGTTGTCATCAATGTCAAAGGGGGATATTTTTGATTAATTGGGTTGGTTGTCATTGATGTCAACCCTTGAAGAAAGTCTGGTAGTGAATTCTGATAGCACAAAGGTTTAGGTAATGGACCCAAGTTTGTTTGATGTATAATGGTATGAGTTTTGATATATTTGTAGGTAATACTATTCTATATTGATTTTACATGTCATGCCATTTCTGGTGGTATGTGGAACGTCACATAATTCCTCACGGTTTGAGAGTTATGGCCTTACGAATTTGGAGGACCCTCATATGTTGGCTTGAAGCCCCAAAAGGTCAAAAAAGTCAAAGTTCTTGCAAAGAAGAATATATTTAAATAATAAAGTGAAGTGACAAAGTCAAAAAGGATTATTTAAATAATAAAGTGAAGTGACAAAGTCAAAGAGGATTATTTAAATAATAAAGTGAAGTGACAAAGTCAAAGAAGATTATTTAAATAATAAAGTGAAGTGGCAAAGTCAAAGAGGATTATTTAAATAATAAAGTGAAGTGACAAAGTCAAGGAGAATTATTTAAATAATAAAGTAAATGGAAAAATTTCTAAATATGGAAAATGGTTAGAAGTGGGTTAGCCTTAAAATAAGGAATTTGGGTTAAGATGGTTAAAAGGTAACTCCTTGAGGAAGCTACATGAAAGTATAAATAAGAGGCAAGGATCTCTCATTTTGAACACACTTGAGAATATTGAATTTCTATAGGTGACTGAGGTAACCAAAGGATATCTAAGCTGAATTTCATAGGTAAGGTGAAGTAAAGAAGGCCGAAATTCAAGGGAGGATAAATTCTTTTGATGATGCTTTCTAAGATATGTTATTTATAGGTCATCTCACCATTTTTGCAATAACTTATTTTCTAGAATGATTCAGACCGTGAAATTGGGAGGGCATTGAGGAAACATATCCAAGTAGATTTGGTATGAATTTCAACTTGTGGGTCGTTGTATTTTTGGAGTTACACTCCATGGAAAATAGGGTTTGTGGCTAGTCCTGAAACTAGTCTAAAACATGTGTTTCGGGTAAAAATGTCATAAATTCTTCATAACATATCCAAATTCAGTAAGACCAAATGTGTTGGTTAGATTACATTATGTAGTATTCTGTGTAACATTTTCATATGCATACAACAAATATCCTGTGCAGGGCACACTCTACAAGTTCGCTCTTTAGAATAAGCCAAAATTCAACAAGGTATGTCATTTTTGGTATAACTCATTTTCTGAGAGGTTCCAAGTAGTGACACCTGGAGGAATTGCATAAAACACACTGAAGAACTCAGTGTTGAAAGAAACTTGGTCTTATCCTCTCTATGGATCTACTGGATCCAACAGTCCACGAAAATTGGTGTTTCACCCTCTGAGAATTTCCACCGTCCGTTTAGGCTCTGAATAGTTCGTTGCCAAATAACTTGGTGTCTTTCCTCCTGAGCTTGATTTCTATGAGGTGACTTTGACCCTCATCCTTCCTCTGTAATTTCAAATTCTCTATCCCTCTTGAGCTTGATTCTTGCTGCAAACTTAAGGATTCTAAGGAATTCTTGCATGCACTACTTATGGCCTTCACGATAATCCCTAACTATCTGATATCTCCCAACTCTGCTCACTCCTTGCGGCACAATTTCTTCAACCACTCACTTGGTTGGAAAAGTCTAAGACGTCAACCTGGCCCAGACACACCTTGCACAACTTTGTGATATACTTGCACTTTTGTTGGTATAATAACAACTCTATCTCTCCTGAGATTTTCTGAGGTAAAACTCAAAATCTTGTCAATGCACTCCTTGTGGACCTTCACTGCACTCCTTGCAAGAATTCTTAGGATGAGGAGAAATTGAAACTTATACACTCCCTCTCAAATAATTCATACATTCAACATGAAATCATACACATAAATCATTGAGACAAATTCATAACAGAGCATATAAGAAAACTGTAAACATACCATTCAATAGATGAAAACAATAACCATAACAACACCATGAAATTGGATCAAAGCCTTCTTATATTAATTCAAGTGATTTTGTACATGGTTTCTATAGAAAAAACTATCTTCTCAAACAAATTCTACAATATATGTTCATCTCTTCTCTCATATGCTCTCTTTCTCTATAGCTTCTACTCTTACAGTTGAGAATGATAACACAATCCATCTACGAGGGAGATTTCTTGATTTTTCCCTCCTACAACTCTAAGCTATCTTATCGAAATTAAAGACTACAACTACTTTACATTTATTACATTAAATGCCTCCAACCAGCAGATGAGAGTGTTGGCCCTTGACCAAGTTTTGGGAGATCCTTGGTCAAGTTGACCTATTTTGGGACTTCGACAACCTGTTGAAGGAGGAATGCAAGACAAAGCAGAGATCGCAGGATCACAACCCCTTTTTGGGTCCTTTTTGGGATTTGGGATGATGTAACGGGTATGGGGATGTCGACCCATGGGTTTACCCATGTTTAGGCCTATTTTGTAAAGTATAAATATATATTTGTGTGATATTGAGCTAAGTGCT
This sequence comes from Picea engelmannii, assembly GCA_009831015.1. NCBI lineage: Eukaryota > Viridiplantae > Streptophyta > Pinopsida > Pinales > Pinaceae > Picea > Picea engelmannii. Next base: position 80,705 of record ML797745.1, read on the forward strand.
AAGTATGGGTTGTAGATTCTTTGTGCATAGTGTGTGAGACTTGCAAAGCTACGTGCAAGTAATTGTAAGAAGGCTTGGTGTTGTATCCTAACTCGAAGAAGGAGGATCTGGTGGAGTGTACACAGATCTCTTGTCTTCTGCGGAGTAGGATTTTGACGCTATGTGCCTGTAAGAATCTTGACAGTAGATAATAAAGAAAAAGAGTTGGTGGACGTAGCCCCAGGGTGGGGGTGAACCACATACATGCTATGTTTCTATGATTTGTTTGATGTGTTGATATGTTTATGTCTTTACTTGCTAAATGCTTTGATATAGATGGATAGATATGTTTATGCTTTGTGCTAACGATGTATATGGATGTTATATATGAACTATGTGAACTTTCTTAGTGCTTAAATCTATTGGATCTAATCCATCTCTTTATGCTAAGTGCTTAGATACACCAGATCTGAATGAATGTTGTGATGCTCTATTTTATCCGCGGAGTAGGCACTAAGTTGAATGTTGATGAATTGTATTTTTTAAATGCTATGTTAAGTATTAGAGTCATAGATCTGTGTCTCAACTAAGGTTGCAAACACTTGAGTCCTGCAACCCCCCCGCCTCTACCTCAGGTGAGACTTCATCTGCTTCACAGGTGTTGCTGAAAGGGCTGGTAGTTAGGGTTTTCTTGGTGTGCTATTGTAGCGTTGAACCCTGGGTCAGCCCCTGTGCCAACAAATTGTTCTTTTGTCAGGACCTGAAACTGTGATTGTTGGGAACTGAGGAGGAAGAATCTTTGTGCGTAGATATGTCACTCTAGTGCGCAGTACTCTACTTAGTTTTTGAAACTCTGTTCTAAATAAAAGAGGTCAGATCTAAAGAAAAGAGGTAAGATCTGAAAGCTTTGTGCTCTGAGAAAGGTAAAAGTGAGAATTTTTTATTAAAAGAGTAAGATCTGAAAGCTTTGTGCTCTGAGAAAGGTAAAAGTAAGAATTTTTTATTAAAAGAGTAAGATCTGAAAGCTTTGTGCTCTAAGAAAGGTAAAAGTGAGAATTGTTTATTAAAAGAGGTAAGATCTAAAAGATCTGTACTCTGATAAAGGTAAGAATAGTGAAAATTTTTAGATCTGAAAGATTTGTGCTCTGTAGAAGTAAGATAAGTGGAAATTTTTGTTTCAATAGTATGGATCTATGTATGTTTGATAGATTTTGTCCTAGATTGAAAACTAGGGCACTGATAGATGAAAGAATATTTGACATGAGTATATCTAATAAGAATAGTGAAAGATATGTTATACCTATGCATAGAAAGAATATTTGTACTAACAAGTGGATGCAGGATCCTAGAAATACATGTTTGCAGGTTAGCTACCATGATCCTAGCGCGAAGTATAGGAAGAGCTGGGAATCATTTAAAAGAAAGAGAGGATTAACTCTCTATTACAATTTCCATAAACCAGGACATCTTGCTAGGGAATACCCTGGGAGAAGACCTAGTTGTCTTTGTTGCAAATCTATGGACCATGAAGTATTGGATTTCCCTAGAATGATTGCTAATCTTGAAGGAATGAACATGAGACAAGAAAACCCTAAGGTAGATCCAGAAACTATGATTATGGAAGAACCCTAGAAAGAATCAGAGAAAGTATTGCTACAGATAAAAGACACCCTGAATGACCACCGACATGTCATATTATTAGAGATCTTCAAAGAAAAAGCATGCATTGAAATAAGAATAGGAGACTTCGACATTGACTGTGTTCTAGATGGGAAAAAACAGGTGAATATCATGACAAAAAGAACTTGGGAAGCTATAGGAAGGCCTACCATGATTCCTTCATTAGGAGGAATAGGACTATTCAAAGTGAAGCTGATAAAACTATGTGGAAAGATTAGCCAAATATCTATGAGTGCCAATGGAACTTTGACATAAGAGGAATTTGAAGTTGTTAAATTTATTGAGGACAACGCTCCATTTCCTATGTTGCTTAGAAAACCTTGGATTGAAAGAGATTAGGCTAGAAGGAAGGAGGAAGAAGAATTTTTAGAGCAGAATAAACAAGAGTTAAAAGATTTCATGACTAGAAGGATCAGACACTTGATTGAAGAACAGAAGAACAGATCTAAGCTATTTAACACCAGAGACCCAAATGTCGAAGTTGCAATAACACTAGAAGACCCACATAATATTGAAGTACTTATTCCAGATAAAGAAGAAGTATCACCCTCCAATCTTAGGAAAGAATATCAACAGCGTGAAGTGACTATGCCAAAAGAAGATAAGAGTCAGAATGGAAAAATGCATACCGAGACGAATCTCACTGGGAATAAAGATAGAAAGATAAGTAAGAAGAGAACTAATATTGGAAAGTTACAGAAGGTTCTAGAGGGAACTTCGCAGAGAGGAAATTTGCAAAATTGGAGCTTCGTCAGGATAACAGAACATCGCCACATGGAACTTCGCTAGGGTGAATAAATATAGCCGTTGGGACCAATATAACCATTTAGCCAACCCCCCGAATGGGTAGAAAGGAATTTATGGTTCTCCACCAGACCGTTGGACCATGCCGTAACAGAAAAAACATAGTTAATGAAGGCTTCTCACCCATTGCAAGAGGTTTGTTGTCAAGTTATCTATTTATCCCGTTGCACCATGCATCGAGAACACTTTTTATAATGTGAATCTAGGCCATAGAATCGTTTGTTTTACACAATGATCATTGCGCTATTTCTCTCTATCCCATTGCAATGTCTAAATTACCCCTCAAACCTGATATTTCCAACCCCGATCGTGTATGTCGGACGAGTTCAGTGTTGCAGAGCAAGTTGTCGAAGAAGTTCTCATCAACCTCATGACTAAACGAGTAATGTCAATGTATGTAGGTATACAAGCATCATCAATGAGAGGACTGCAAGCCTCTCCGTCGACTGCTTGTAGAGGCGGATCATCCTGACCATCAACAAAAAAGAGAACCAAGCACAAAGACGACCTAGCCAATGCGAAGTTGCTCATAGAGAAACTCGAAGTGAAAGAAGTGATCAACAGAGCACTTCGCTCTGTGATAGTCCTAGAAATAAAGGTAGAGGATCGAGTCATGCAACGAGTAGAGAAGCTCACAGAAGCTATCCAACAGCTACAACAATGCATAACAGACTTAGAGCTTCGCATAGTGCCTGAGACTCCATAGGATGTAAGGGATCAAAGAGAAGCAACGACCCAGAGAGTAGTTGAAAGGATAAAGGCCCTTGCCATGGAATGCATGAAGCTGAGTAATCGCAGTGACCAAACATATGAGAGACTCACTGAGAACCCATAATTGCAGGCACTGGAGTCATAGCTCCAGGAAGAAAAGAAACAAGCAGAGACAATACAGGTGCAATTGAAGCCCCTATCAGCTATGGAAAGAATGAAGTGATCCCATGAGAAATGCACTGCCCAACAACAAATCCACACTATCCAGAGAAGAGTTATGGAAGTAACTCAGAGGCTTCAATCTGTACAATATAAGGCTTACCAATTGTTCACAGAGGTTGAAGGTCGAGGAGAAGAACTTGAGAAAGTTGTTGTTGCAGAAGAACAAAACCTATAAGGACCCATGAATGATGTAGTCATCCAAGAGTTCATTGAAGAGGAGGTTGTGGCACAACAACAATTCAAAGCAGCTCAAGCCACACTCGAGGATTTTGAAGTAGAACTACCCAAACCAGAGTGAATCGGGATGAGTCACAAGTGAGTGTTGGGGGCATGTTGGCCCTTGACCAAGTTTTGGGAGATCCTTGGTCAAGTTGACCTATTTTGAGACTTCGATAGCCTGTCGAAGGTAAAGCACAAGAAGAATCAGAGATCGCGGGATCTTGACCCCTTTTTGGGTCCTTTTTGGGATTTGGGATGATGTAATGGGTATGGGGATGTCGGCCCATGGGTTTACCCATGTTTAGGACTATTTTTTAAAGTATAAATAGATGTCTAGGCAATGTAAGGGGGGACACATATATATCTGTGTGATATTGGGATAAGTGCTAAGTATGGGTTGCAGATGCTTTGTGCATACTATGTGAGACTTGCAGAGATACGTGGAAGTAATTGTAATAAGGCTTGGTTTTGTACCCTAACTCGAAGGAGGAGGATCTGGTAGAGTGTGCGCAGATCTCCTATCTTATGTGAAGTAGGATTTTGATTTTATGTGCCTGTAAGAAGCTTGACTGAAGATAATAAAGAAGAAGAGTTGGTGGACGTATCCCCAGGGTGGGGGTGAACCACGTACATGATGTGTTGCTATGATTTGTGTGATGTGTTGATGTGTTTATGTCTTCACTTGCTAAATTCTTTGATATAGATGGATAGATTTGTTTATTCTTTGTGCTAATGATGTATATGGATGCTAGATCTGACCTATGTGAACTTTCTTAGTGCTTAAATCTGTTGGATCTAATCCATCTCTTTATGCTAAGTGCTTAGATACGCTAGATCTGAATGAATGTTGCGATGCTCTGTTTTATCTGCAGAGTAGATACTGAATTGAATGCTGATGAAATGTAGTTGCTAAGTGCTCTGTTAAGTATTATAATCAAATATCTGTGTCCCAGCTAAGGTTGCAGACACCTGAGTCCTACAAGCCCCCCTTCCTCTACCTTGAGTGAGACTTCATCTGCTTCGCAGGTGTTGCTGAAAGGGCCGGTAGTTAGGGTTTTTTTGGTGCGTTGTTGTAGCGTTGAACCCTGGGTCTGCCCCTGTGGCAATAAAGATAAAGAAGAAGAGTTGGTGGATGTATCCCCAGGGTGGGGGTGAACCACGTACATGTTGTGTTGCTATGATTTGTGCGATGTGTTTATGTGTTTATGTCTTCACTTGCTAAATGATTTGATATAGATGGATAGATCTCTTTATGCTTTGTGCTAACGATGTATATGGATGCTAGATCTGACCTATGTGAACTTTCGTATTGCTTAAATATATTGGATCTAATCCATCTCTTTATGCTAAGTGCTTAGATACGCTAGATTTGAATGAATGATGCGATGATATGTTTTATCTGCGGAGTAGATACTGAGTTGAATGTTGATGAACTATAGTTTCTAAGTGCTCTGTTAAGTATTAGAATCACAGATCTATGTCCCAGCTAAGGTTCCAGACACCTGAGTCCTTCAACCCCCCCCTCCTCTACCTCGAGTGAGACTTCATCTAGTTCACAGGTGTTGCCGAAAGGGCCTGTAGTTAGGGTTTTTTTGGTGCCTTGTTGTAGCGTTGAACCCTAGGTCTGCCCCTGTGCCAATAGAGAGAAATGCTTAAGATATGCATTACAATCCCAAAAAATTTAAGAGTAATTACATCCTTCTAGCTATTACATTAATGTTTCATCTTTTAAATTTCAAAACGTTTTCAAAATGCGCACTGGTGCATATCCAACTCTCCTCCACTTGTGCTTTCTTGCGATGCTCCTACATCAGACTCCTCTGGTTAAAAAATTCATGGACTCCTTTCCATGAGCTCCTTCACCGTCCATCCATGTTTTGGAATATCTTCTTCACTTTCCCAACTGGCATCCTCAATCAGGTTTCCGTTCCACTTGATCAAATATTCAAAATATGTCTTCCTCCAGGTCTTCTTACCAATTCTCTGATCAATGATCTTTTCCATCTATGACTTTTCAGCTATAGGCATCTGTTTGACCCACTGGACTTCCTTTTGATTCTCTTGTCCTCTTGCTTCATCTTCTCTGTAAGGGTACAAATCTGCTATGTTAAATATGGGTGATATTCCCACATCATCTGACAATTCTATTTCGTAAGAATTGGCCTCAAATTTCCATAAAATCTTACATGGCCCTATCTTTTTCATCTTCAGCTTGTTATATATTCCCCTTGGGAACCTTTCTTTTCTTATATGTGCTAAGACCAAATCTCCCACTTCGAATTGAAGCTCTCTTCTGTGTTGATCTGCTCTGTGTTTGTATTCCTAGTTGGAACTCTGCAACTGCTCTTTAATATTATTGTGGAGCTCCTGCACTCCTGCTACAAAATCTTCCACTCCAACACTCCTGAACTCATTCTGCTCCAAGTCTCTCCACTCATATACTCCTCTTGGTTGTATTCCATACATTATCTGAAACGGGATTTGTCCCGTTCTCCGGTTAGGTGAGTAATTATATGCAAATTTCCCTTGCGGTAGAATCTGATCCCACTGACTATGATGTTCAACTACTAAAATCCTTAATAATTCTACCAAACTTCGATTTACTACCTAAGTCTATCCATCCATATGAGGGTAATATGATAAGCTAAAATATATATTTGCCCCCATCTTTTTCTATAGTGTTCTCTAGAAATTACTAACAAACTTGGTATCTCTGTTTGAAACAATACTCTTTTGTAAACCATGAAGTCAAACAACTTCTTTGAAAAACATATTTGCAATGTGTGTTGCATCACTAGTTTTATGAAATGGAATAAAATGTGCCATTTTTGAGAATTTTTCGACTACCACGAATATGGAATGACAACCTCTCTATGTCCTTGGTAGTCCCAACAAAAAATCCATGCTTACAGCATCCCACGACCTCTCTGGCATTGGCAATGGTTGATACAAACCTGTATTCTGTATTTTCCCCTTTGTGTGCTGGCAGATTCTACATCTGTTGACAAAATTCTCGACATTCATTCTCATCCTTGGCCAATAATACAAATTGTTTAGTTGCACAAATGTTTTATCATGGCCAAAATGTCCAACCAATCTCCCACTATGTTTTTCCTTCAAAAGGTTTTCTCTCATAGAACTCTTCAAGATACACAACTAATTTCATTTAAACAACAGTCCATCATGAATTAAATATTCAATCCATTGTCTTCTATCTCTCAGAACATGATTCTTGCATTCTTCATAAGCATCCTTGAAATATGAATCATCTCTGTACATTTCCTTAAGTCTATCAAAACCTAAGGTCTTCACACAAAATTCCTGCTCTATGCTCAACAACCTTGTTAGCATTTCCAACAATTTTCTTTATAAACAAAAGTAAATTTCTGCATAAATTCAACCCATTTTGCATGTTCCTGGTTCATTTTTTCCTGTTTGGTTATAATCTGTAAGCCCTGATTGTCGCTATACAAAACAAACTCTTTTGGAAACAGGTAGTGCCTCCATTTATTCAACACTTGTATGAAAAAATAAAAATCTTTATCATAAGTGGAGTAATTCCTTTTGGCATCATTCAGCTTCTCACTGAAGTATGAAACCGGTCTATTGTCTTGACTTAGGACTGCTCCAATCGAAAATCTACTTGCATCACATCTCACTTGGATTTTTTTACTGAAGTCTGGCAAAACCAGAACTGGTTGTCCAGTTATCTTCTCTTTCAATAACTTGAAACTTTTCTCTGCTTCCTCTGTCTAATGAAAAAATTTATGTCTTTTCTTGACTGTGTCCATCATTGGTGCACAAATTCCACTAAAATTTCTGATGAGCTTCCTATAAAAACTATCTAGTCCATGGAAGCTTCTTACTTCAAAGATATTCCTTGGTGATGACCACTCTTTGATTTCTTTTACCTTTTCAGGATCCATCTTCAACTCATTCGAAGAGATTAAGAAACCCAAATAAATGAGTTATGTCTTCATGAAAGATGACTTCTTCATATTTATCAACAACTTCTCTTGCTACAACCTCCTCATTACTAGCGTTAGATGTCTCAAATTTTCTTCCTCGGCCTTACTAAAGATCAATATATTATCAAGATACACAATTACAAAATTCCCAATGAAATCTTTCAAGACTTCATTCATCAATCTCATAAAAGTACTTGGCGCATTCCTCAAACCAAATGGCATGACAAGCCATTCATACAACCCTTCATTCGTCTTGAATGTTGTCTTCCATTCATCACCTTCCCTCATTCTAATCTGATGATATTCGCTTTTCAAATAAATTTTTGAAATTTTTTTTTCTCCACTCAAGCAATCCATCAAGTCATCCATCCTAGGTAAAGGAAACCTATACCTGATCATGATTTTTTTTATATCCCTCGAGTCTGTACACATCCTCCATCCACCATCCTTCTTCGGACTTAACACTGTTGGCACAATGGATGGACTTAAGCTTTCTCTAATCAACCCTTTGTCTATCAAATCCTAGACTTTCTTCTTGACCTCTTCATTCTCCTGTGGCGTCAGTCTGTACGTTTCTTTGTTTGGTAAACTCGCCCATGGTATAATGTCGATGTGATGACTTATAATTTTTATGGGAGGTAACGAACAAGGTAAATCATCCACCACTATATCAGTGAAATTCTCCAGTAGTTCCTAAGTCTCCTCAGGTAGATCATCTATTGAGGTACTGGTCAAGATGACTCTAAGTTTTCTCACCACAACAAACTACGTTTCTTCAAATTTATTGTCTTCATCCAGAAGTTACTTCCCACTCATGATAAGTATAGTATTTCTTGTTTCTTATTTCACCTTCTTGTCTTCAATTGGTAGCAACATATGCATCCTACCATTCTTCTCCAAGGTGTATGTGTTCTTTCTTCCGTCATGAATAACATTGATGTCATATTTCCACAGTCTTCCCAACAAAAGAGAACATACATCCATGGGAATAACATCACATAAGATCTCATCTCTGTAACCCCCTATCTTAAGTTACACTAAATATTATTTAGTGACAATTACCTGATGTCCTTTTTTCAACCACGAAACCTTGTATGGGCTCAGATGTGAAACTGTCTCTAATTCTAGCTTCTCCACCATCTCTATGGATACTAGATTATCCATGCTTCCACTATCAACTATCACCTTGCATACACTATCTTTGGTCTTGCAAGTAGTCCTAAACAAACTGTTCCTCTGGACTAGATTCTCCATCTCTTTCTCTGGCTTCAAGAGAATTTTCCCCATCATTAAGGATCTTCCACCTTATGCATCTTTTGGCTCAACATTCGCCTTTGCGCTTCTGAAATGTTAGTTTCTCCTCCTCCATCTCTTTTTCTATCAAGACATTCCCATGATTTGTGTCTGATCTTTCCATAGACAAAACACTTTATTTCACCTCCTCTTCCTCTTGCTCGTGGAAAAGTGTTCCTATTAGCACACTATCCTCCTTGTGAGATTCCTCCCCTTTCTGGGTGGTTATGAGGTTTCTTCTCTTCATCCTTGGGCTTCTGTACCCTATCCTAGGAAATTGCTTTGCCTCTACTCTGACTTCTACCTCTGCCCCTTTGACCTTACTTTTGGGATAATTTCACTTCTGACTTTGAAGCAATTTGATAAGCATCTTCTACATTCCTGATTTTCACCATGCTCATCTCATCCTGAATCTCATATCTCAGGCCATTCATGTATCTGGTGACTTTTTCATCATCACTATCACGATGACTAGCTCTAATATTTAGTCTGTAAAATTCCTTTGTATATTCCTTCACTATCATCCCTTTCTGTCTCAAATTCCGCATTCTTCGGAACATATTGATTTGGTAATCTATGGGTATGAATTTGGATTTCATCTTAGTGACCATTCTATCCCAACTTTTGATTATTTTGTTTCCTTTGCAATGCCTATTAGCCTGAAATTCATCCCACCACAATGTTGCGTGCCCTTTCAGTCTAGTGACAATGTGTTTTACTTTCTTGTCTTCTTCAATATCCTCATAATCGAAGTATTTATCCAGAGCTCTAAGCCAATCTAGCAACTCCTCAACGTCTAAGTTTCCTTCATACATCGGGATGACCATTTTTTCTTTGGAACCTATCCTTGTGACAAATTTGAATAGAAATTCCTCTGTAGCATCTTTGGCTACAACTTCTTCTTCGGCTCCAAATTTGTTCTCACTTTCGGCCTCCCTGATATCTCCAGTATCAGGTGTTCGCCTCTGTGATGTCTCCATAACATCCAATTGAGCACAAAGTTCTCTCATCTCCATTTCCATGACTGGATTGGGCATAGGTCTCTCTTGACGTCTCCTTGGCAGCATTATTTCAATCTATCCACGTAGAATTAAAACCACAAATTTCCCATGTCTTCCCTTGCTTACATAAAACAATAGTTGTAAGCTTTGATACCACCTGACGCCGACCTTCTAGTATTTGGATCTTCCTATTCCCAAGCCAAAATGGCTTCTTGGTCCCTGTTGGAACCCTTCCAACATATAACCACAGGTCTCCTTTTATGTTCTCCGCCCGCACAAACATGCACTAGACGTGAACCTCCACTCCATGTGACCACCGATGTGACCATAGACTTAACCTAAAAAGGTGTGTTGCATTTCGTGATTTAAATACTTTCGTTGCAAGTCACCCCGACTCCTTCAATTCTTGAAACCCCGAAATGGGCTAATGGTCTTTATCTCCTCCCTTAAACTCTTCATTGATGTGACCCTTGGCTACGACCTAGGGCCCAACCTTCGAGCGCATTGGGACTTCATGTGTCGGGGGTTTGTGAAGTGACCCTATCGCCTTTTCTCGAAATGCGAAACCATGATGACTTCTTATGCCAGATCGACGGTCCTGATTTCCCCCACGATACGACGGTCCATATCCTTTTTCTCATGAAGTTGGGATTTCGTGACTCGTGACTTCTTGGTAGCAAGTTCCTCCACTCTCTCGACTCCCAAAATGCTGATATTTCAGAGCACCCAATCAATGGCTCACACTCCTCTGGATCTAATGGTTTTTATCTCTCTTGAGCTTCCAAGTGTTTAAATACACTTGGTCTTATCCTCTCCACAGATCTATTGGATCCAACGGTCCATGAAAATCGGTGTTTCACCCTCCGAGAATTTACATCGTTCGTTCAGGATCTCAATAGTTCCTCTCCAAATAACTTGGCATCTTTCCTCCTGAGCTTGATTTCTGTGAGGTGAATTCAACCCTCATCCTTCCTCTAGACTTTCCAAGTCTCTATCCCTCCTGAGCTTTATTTTTTTTGCAAACTCAAGGATTCTAAGGGATTTTTGCACGCACTCCTTGCGGCCTTCACGATAATCCTTGATTATCTTACATCTCCCAACTCTGCGCACTCCTTGTGACATAAGTTCTTCAACCACTCACTTGGTTAGAAAATTTTAAGACTTCGACCTGGCCTGCACACACCTTGCACAAATATATGATATACTTTCACTTATGTTGGTATAAGAACAACTCTATCTCTCTTGAGATTTTCTGAGGTAAAACTCAGAATCTTGTCAACGCACTCCTTAAAGGAATTCTCAGGACAAGGAGAAATTGAAACTTATACTCTCCCTCTCAAAAACTTCATACATTCAACATGAAATCATACACATAAAGCATTGGAACAAATGCATAACAAAGCATATAAGAAAACTGTAAACATACCATTCAGTAGACGTAAACAAGAATCATAACAACACCATGAAATTGGATCAAAGCCTTCTTATATTAACTCAAGTACTTCTGTACATGGTTTCTATAGAAACAACTATATGCTCAAACAAATTATACAAACTTTTTTCTTCTCTTCTCTCCTATCCTCTCTTGCTCTACAACTTCTACTCTTACAATTGAGAATGATAACACAATCCATCTATGAGGGAGTTTTCTTGAGTTTTCCCTCCTACAACTCTAAGCTATCTTATCGAAATTAAAGACTACAACTACTTTACATTTATTACATTAAATGCCTCCACCTAAAAGATGAGAGAAACACTCAAGATCTTCATTACAATCCCCAAAACATTTAAGAGTAATTACATCCTTCCAACTATTACATTAAAGTTTCATCTTTTAAATTTCAAAACATTTTCAAAATGCGCTTTGGTGCATATCCAACTATCCTCCACTTGCGCTTTCTTGCGATGCTCCTGCATCAAATTCCCTCAGGTTGTATCTTAAGAAACTAGGGGGTTGGAGTCTCCTTCTAGTTGCAGCTAGAAAAAAAAGGAAGTTGGTGCTTCCAATGAATGCAATTCTTCAACACATATAAGAAAAATCATTATGTGGTTTTCTCTCGCTTTGGGTTTCCACGTAAAAACACTGGTGTATTGTGTATGTGTTGTTCATTTGTTCATTGTTTATTTACTCTTAAAATATTGGATGATAATGCTAAATTGATATAAAACTTGCATTATATGGTTTAAAAGGATTAAATTTCTCTATTATTGATTCATCCCCCCTCTCAGTAATCCAACAAACTTCACTACTACTTTTTCGGACACTAGGTGTACGCAAACTAGTCTTTGAATTTCATCTCTAGGATGAAATTTTAATCCATCTAGGCCATCTCTACATTTATTAAAGTGAGTGTGAGAAATTTATAGTAGGCACATTACATTTGGACCGTAGGGCACTTTGACATGGAGAAGGGAGTGGCATTACTAAAAAACTAGTTCTATTGGACAAATCTCTCACATGTTGTTTGCATGCATATCAAATCATGCACTACCTATGCAATTGTTAAAATTACCATCAAGGAGTAGGGTTTGTATACTCCTCCTACCCTAGACAAGTCATATGAGTCTATCTCCATGGACTACATCTCATGCCTACCTTCAACCAAGCATGGAAATGATTGTGTATTTGTGGTAGTTGATTGGTTTTCTAAGATGGCCATTTTAACACCCTATAAGAAGAATATCAAAATAAAGGCCACTTCTAATATTTTCTTAGAGCATGTTTGGGCTCATTTTCAGATTTCATGATGGACATTGAGTACTTTTTTGTCTAACTTGTGGTTAATGATGGAAACAAAGTTGACCAAATCAACTTCCGTCAACCCTCAAATTGATGACAAATAAAGGTGGTCAGCATGATGATTGTGGATATCTTGAGAATGCACAACTCCAAACATCCATGCACATGGGATGAGATCCTTCTTTATATTCAATATAAATACAACAAAGCCATTCATAGCTTTATTGGCCACAATCCTTTTTAGGTGTTCTTTGGGTTCTATCCATATGCCCCAATTGACGTGGATCTACCCATTACAATTACATAGGAAGAACCCTCACATGCTTATATCAAGGAAAATAGAGAAACCAAATTTGTTGAATGGGTCCAAAACATCTAACAACAAGTTCATTATATTTCAAAAATCCAATGCTAAGTACAAGAAACACCATGATCGGATCTACCCAAGTTTTAAGTGGGAGATAAGGTATGGTTGCATATGTAGAAAGAGCGTCTCACAAAATTGGAGGCTCTTCCCACTTCGATATGGAACTTATAGGTCATCACCAAGGCTATGGGTGAGAATGATTTTTAATTAAGTGTTATACCTTTCCTTGTCTTGCATCATGTCTTTAATGTCGATTTGCTTCTACTTTCCACATTTCTTGGAAAACTTAGAGGTGGCCAAGAACTTGGATCCTACAAAACTCAATCATGATTGCATTGAGCATGCTACAATTAACTATATCAAGGAAACCAATATTGCTCGACAACACATGTATTCCAATAGAGGAAAAACAACTTCAGTAACCACTCACACAAACAGATCAAAGATCAACACATTGATGTTTTTACATGGTAAAATCCCTATGGGGAAATATCCACAACCCTAGCCAACGTGACCACTTGGAGAAATTCATTAATTCAAAAGAAAATATTATTGAGAGAATTATAAGAGATTTTTTCACAATCGATCATCGAAAAATGACTCTCCATGCTCTTTAAATAGAGATCATTGACCATTTGGTTGCTAATCCATAGATCAATGCAGTCATTAAGATAAAAGAGAATATGAGTCATCAGTTCAATTTATGTTGGTAAAATATCATGATCGACGAATTTCCTAAGTACAAATGCATACTAACGAAACACACTAAGAAACACACTTTTACCTAACAACACATTATACCAAGTTGATCTTAACTAACTCCTAAGTGTCTAAATATCCTAATATCCCCCCTTAAGAAAAAAATGGGATATGATTGAAGGATTTACAAAGGTGACATAATAGGATAAGGAAGGAGTAATTAGAGCCTATCCCCCCTTAAGAAAAAAATGGGATATGATTGAAGGATTTACAAAGGTGACATAATAGGAGAAGGAAGGAGTAATTAGAGCCTATCCCCCCTTAATGACAACTTCTTGAACTCCTAACATAGATCAGAATTTGGAAAAATTCTCTTCTATAAAAGACTTTGTGAAAATTTCAGCAACTTGATATTCTGTAGGGAAAAATATCACTTCAATGACTCGATCATGAATCATATTTCTGATGAAGTGCATGTGTAGCTCGATGTGTTTATTGCGCTGATCTTGAACTGGATCTTTGGCGAGATTTATGGAACTCTAATTTTCACACCAAAGGGTGGTTGATGTTGTTGTCATAATCCTAGTTATGAAAGGATATTTCGAAGCCACAAGGATTCTTGAATTGCATTAATCGTTTCTCAATACTCTACTTCTAATGAAGAAAGAGTAATAGCCAGTTGTTTCTTACAGGCCCAAGTGACAGGTCTTGAAACAAGGCTGAAAACATAACTTGTAGTAGAATTTTTATCATCAGTATCGTCAACCCAATATGAATCAATGAAACCAACCAATAAAGGAGACCCCCCTTGAGTTCTAATGTACCCTGAACTGAAATGTACCCCAGACATACTGAAGTATCCTTTTAGATACTTTCCAATGGATTTCATGGGTTGTTTTCATATACCGGGAAACTAACCAAGCATTGTGTCTTTTAACACTTCCATATCATTCATACCTATTGATGTACACCCATTCACATCTAGATACTTGATAAAAAAGAGAATAGGTTCATTGGAACTAGGAACGTGTTCGACTCTAATATGAAGGATCACCAGAAATATCACCAACTACTTCTTGAGTTGAATGAAGCCATATAAGAAGTGGTGGTATTGGTGTAGGTTCATGTTCAATGGACTTATTTGGAGGAAGGAGAGTAGGTGGAGGTGAATTTTCATCCTCATTGTCATAATATGAAGAGTAAGAAACTAGAATAGAAACAAAATATGACACGAATGACAAAGATGGTCACGGGTCGAAGAAGGCACAAACGTCGAATTAGGCTTGTAGGCAAAGATATTTTCATCAAATTTAACATCTCTTCTAATAATAATTTCAAGAGAATGAGGTTGAAGAAGTCTATAACCTTTAACATATTCAAAATATCCAACAAAAATACACTTCTCACTTTTAGGCTGTAAATATTTCCTTTTCTCATCAGGAATGTGATCCCATGGTACACTGCCAAACACATGGAAGCGGATTACATCTGGATTTTTTTTTTTCTAAGCTTCTTCCAGTGTTATATGTTTTAGATCCTTTGTGGGAGTGTGATTTACTATGTAATTTTCACATTTAATGGCTTCCTCCCAATAATTAAGACTTGATCCCTTAGATTGGATCAAACAATTAGCCATTTATTTTAATTTTTTATTCTTTCTCTCAGCAACAACATTTTTCTATGGTGTATATGGATCAATGTGTTGCATTTGGATTCCTTGTGCAATTCAATAACTTGTAAAATTTTTGTTCACGTATTCACCTCCATTATCTATTATTAACCTTTGAATTTGATGTCTAGATTGTTTTTATACAAGGGCCTTGTAGGAAAAAAAATTGTCAAACGCTTCACTCTTAAGTTTTAAGAAGTAAACCCAAGTGTGTCTAGAGAATTCATCAATGAAAGTCAATAAAAATTGCACCTAGAAAAAGAAGGAGAAGAAAGTAGACCACAAAAGTCATTGTGAATAAGTTGCAAAGGGGTTGAGGTGCGCCAAGAGGCATGTTTCTCAAAACTTTCCCGATGATGTTTATTGAGAACACAACTACCAAAAACACCATCTCTGCATGAAACAAGAGGAAGACCAATCACCATATGTTTATTGCATAGTTTCTCCAATTAACAATAGTTTAGATGACCAAACTACTCATGCCAACGTTTTCTCAAGTCATCGCTATGAACAACAAAAATTGATGGAAAAGATGATGACCGAAAGTTGTCAAACTTATACAACTTGGTAATATCATCAACAATTCCAATCGTGAGAATATGCTTAGAATATTT
Source organism: Picea engelmannii (assembly GCA_009831015.1). Classification (NCBI taxonomy): domain Eukaryota; kingdom Viridiplantae; phylum Streptophyta; class Pinopsida; order Pinales; family Pinaceae; genus Picea; species Picea engelmannii. The sequence continues at coordinate 96,671 of ML797745.1, forward strand.
TAAATCCTTTCTTACAACTTGGTGAGGTGAAAACTTTATGGTTTCACATTCACCTGAATGAGTTATCTGATATACTAATAGAAGGTTGTAGGAAATACTTGGAACACATAATACATTTTTGAAATTACCATTACCTACCTGAACTATTCTAGACCTTACAACACTAAGAGATCTATCATCACCAACAAATATTTTCTTGGTGTTACATTCATTTAGAGAAGAAAATATGGCTTTATCCTTAGCCCTATGATAAGATTCTCTATAATCAATAATCCACTCGTCAAAAGAAGAATTAGAAGTTTCATTGAAGGAGAAAATAGAAGAAAAAAGTGCATGCCCATGTGAATAAGAAGAAGAAACAATATTGTTGTTGTGCTTCTTCATCGCTACTTCTAAATATTCCATATTCTTAGAAAATTTGGACTCCACATGACCATCTTTCCCAAAAAAGTTGCAATGTTTGTCAATCTTCCTATTTTTATATTTTTTCATTTGTCACCATTAAGAGTTGTTATACCCCTAGGTCGAGCCCCAATTGGAAATGTACATATAGGTTGGTGATCTAGGAGATTTTGTGGCTAGAGTGCCTATGTGATTCTTGGGTTGGAGAGCCTACATACTAAAAGGACAACGAGCTCATAATCATTATATGTAATCTCTCTCTGATTTTTAATAAAATACATCATTGTTGCAGACCAACCAGAAAAAAAGAGTATGGGGGGACAAAAATCCACTAAAAGGGAAAGGGGGGATAATATTCTAGGAAGGGGGCCTAAGCCAAGGGAGATTAAGCCCAAGGGAATATTATATTAATATTTACTAAAGTATAAGTTATGTGATATTTTAACCTAATTCCTAAGGATGGGGAACGTATCAACCATGTGGGGAATGGGAAGTTCCCAACATGACAAGTTCCAAGATGGGAACATGCATACATAAAGTTAGGAAATAGTGTATTTTCCATCATCCTTACCATGATTCAATCATCATTATCACTATTCCGGTGTCCATCTGTACCTTCCTATCATCACCATTCGTACCTGTACTTGGGATATTTTGGGAGTTGTGGGTATCCATTCAACCTGGGTAGTTTGAGCTTAAGAAGTAGGTTGTCAAGCCTATGTGCATGCTAAAGAAGTGGGTTGTCAGGCCCGTGATAATTCTCTCTAGGTGGATAACTACTGGGAATTATTTTCCCTATGTGTTGAGCAATAGATACAGAGATCTGAGACTTTCTGTCCATCTTATTGTTGAAGCCTCATGAGGGAAGTGGATCAGCCGAAGTACTATTGAGAAGAAAATGGGAAAAATTCCTAGGGTGGGATAGGTTGTGGGAAATGAGAGGTTGTAGTCTAGTTGCAATAGTTAGCACCTTGACCTGAGTGTTATTGTGTTGGTTAGACCTTAGTCTAGCTTAGGAAGCCTTCCTTGGTGGAGTTTCTAGCCTCAACTCGGGGGTGACCTACTGATGAGAGTTTTATGAGAAACAAAGTATAAGACGGGGAGGAAATTTTGAGGTATGCATGCAGTTGGTGAATTATTAAAAGGATAAGTGTTATTTTATCGACGTTTTTTTTTATGCTATTTACTATGTGAATGCTTATCTTAAATTCGGCATGTTTATTATACTTGTTTATGCATGAATTGTACGTTGTTTGCATTTCATAATTACAACAAATGCAGAGCATGTTATAAATTAAATAGTATCAGAGAGGAATTTTTGTGTGGCATGACCCAACTTGGGGTTGGGGATGCTACATTGTGGTATCAAAGAAATTTTTTTGAGTTTGTTGGTAACATGTTACGTTACATTATGGTATTAGAGAAATATTTTTATGGAAGATGGTAACAGGGTATGTTACAAAGTGGTATCAGAGATCCAAGTTTCGACACTGAGCCTGCATGGGCCAGATAATAGAGTGTTGAAGATGAAAAATTACAGAAATTTAATTTTCAGAGTATTTATAAAAACTATTTGATAAAAATACTCTTGTGAATTTGGGGGAAATTCACGAGTAATTGAAGAAAATTCAGCCCAAAAATTTTAAATGACCAATTTAAGTCTCTAATTGGGAATTTTTGGTCCTATGATTGGTCAGATTTAAGAATTGCAGAGTGACCATAGGGAAATTGGATGGAATTAGGAAAAAGCCCTAATTTCTGTAGTATAATTCGTGGAGAATTCGATGTGGACCAGTCAAATTTCAAGAACAAAGTTTAAATTGATTTTTATAGGGATAAATTGGTTGTAACAAGGCTAATTACATAGTTAATTGCAATGACGCTTGTGGAAGAGAAATTGCAATTGGGTGGAACTGGATGAAATTGGGTAAAAGTCCCAATTTCTACAGTTAAATTCATGGGAAATTCGACAAAGAGTAGTTGAATTTCATTAAAGGGGGGTCAAATTCATATTACAGGGCCAAAATTGGTCGTGAAAAGATTAGTACATAACTTCAATGATGAGCGATAAAATAAATTGCTAAATTGGGCGTATTTGGAAAAATTTGGGTATTTTTCCATATAATGATGTTAGCATGATGTGGAGGCCATGTGTTAGTTGACGTGGCAGAAGGGTGTCGTGTACGACCATGGTGGAAGGTACACGATGGTTGGTGTGGAAGGTGTCTGGTGATGTGGAGTTGTGGTGGCGGGGCACCTGCTTAACCTGCAAAACCTTGACTCCAGATCTGTGGTGAGATTTCAATAATTGACTATGTAAAATAATAGATTAGTCAGATGGAGAGGATAAGGGGTATGTATGGAGGAAACACGAAATTACCGTGGCTCACGGTGAAGTTTACGTATTTGACTAATTATGAAGACATCATGGAGCCTAGTGAATGATATGAATTTTTCTAAGTATGAGAAATTGGTCGGACGGATGGGGCTGCAGATATAGACAAGTGAATCATGTAAATTCCTTAGAACCATGGTGAAATATTTGGAAAGGTTTCTAAGTATGGGTGAAAAATAAGGTCTTAGGAATGAAAGAGTGTAGTTTGGAGACCACAAAAGTTTGAATGGAAGAAAGGATTACCTAAGACCCGTGGTGAAATATTTTTACGATTGAGATTGAATCAAAGTCCAGATTAGACAGTTGTTGAGTATCAGGGTCATGTCAAGCATTTTGGTGGCCAACGATAATAGACCAATGGTCAAGATTAAATTTGAAGGAATGATGAGACGACCGTTGAGCGTTGAAGCTATGTTTCATGTTCTAATGTATATCCTTTCCTAGATGATATTCCTTTTCTTTCCCTTTCTATTAATAAATTTCTACTCAAGATTCAAAATTGAGCAAGAGAACAATCGTTGGAAATGTCTTGGATAGAGGAGTCCATGCATTCACCCATAAATGTGAATGGGATAGTGAAATTCACAAAAATATCAGAATTGATATTTATGGTGCATTTAAAGGGAAGCATGGTGCACAAAATGATGGATTTCTTAAGTATTACAATCTAACAAATCCTATTGAATGCAATTTTTTCAGAAATAAGGGTACAGATAGAACCAAGCAAAATTCAATAGGGATATCAGAAACTAGAAGCATGAAAGATGCACAGAGAACTTACAACTATGAAGATGAAGTCAAGGGGTTGGGTGTGAGCATGGGTAATGCAGGGACAAAATCCAATGGGCATGGAGAAGGAAAACATGAGGGAATGAATTTGGTGGAGACTATTAAGAGTTAGCAAAGAGATGTGCAAAGATAAAAGGATAACAATGAGAGGCTTATGAATTATAAGGAGTAGGAAGATGGAGTCAACATCAATATGTTGCATAGATAGGACAAAACATAAAAGAAAAAGGATAAGGAGAAAAAATCAAGAAAGTTTAGGAGTTATATATCTTCTTCCAGAAAGAAAGAATTTAGAAGTGCGGGTAGACATCATCATCACTCACCAAGGAACTCAACTAGAAGGGTATAGAACAATCCAAGTATATCTCATGTCAGAAAGTATAAGAGGAGGTCTTGGGTGGATGAACTACAAGGAGAAATTAATAAGATTAAAACTCATACCTTTGATGGTGAGAACAAGAAATATGAAGATGCAAAGAATTGGTTATTGGACATGAGGATATACTTTTAGTTGCACAATTATTCCTCACAAGTAGAAGGAAGAATTTCAATTTACCAGCTAAAGGGAAAAGAATCAATGTCGTGGGACTAACTTGTGCAAGTACAACACATCGATGAGAAGAATATCACTTGGAGGCAGTTCAAGAAGTACTTTTAGAAGAAATACTTGACCAA
>ML797745.1:106437-133014 GCA_009831015.1 Picea engelmannii
AAAAGGATTAAATTTCTCTATTATTGATTCATCCCCCCTCTCAGTAATCCAACAAACTTCACTACTACTTTTTCGGACACTAGGTGTACGCAAACTAGTCTTTGAATTTCATCTCTAGGATGAAATTTTAATCCATCTAGGCCATCTCTACATTTATTAAAGTGAGTGTGAGAAATTTATAGTAGGCACATTACATTTGGACCGTAGGGCACTTTGACATGGAGAAGGGAGTGGCATTACTAAAAAACTAGTTCTATTGGACAAATCTCTCACATGTTGTTTGCATGCATATCAAATCATGCACTACCTATGCAATTGTTAAAATTACCATCAAGGAGTAGGGTTTGTATACTCCTCCTACCCTAGACAAGTCATATGAGTCTATCTCCATGGACTACATCTCATGCCTACCTTCAACCAAGCATGGAAATGATTGTGTATTTGTGGTAGTTGATTGGTTTTCTAAGATGGCCATTTTAACACCCTATAAGAAGAATATCAAAATAAAGGCCACTTCTAATATTTTCTTAGAGCATGTTTGGGCTCATTTTCAGATTTCATGATGGACATTGAGTACTTTTTTGTCTAACTTGTGGTTAATGATGGAAACAAAGTTGACCAAATCAACTTCCGTCAACCCTCAAATTGATGACAAATAAAGGTGGTCAGCATGATGATTGTGGATATCTTGAGAATGCACAACTCCAAACATCCATGCACATGGGATGAGATCCTTCTTTATATTCAATATAAATACAACAAAGCCATTCATAGCTTTATTGGCCACAATCCTTTTTAGGTGTTCTTTGGGTTCTATCCATATGCCCCAATTGACGTGGATCTACCCATTACAATTACATAGGAAGAACCCTCACATGCTTATATCAAGGAAAATAGAGAAACCAAATTTGTTGAATGGGTCCAAAACATCTAACAACAAGTTCATTATATTTCAAAAATCCAATGCTAAGTACAAGAAACACCATGATCGGATCTACCCAAGTTTTAAGTGGGAGATAAGGTATGGTTGCATATGTAGAAAGAGCGTCTCACAAAATTGGAGGCTCTTCCCACTTCGATATGGAACTTATAGGTCATCACCAAGGCTATGGGTGAGAATGATTTTTAATTAAGTGTTATACCTTTCCTTGTCTTGCATCATGTCTTTAATGTCGATTTGCTTCTACTTTCCACATTTCTTGGAAAACTTAGAGGTGGCCAAGAACTTGGATCCTACAAAACTCAATCATGATTGCATTGAGCATGCTACAATTAACTATATCAAGGAAACCAATATTGCTCGACAACACATGTATTCCAATAGAGGAAAAACAACTTCAGTAACCACTCACACAAACAGATCAAAGATCAACACATTGATGTTTTTACATGGTAAAATCCCTATGGGGAAATATCCACAACCCTAGCCAACGTGACCACTTGGAGAAATTCATTAATTCAAAAGAAAATATTATTGAGAGAATTATAAGAGATTTTTTCACAATCGATCATCGAAAAATGACTCTCCATGCTCTTTAAATAGAGATCATTGACCATTTGGTTGCTAATCCATAGATCAATGCAGTCATTAAGATAAAAGAGAATATGAGTCATCAGTTCAATTTATGTTGGTAAAATATCATGATCGACGAATTTCCTAAGTACAAATGCATACTAACGAAACACACTAAGAAACACACTTTTACCTAACAACACATTATACCAAGTTGATCTTAACTAACTCCTAAGTGTCTAAATATCCTAATATCCCCCCTTAAGAAAAAAATGGGATATGATTGAAGGATTTACAAAGGTGACATAATAGGATAAGGAAGGAGTAATTAGAGCCTATCCCCCCTTAAGAAAAAAATGGGATATGATTGAAGGATTTACAAAGGTGACATAATAGGAGAAGGAAGGAGTAATTAGAGCCTATCCCCCCTTAATGACAACTTCTTGAACTCCTAACATAGATCAGAATTTGGAAAAATTCTCTTCTATAAAAGACTTTGTGAAAATTTCAGCAACTTGATATTCTGTAGGGAAAAATATCACTTCAATGACTCGATCATGAATCATATTTCTGATGAAGTGCATGTGTAGCTCGATGTGTTTATTGCGCTGATCTTGAACTGGATCTTTGGCGAGATTTATGGAACTCTAATTTTCACACCAAAGGGTGGTTGATGTTGTTGTCATAATCCTAGTTATGAAAGGATATTTCGAAGCCACAAGGATTCTTGAATTGCATTAATCGTTTCTCAATACTCTACTTCTAATGAAGAAAGAGTAATAGCCAGTTGTTTCTTACAGGCCCAAGTGACAGGTCTTGAAACAAGGCTGAAAACATAACTTGTAGTAGAATTTTTATCATCAGTATCGTCAACCCAATATGAATCAATGAAACCAACCAATAAAGGAGACCCCCCTTGAGTTCTAATGTACCCTGAACTGAAATGTACCCCAGACATACTGAAGTATCCTTTTAGATACTTTCCAATGGATTTCATGGGTTGTTTTCATATACCGGGAAACTAACCAAGCATTGTGTCTTTTAACACTTCCATATCATTCATACCTATTGATGTACACCCATTCACATCTAGATACTTGATAAAAAAGAGAATAGGTTCATTGGAACTAGGAACGTGTTCGACTCTAATATGAAGGATCACCAGAAATATCACCAACTACTTCTTGAGTTGAATGAAGCCATATAAGAAGTGGTGGTATTGGTGTAGGTTCATGTTCAATGGACTTATTTGGAGGAAGGAGAGTAGGTGGAGGTGAATTTTCATCCTCATTGTCATAATATGAAGAGTAAGAAACTAGAATAGAAACAAAATATGACACGAATGACAAAGATGGTCACGGGTCGAAGAAGGCACAAACGTCGAATTAGGCTTGTAGGCAAAGATATTTTCATCAAATTTAACATCTCTTCTAATAATAATTTCAAGAGAATGAGGTTGAAGAAGTCTATAACCTTTAACATATTCAAAATATCCAACAAAAATACACTTCTCACTTTTAGGCTGTAAATATTTCCTTTTCTCATCAGGAATGTGATCCCATGGTACACTGCCAAACACATGGAAGCGGATTACATCTGGATTTTTTTTTTTCTAAGCTTCTTCCAGTGTTATATGTTTTAGATCCTTTGTGGGAGTGTGATTTACTATGTAATTTTCACATTTAATGGCTTCCTCCCAATAATTAAGACTTGATCCCTTAGATTGGATCAAACAATTAGCCATTTATTTTAATTTTTTATTCTTTCTCTCAGCAACAACATTTTTCTATGGTGTATATGGATCAATGTGTTGCATTTGGATTCCTTGTGCAATTCAATAACTTGTAAAATTTTTGTTCACGTATTCACCTCCATTATCTATTATTAACCTTTGAATTTGATGTCTAGATTGTTTTTATACAAGGGCCTTGTAGGAAAAAAAATTGTCAAACGCTTCACTCTTAAGTTTTAAGAAGTAAACCCAAGTGTGTCTAGAGAATTCATCAATGAAAGTCAATAAAAATTGCACCTAGAAAAAGAAGGAGAAGAAAGTAGACCACAAAAGTCATTGTGAATAAGTTGCAAAGGGGTTGAGGTGCGCCAAGAGGCATGTTTCTCAAAACTTTCCCGATGATGTTTATTGAGAACACAACTACCAAAAACACCATCTCTGCATGAAACAAGAGGAAGACCAATCACCATATGTTTATTGCATAGTTTCTCCAATTAACAATAGTTTAGATGACCAAACTACTCATGCCAACGTTTTCTCAAGTCATCGCTATGAACAACAAAAATTGATGGAAAAGATGATGACCGAAAGTTGTCAAACTTATACAACTTGGTAATATCATCAACAATTCCAATCGTGAGAATATGCTTAGAATATTTTAAATCCTTTCTTACAACTTGGTGAGGTGAAAACTTTATGGTTTCACATTCACCTGAATGAGTTATCTGATATACTAATAGAAGGTTGTAGGAAATACTTGGAACACATAATACATTTTTGAAATTACCATTACCTACCTGAACTATTCTAGACCTTACAACACTAAGAGATCTATCATCACCAACAAATATTTTCTTGGTGTTACATTCATTTAGAGAAGAAAATATGGCTTTATCCTTAGCCCTATGATAAGATTCTCTATAATCAATAATCCACTCGTCAAAAGAAGAATTAGAAGTTTCATTGAAGGAGAAAATAGAAGAAAAAAGTGCATGCCCATGTGAATAAGAAGAAGAAACAATATTGTTGTTGTGCTTCTTCATCGCTACTTCTAAATATTCCATATTCTTAGAAAATTTGGACTCCACATGACCATCTTTCCCAAAAAAGTTGCAATGTTTGTCAATCTTCCTATTTTTATATTTTTTCATTTGTCACCATTAAGAGTTGTTATACCCCTAGGTCGAGCCCCAATTGGAAATGTACATATAGGTTGGTGATCTAGGAGATTTTGTGGCTAGAGTGCCTATGTGATTCTTGGGTTGGAGAGCCTACATACTAAAAGGACAACGAGCTCATAATCATTATATGTAATCTCTCTCTGATTTTTAATAAAATACATCATTGTTGCAGACCAACCAGAAAAAAAGAGTATGGGGGGACAAAAATCCACTAAAAGGGAAAGGGGGGATAATATTCTAGGAAGGGGGCCTAAGCCAAGGGAGATTAAGCCCAAGGGAATATTATATTAATATTTACTAAAGTATAAGTTATGTGATATTTTAACCTAATTCCTAAGGATGGGGAACGTATCAACCATGTGGGGAATGGGAAGTTCCCAACATGACAAGTTCCAAGATGGGAACATGCATACATAAAGTTAGGAAATAGTGTATTTTCCATCATCCTTACCATGATTCAATCATCATTATCACTATTCCGGTGTCCATCTGTACCTTCCTATCATCACCATTCGTACCTGTACTTGGGATATTTTGGGAGTTGTGGGTATCCATTCAACCTGGGTAGTTTGAGCTTAAGAAGTAGGTTGTCAAGCCTATGTGCATGCTAAAGAAGTGGGTTGTCAGGCCCGTGATAATTCTCTCTAGGTGGATAACTACTGGGAATTATTTTCCCTATGTGTTGAGCAATAGATACAGAGATCTGAGACTTTCTGTCCATCTTATTGTTGAAGCCTCATGAGGGAAGTGGATCAGCCGAAGTACTATTGAGAAGAAAATGGGAAAAATTCCTAGGGTGGGATAGGTTGTGGGAAATGAGAGGTTGTAGTCTAGTTGCAATAGTTAGCACCTTGACCTGAGTGTTATTGTGTTGGTTAGACCTTAGTCTAGCTTAGGAAGCCTTCCTTGGTGGAGTTTCTAGCCTCAACTCGGGGGTGACCTACTGATGAGAGTTTTATGAGAAACAAAGTATAAGACGGGGAGGAAATTTTGAGGTATGCATGCAGTTGGTGAATTATTAAAAGGATAAGTGTTATTTTATCGACGTTTTTTTTTATGCTATTTACTATGTGAATGCTTATCTTAAATTCGGCATGTTTATTATACTTGTTTATGCATGAATTGTACGTTGTTTGCATTTCATAATTACAACAAATGCAGAGCATGTTATAAATTAAATAGTATCAGAGAGGAATTTTTGTGTGGCATGACCCAACTTGGGGTTGGGGATGCTACATTGTGGTATCAAAGAAATTTTTTTGAGTTTGTTGGTAACATGTTACGTTACATTATGGTATTAGAGAAATATTTTTATGGAAGATGGTAACAGGGTATGTTACAAAGTGGTATCAGAGATCCAAGTTTCGACACTGAGCCTGCATGGGCCAGATAATAGAGTGTTGAAGATGAAAAATTACAGAAATTTAATTTTCAGAGTATTTATAAAAACTATTTGATAAAAATACTCTTGTGAATTTGGGGGAAATTCACGAGTAATTGAAGAAAATTCAGCCCAAAAATTTTAAATGACCAATTTAAGTCTCTAATTGGGAATTTTTGGTCCTATGATTGGTCAGATTTAAGAATTGCAGAGTGACCATAGGGAAATTGGATGGAATTAGGAAAAAGCCCTAATTTCTGTAGTATAATTCGTGGAGAATTCGATGTGGACCAGTCAAATTTCAAGAACAAAGTTTAAATTGATTTTTATAGGGATAAATTGGTTGTAACAAGGCTAATTACATAGTTAATTGCAATGACGCTTGTGGAAGAGAAATTGCAATTGGGTGGAACTGGATGAAATTGGGTAAAAGTCCCAATTTCTACAGTTAAATTCATGGGAAATTCGACAAAGAGTAGTTGAATTTCATTAAAGGGGGGTCAAATTCATATTACAGGGCCAAAATTGGTCGTGAAAAGATTAGTACATAACTTCAATGATGAGCGATAAAATAAATTGCTAAATTGGGCGTATTTGGAAAAATTTGGGTATTTTTCCATATAATGATGTTAGCATGATGTGGAGGCCATGTGTTAGTTGACGTGGCAGAAGGGTGTCGTGTACGACCATGGTGGAAGGTACACGATGGTTGGTGTGGAAGGTGTCTGGTGATGTGGAGTTGTGGTGGCGGGGCACCTGCTTAACCTGCAAAACCTTGACTCCAGATCTGTGGTGAGATTTCAATAATTGACTATGTAAAATAATAGATTAGTCAGATGGAGAGGATAAGGGGTATGTATGGAGGAAACACGAAATTACCGTGGCTCACGGTGAAGTTTACGTATTTGACTAATTATGAAGACATCATGGAGCCTAGTGAATGATATGAATTTTTCTAAGTATGAGAAATTGGTCGGACGGATGGGGCTGCAGATATAGACAAGTGAATCATGTAAATTCCTTAGAACCATGGTGAAATATTTGGAAAGGTTTCTAAGTATGGGTGAAAAATAAGGTCTTAGGAATGAAAGAGTGTAGTTTGGAGACCACAAAAGTTTGAATGGAAGAAAGGATTACCTAAGACCCGTGGTGAAATATTTTTACGATTGAGATTGAATCAAAGTCCAGATTAGACAGTTGTTGAGTATCAGGGTCATGTCAAGCATTTTGGTGGCCAACGATAATAGACCAATGGTCAAGATTAAATTTGAAGGAATGATGAGACGACCGTTGAGCGTTGAAGCTATGTTTCATGTTCTAATGTATATCCTTTCCTAGATGATATTCCTTTTCTTTCCCTTTCTATTAATAAATTTCTACTCAAGATTCAAAATTGAGCAAGAGAACAATCGTTGGAAATGTCTTGGATAGAGGAGTCCATGCATTCACCCATAAATGTGAATGGGATAGTGAAATTCACAAAAATATCAGAATTGATATTTATGGTGCATTTAAAGGGAAGCATGGTGCACAAAATGATGGATTTCTTAAGTATTACAATCTAACAAATCCTATTGAATGCAATTTTTTCAGAAATAAGGGTACAGATAGAACCAAGCAAAATTCAATAGGGATATCAGAAACTAGAAGCATGAAAGATGCACAGAGAACTTACAACTATGAAGATGAAGTCAAGGGGTTGGGTGTGAGCATGGGTAATGCAGGGACAAAATCCAATGGGCATGGAGAAGGAAAACATGAGGGAATGAATTTGGTGGAGACTATTAAGAGTTAGCAAAGAGATGTGCAAAGATAAAAGGATAACAATGAGAGGCTTATGAATTATAAGGAGTAGGAAGATGGAGTCAACATCAATATGTTGCATAGATAGGACAAAACATAAAAGAAAAAGGATAAGGAGAAAAAATCAAGAAAGTTTAGGAGTTATATATCTTCTTCCAGAAAGAAAGAATTTAGAAGTGCGGGTAGACATCATCATCACTCACCAAGGAACTCAACTAGAAGGGTATAGAACAATCCAAGTATATCTCATGTCAGAAAGTATAAGAGGAGGTCTTGGGTGGATGAACTACAAGGAGAAATTAATAAGATTAAAACTCATACCTTTGATGGTGAGAACAAGAAATATGAAGATGCAAAGAATTGGTTATTGGACATGAGGATATACTTTTAGTTGCACAATTATTCCTCACAAGTAGAAGGAAGAATTTCAATTTACCAGCTAAAGGGAAAAGAATCAATGTCGTGGGACTAACTTGTGCAAGTACAACACATCGATGAGAAGAATATCACTTGGAGGCAGTTCAAGAAGTACTTTTAGAAGAAATACTTGACCAAAAATTATTATGATAGGAAGATGAAGGATTTCTTTGAACTCAAGCTCGAGGGTATGACCATGGATGAGTATGAAAGGAGATTTTTAGAAATGTTGAAGTATGTTGAATTCTTCAAGGATGAACATGTCAAGATTCAAATATTTATGAGTGGGTTTCCATCAATATTCAATGACAATATACAATAGTATGATCCCAAGATGTTGGATGAAGCAATAATGAGAGCCAAGAGCCTCTATGATCATCATAGAGGAAGACCAACTTTCCAAAAGGCTTGGGAAGGTAAGAAGAAATGTAATATGGAGTAGATTAATAAGGGGAACAAGCCACCATTTTTTAGAAATAATTCTCAAGGACAACCAACTCCAATTGATCCCAAAATGACAGAAAATTTATGGAAGAGAACAAGACAACATCCTATTAAATGTTGTGGTTGAGAGGGAGATCACATGTACAAATATTTCCCTCATAGAGGTGAAAAAGTGAGGAATGTTCAAAATGTACATCAATATGATACAATTGAGGACATGGGAAGAATCGTTCTAAGGATCTATGCAGCCCTGGACAACAAGCAAGCTTAATTTCAATCTCACATGATTGAAGTGGAAGGTAAGATCAATGATCAACCTATTTGTTGAGGAACATATATGAAATGATCTTACTCAAACATTTTCAGATCCTTCTTGGCTAAATAAATATAGACACTAATATCAACCTATGTTTATAGCCATCAAAATTGATATCCTAATTCACAAGTATTATTTACAAGTGTTTACGCTGTTTTTTTTTATAATTAAAAGCTTGTTGAAAAAATAATCTTTTATGTAATTTTCTGTATATATCAAATGCTGAAATAAATATAGAGATAGAAGTAAAGACACCAAGTCAATAATAAACACATATGAGACATAAAAAAATCCTTTATTTCATTCCAATTCATCAAAGAATCGTTCTTTTGACAAAATTTCCTGAGGAAGTTTTGGAACAAAGTCAAACTTAGACATCCCCGATGAAACATACAAAAGGAATTTTGACAGAAAATAAAAAACTGAACTTGAAAAGATGGATCAACTTGCCACAGATTGCTTCCCACTAGACTCTTCACAATAGCCTTTGCCAGTCATGAAAACTAATTCACAAACAGAAAATTCTACACGGACTATCAAATATAGATCAACACCTCTGAAAAACAAGTGTTTGAATGATGTAATTAAGCCTTGAATCTTGCTGTCTACAATAGGACCCTACTATCATAAAAAATAATTAGGCTTGTAATGGATTAAGGAATGAATGAAAACTGAATTATTGCAACACAAAATTCAAAGAGAAAACCTTAGTATACTTCTCCTTCTATTCTCCTCTTGTTCGTCCCTTTCCTTTTTCTTTTAAGCAAATTAGAATTGGTTGAAGTAGTTGAACTACTTCATTAGTTAAATTAACTAAAATCTCAACCAACTTTTTAGTTAGGGGGAAAAATAATAAATCATAATAAGGGTTTTTAAATAAATAATAACTAGTAGGTGGGACCCCTTGTGACTCCCTTTAGCATTTAACAATCATAACACAACTAGTTAATTAAAAAAAACATCCCTCCTTGTGAATCCCATCATCACATCATATTTGAAAATTTATCCAATGATTTTTGAAATTATTTTCAAAGTATATTACTCATATATCCAAAAAATAGCATGATGTCCAAAATTTCTAAAGTCAACTGTCATCAACAATAAATAAAATAAAACTTAAAATCCATATTTTCCACTTTGAAATGCAATCTTTCTCTTGTTTTTGTTGTCACCTTTTGATCTCTCTGAATCTTCCTTTGGTTGTGTTGAGCCTTTAGGCCTATTCTCAATGATCACATGAGAACAATCGTCCCTCAAATGCATATAGGAGGACACAGATTCATAAGAGCCATTGGAGGGTGAGGAAGGGGTAGTAGTGGCTATTCCTTTGTCAGGGGCATGGTGGGCCTCAGTTTTCAACCTTTTTCTAGCATGGGAAGATTGAATAGGTGAGTGGACAGGGGTATCTTGGACAATCAGATTGATAGGTGGGGGAGAAAGTAAAGACAAATTGGTCCATCCACGATGTTGGGAGACTATCGGGTGGACAATCTCTTGCCATCCGTCCTTTTCAGGAACCTCAGGTTGTAATGAGACATGAGGGAGCACGAGAATAGCAGGGGCTTGTGAAGCATGGAAGGGAGGCCTTTCAGGCCTAGGTTGGACCATTCCTTGCCAAATTCAATTGAAAAACCCAGCCTGAAGTAGCTCGCCTAAGTCTTGCGATTCAACATCAAAGTGAATGGAGAATCTTGGCCTTATAGGGACTTTGTTCCAATTACCTCTTCCTTGGTTACCTCTTCTAGGGATACCTCGGCTGAAAAAGATCAATCTTGTATGCATGATTGATTAACAAATAGTTTCTTTAACAACCATACATGAAATCTCTTTTAAAAATATGAAATAAATTTTGGCTCAGCAACATATCAGACTCATGCAATCCAATCCATACAAATTGTTTAACCATTGTCAATGAGCAGGGGATGAACAAAGGTTATGGGATATGTGAGGGGTTTGTATTGAGCGAAAAGTGTTAAAATGAGGGGGAAAAGACCATGATTACTTCTCATAGACAACACCAATCAACTGTAATGTAAACCAAAGAACATATCACTGTAGTCCATCTAAGAAACTGTGATTTCAAATTGTTACAATACAAAGTTCCTCTTAACTATAATTAAAATTTAGCAACAAGGACTAATGAATATGGAAAGACAAGGGGATTGTAATTAACAAAAAGTGAAATAATGGTAGGGAAAAAGAGCGGATATTGTTCATAAAATTAATTAAGTAATCCATAAAACCATTATGCATCTAATGCAAATGGTTCAACACTAACCAAATAATCACTATGATCAATTAAAAAACAACTATGTATAATTTAATCATTTATGTGTGTTAACTTGCTCACTGTTTGCAATTAAATCTCTAACACAATGTCATTAAACTTAAAATAATATGCCTTCTAAAACAACATGTATAAGAGTTCTGTTTCTTCTCATTTATTCGAATTAATATTTAAAAAAATTTCCATATGAACACACAGTCACTTGTTTCCACTCTATTCAACATCAAAACATCAACTAGTGTCCATGAATTATTTCCTCAAATCAAACACAGACACAAAAATCGATCCCGATTCCATTCCTCTAATAAATTTAATAATCAAATTACAATGAAACCATACTATTATAAAACCCCTGCCCATATTTGATGGTGTAATCAAACGATATCTATAAACATATACAGTGGACAACCAAGTCTCAACTATCACGATTTTAAATTGCAATACTACAATTGGAAATCAAAACACACATTACTAGAAACCGTTATTTCAACTTATACTATGCTGTAGGAAACAAACAACCCAATGCATAATGCAAAGAGGCGTACTCCCAATCAAACCATAAACATTGTTGAGTCAACAATCCGACTGTTACAACACAAGAGACAGTGACTGTATGCCCATTTCATTTCTTGAATCAACCAATTAACCATGCTGGGCTATAGACTCGACTACTATAATAAACAATGCAGTGACTAGATGTCGATAATCAAAATCATGACCAATGCTATTAATATAGGTGAGCCAACAAACAACCAATGTCAACGATACTCCACCAACTCATAACAATCAACAATATACCCGACAGGATATAACTGGCTCCATTTATTAAAAAATGGGGTTTGAATAATCAAAATGGGCTTTGAGTAATCAAGGGTTCACTCTATGGACCAACACAAGGAGATTGGAATCGACCAACAACAATAGGTGAGAAATGTTCGAGACAATACGGTAGACACACATGCCATATCATCAATATCTTCGCAGACAGGGTGACAGTTCATGAGATATGAGAGACTATGAACAGAGGAAAAAAGGCTTCTTATAATAACACTGAGAACACACAAGGCATAAATTTAACATACCTGACCACCTAGAGGTCAGGCTATGCCACTTAATTAGGATGCAACACACCCAACCACCCGCAGGCTAGGCATGTTGCAGTCCCATGACTCAGTTCTCTGATCTCTAATTCGAAAACAAAAGGACTTCTCAACAATGTTAGAAGCATGCACATCACATGCATAAGACAAGATCCATGTCACAGCATAAAAGAGATAAACAATGTGCCATGTACAACAAATAACTAGCAGACAAGAATATTAGAATACATATCTCAGAGATAATTAAATACACAGTGGAATACATTAAACATAAAACACAGAGAGTACTTATATTTTCAAGTAAACGTTCACCAACTGGCTGCAGACCAAGGACGTTCCTCCCAACCATAGACGTTGATGTTCATTTACTCTCAAAAATAGGTCACCCCCAAGCCAGGGCTATGAATCCACAAGGATGAGTCCTAAGACAAGTATAAATACACAGTAGTTGGCTAAGTAGCTCCCAGGTTTCCCAACCTCATAGTAATCCTGATTTTCGGCTCTCTTTCCCCCTCAACCTGCACAACCCCAAGAAATGAACACCTTTCTCTGCCATGCAGTCCCTGAGGCTGTTCCATTTCTCTCCAAGGCTCCAATGCTACTGGTCAGGAAATATCCCTACTGGAAATTCCAAGGACTCTCAGCTGTGGACATTGCCATCCAAACTGCCATCAAGTTCTTACACACGAGAATCCATTCCCTCCTGGAATGATTAGTAAATCATTACATCCATTCAATGATGGATCTCCTCTTCCTGCCATTTGTTTCCATGCTCAGCCCAAGAACACACTAACCCATAGTAGTGAGTGAAGAGAAAGAAGAACAAGTGAACCAGTGAGAAGAGGATGAACCAAGGGAAGAACAACCCCAAAACAACCCCCAAGGGATGTTTAAATAATTACATGAAGACAAGAGCCACATGGCCTCCCTCCCAAGAAGCTCATGTAACCCCATATTCTCCATAAAATCAATTATGGGTAAATAAAATGATAATAACAAGACTTAGCCCCTCAAGCTCCCTCTCTCGTGGAATCATAGCCCCGTATATCTTTTGTCCTTGTCGGTCTTGCATCCAACGGTGTATTTTATTAATGTATAGGAAGTGTTACATTTCCTAGGAACTCTGGCCCCTTTTCAACTTTACTGGCTCACCAGTCTAAGTCATATTTACATAATACATTATAGTTTATAACGGTTACAACCAGGGTGTTACAATAACCCTTGTGGTTTTCCCAATCAACTTGCATAATGCTGATATAAAAACAGAGCCATGAAATAACAATCAATCTCAAAGAAATCCCCTTGGAAAAATATCCATCATAACCAACTACCCAGACACCATTAATATAAACGAGTCCATACCCAGGTGAAACGATATACAGTGACACAAGGTGGTTCGAAAACAAGCCCAGTAACCCCATAATAGCAATACGACCAGACATGGTAACGAGAACTGTGTTGAGACATCTGGCAAGTATGGACCGAATGAACCCTCCAAAATTTTTTTATAAGGACAATAGAGAGCTTTCATGTCTTCTACCACTCAGAATAATCAATGAAACCATGACTTCAACAATCATTTTCCATTTGCAACGAATACCACACAAATAACCATTCCAGAGAGATCTCACAAGTTTACATAGTTTCTAGTCTCAAGAAAAGAATAGACCCATACATCACCGAGCCAATATCTATTTCATAACCAGAGTGGGTTCATGGATGGAAAAAAATACATACCTGTAACCAAAAATCCCTAAAAATGCGAGCTTGGTTGAGCAGTTCTTCCCTTGCCTGAAAATCAGAGCTTAACCACAGTGAAACACAATTGAACAATAGCCAAGCTAGGGTGATGACCAATGGGAGAGGTATGGAGTAACGTGCATTAAATGCATGTCAAATTTCATCCTCTACTCATTCAATTCCTTAGTACATGCCAGTCAACCCTCCATTAATCCATTCAATTAATCTATGCATCGAAATTCACATCCATTACTTGCCAAATGTGCCACCCCATATCACATTTAACCATTGCCAACCATAACGTAACACATATCAAATTTTCTTCCATATAACTCAATAAATCGTGTGGCCACTACAATGGTTAGTTAGGAATAATCCCATTTCTTTAATTTCAATGCATAAAGTGTAGCATAGTAGCATAATTTAGTTTCTTCTTTAGATTTTTCCATAGGCCTATTTTCACTTTCTCTTATTTCATGCTATAACTAACATGTGTCTTGTGCAAGTACAATATATGAAAATCAATGCAATAACCATGAGTATAAGCTATTCATATAAAATTAGAGCTTAGAGCAACGAAAAACCACACATAACATGCATTATCCGTCTACCATCCTGTCGTAAAAAAAAACTAAAATTTCATCAATCATGTAGAACCCTATAAGTAGTGTCAAACAACAGCATAAACATCAAATAAGAACTAGATATGATCTTCCAATCTACAAGGAGGTCCTACCTACTAGTATTATATATAACGTTAGGTTATAATAATAGGCTTTAGCAATACTTTACAGGCAAAATTCTCATTGCGATTTTAATTGTCAACAAACTGGGGACTCCATAGGGAAATTTGTTTTCAACAGATTTAGAACTCAGAGCTCACGATTTCGTAGAGAAAGAGAAATAGTTCAAGAAGATATAACCAAGAAGATTATGAAACATGGGGAAGCGAGCGGATTTAATGGTAAAATGACCGGGAATTTGGGAATAACTCATGAAAAATGTTAAGTATGAGGGGGTTTACCACTATGTGCATAATTGTTCAACCAAAATCTGCCTTTTTCTTCAAGGAGAAAAATTATGGACTTGCTCTTTTAAATTCTCAAATGGATGAAGAAATGGAAAGAAGAAGTGAGGAATAACCAATTTATTTAAAAGACAGCAGTGAAAGCAGATAGAAAATTCAAGTGCTTTTAGGGGAACATCGTAACAGTTGTGTAAGCTTGATTGTTATTGACTAAAAATATCTTGCAGGAGTTTAACTGTGTAAGAACTGATCCAACATTTTATTCTTGACCAAAATCAATTCAAGATGAAAAAGAAATAAAAATCATAATAGAATTAAAATTGTGGAATTTAAAACAACAGAGATAAAATGACAGAAATGTAAAAGCAGTAAGAAATGGTTAAAATCAGAAAGCAGAAATCAAACTACTATAAAGATGAAATGAAAAACAGTGATAGAAAAGAAAGCTGAGCTAGACTACTAATATACAGAAAAATCCAAATACCGTCAGAACTTTTCAAGTTGGTTCCACGTAATGTTTCAAGTGAGAACTGTTAGTGTTGTAGGAAAACAATCTCTCCTATAAATCTTTTACAATGTAAGAATTAGTACCCAGGACAAAAGCGATCTTGAAAGGACCCAGCCATAATTTCTGAAATTCCGAGGTAATAATTATCCCTTTAACGGATACAATGATATCGTCAAGATAAATATGAACACTAATCAATTCGTCAAGAGTTATTTTCATATGTCCTTTAAAAGTGGTAATTGCATCAGGTAAGCCAGAAAGCATACATTCATAAGTCACGATACCCCAATTAGTGATAAGATTCGTTTTGTGAGCATCTTCCCCTTTTCCCTTGATTTGATTGTAACCAAAAAAACTGTCAAGTAAGGGCCTCATCTGTGACCTTAGAACTTGTTGCATAATCATTTCCATATTAGGGAGAGGGGATGGATTTTTCATAATAGCCTGATTGAATGTGAAAAATTAATGCATAAGATAATATGATCAGTGATCTTCGGAACAAGTACCAATTTGGAAACCCATTCAAGGTACTTGACTGGAAAGATGATTCCAACCTTCAATAAATTTTCCAACTCCCTTTGAATAGTTTCTTTCAATGCAAGGTTAATAGGTATTTGTTTTTCCCTAACTTGTTTAATTTCTTCCTTGATGGGGATAGCATGTTATATAAGACTAAGATCAAAACCATGAAGATCCTCATAATACCAAGCAAAAACATCTTGAAATTCGCCAAGTGGCTTGGCAAACTTCATTTTTTCTTCATTAGAACATTGGGCACCTATTTTAACATTCTTTGGAGACTCGGGTGTCCCAATGTTCAAGGAGATGGTTTCACCCACCTTCCTTTTTGAATCCTCTTCTTTCTGTTTCTCTTTATTGCCTACATCACTCGATGAAAATGAACCTTCTAGGGGAGTCAAGCCTTTAGGAATCTTGTCATCTTCTATAGATATAATTTCCTTGGGCTTAAAAGGTTCATTTTGAATGAAATCATAAATGATCTCATCGTTAGGGAAGAACTTCCAAGATTCTATATTTTCAGGAATATGTGGACGATATAGA
The DNA here is from genome assembly GCA_009831015.1 of Picea engelmannii. Lineage (NCBI taxonomy): Eukaryota > Viridiplantae > Streptophyta > Pinopsida > Pinales > Pinaceae > Picea > Picea engelmannii. The sequence continues at coordinate 122,949 of ML797745.1, forward strand.
TATTGAAAAGTATAATCAGGTCTATGTGGCAGAAGTTGTCGAGTAGGAGAGGCTGCAAAAACAACTAACTGATCAGCCATTGAGTTCAATTCCCTCTTAACATGAGTGATGTTGAAAGATAATAGGTTCGAGATAAGTGCCCAAACAGTTTGGTTGTATTGTTTCATCAACTTGTTTCTATGGGAGTAAATATTACGTACAAGGTTCACAACAAGCTCAGAGTCCCTTAAAACTAAAAGGTGACCACAACCAAGATTATAGGTGTTTTCAATGCCTAATAAAAAAGATTCGAATTCAGTGACATTGTTCATGTAAGAAAACTCCAACCTATAATAAAAGTTATGGATTTTTCCTACAGGAGAAATCAAGACAATGCCAGCTCCATTTCCTTCATTCGAGCATGAACCATCAAAGTGCATGTGCCACCTACCATCATCTAAATAAATTTTTTCCAAGGGAATGTTATCCTCAGTAAATATGGAATACACTCCTAGGTCCTCTTTGATATAGTTTACATTAGGTTGTGGGACACTCTCTATGTAAGGTGAAATTCTTCCCTCTCTAAGGACTATAATTTTTTACCATTTCGAGGAATAGATAAATGTGTTCCATTGAGTGAGAGGTATCCACCCATTAAATCTTGCCAATCTCTTCCCAAGATGATTGAGTAATTGCTTACTAGCATATCAATTACCTGAATACTAAGGGTTGTCCTTATTTCAAGGTGTGCGCACAAAAATAAGGTCACATCCTTAATCTCACCTATGGTCATTTTTTGTAGGCTATTATAGGAAAGCATGCTTCTGGCATTTTTTGTTTGTACAAGACAAGCCTAGATCTTCCATAATAATATTTGACATCACAATTGGGCCTGACCCACCATCAATGAGCCAACAATGGGTGATCTTATCCATAATATTTATAGAAATATAAAAAGGGGGATTTTTTATAGGGTATTTAAAGTTATGTACACTTACCTTATTTATAGATGAATCCTCTTCATTCACCTCTTCAGATAGGTTGGATACAATTGGAGCCTTTCCTTCCATGAATTGTTTCAGATGCCTCTATTTTTCAGGGACGACAACCATGTCCAAAAGGGAGGCATATGATTTGATGTTGGCCAACTGATTTATAATATTGTATTTGGAAGAGGGGAGAGGGGAAGTTATTCCTTGACTATCAGGAACCTTAGGAACCTAAACTGTAGAAGCTGGTGATGAATATATTGGGCTAGAATAATTGCGGGGAGGATCTTATTTTCCTTTGGGAGCATAGGATTTTTTCCTAGTATTAATGGTCATGACATCTTCTTGCTTTGAAAAATCTAGGACAACGATGGTAGTTTCTAGTCTTTTACCAAATATCTTATCTCTAGCACTCTTCCTTAACTCACATGTGGCTTCCTCATGGTGTTCCTCACAAAATGTACACCAACTTCGGGGTAAGATAGATTTAGGCTAAAAATTATTTTCAATTGGATTCCTAAAAGGGGGTGCAGAAGACGATGAAGTTCCAGGTGTGAGAGGGGAGACAGTTCCCTTTCGCTCACATGCTATTCTACGATTATTCATATCTTGTACTAATTGTAAGAGGGTGGACATGTCTGTCTGTTTAACTGATTCTCCCTGGGGAAGACCTATTATTTCAAGCTATTCTTCATACTCTAAAAAAGTATGCAGAGTGGAACCGAGATTATCAATGTATTTTTCCTCAAGCCTATGACGATAAGGGGAAGGTTATGCATTGTAATAATGCATGAAAGCGACTTGGTTTTGAGGTCGAATGAGTTCATGGATTTGATTGTATAGCTTAGTGAAGTGCAATTTGAAGGACTTGATGGTTTCATCATCCTTATAGGTGATGTTATTGTACTCCCGTAACTTCTCAGCTGGGATTTTAGATTGCACATAGGTGGATCTGAACCAATAAACTAACTCCTCCCAAGTAGACCAAATTTTAGGAGGAAGGTCAAATAAATATTTCGTAGCCTTTCCTTAAAAATAATTGATGAATAAGTGCATGCAAGCATCATTGTCATTGGCCCCTATGTTGTGACAAGCATTAGAAAATGCCACTAGGTGTTTGTTTGTAGTGACATTGTTATTTCCCAAAAACCTAGGGAGATGCTCTTTGAATTTAGGAAGTGGACGCGTAGCGTGTGCTAGGTTAAGATGATAGTACACATTCCATAGTGTGGTTGTGGCTTATTCTTCAAACTTAAAAATCCCATACTTTTTAATGACTTTGGTGGGATTTTTGGTAGATTGGATAGGGATATGGTGGCTATATAAGCTACCAATCACTGACGAAGATGAATACTGAGAGGAGGAAGCACTTTCAGTGCCACTAGAGCCACCACTAGATTCCATCTTATGGATAATGGGTGAGGGATAAAAATATGAACTAGATGAATCAGACAAAGTTCTCCTTAGATCACTTTGTTGGGTTGGCAACACAATGTTCCTTCTTCCTATTTCATCAATAGGATTAATTTCAGGTGATGAGCCTCTTCTTCTTCTAGAAACACGAGAGTCTAAGGACATGAAAGTAAGGCCAAAACTTAAGTATCAAGAAGGTTACTATTGATTTATAGGATGTCTATGTCTAGCTTCCCAACGTTCTTGGGCACTAATATCTCATTCAATTGATGCCCATGAATGATTAAGCTCAGCACGAGTATTGGCAGTGTCTAAAATGGTGTTGAATAGATTTAAAGCAATGTTGGTCTGATCTTGAAGACCGGGCTCAATATTGAGTTTCCTTACAATAGGCACATTCATTAAGAAATAAAATAGTGAAATAATTAATATCATAAAAATAGATGTATTCTATTCTAATCAAGCATAAAAATTAACCATAGAGATATTGAAGATCTCCCCAGTGTGGTCGCCAAATAAATGTTGAGGAAAAGATATGAAATGATCTTACTCAAACATTTTCAGATCTTGCTTGGCTAAAGAAAGATATACGGGAATATCACCCTATGTTTATAGCCATCAAAATCGATGTCTTAATTCACAAGTATTATTTACAAGTGCTTAGGTTGTTTTCTTTTTAATTAAAATCTTGCTAAAAAAATCATCTTTTATGTAATTTTCTGAATATATCAAATGATGAAATAAATATAGAGACAAAAGTAAAGACACAAAGTCAATAATCAACACATATGAGACATAAATCAATCATTTATTTCATTCCAATTCATCAAATAATCGTTCTTTTTATAAAATTTCCTGAGGATGTTTTGGACCAAAGTCAAACTTAGATGTCCCTAATGAAACATACAAAAGGACTTCTAACAGAAAATAAAAAACTGAACTTGAAAATATTGATCATCTTGCCACATATTGTTTCCCACTAGACTCTGCACAATAGCCTTTGTCAGTCATGAAAACTAATTCACAAACAAACAAGTCTACACAGACTATCAAAGATAGATCAAGACATCTGAAAAACAAGTGACTGAATGATGTAATTCAACCCTGAATATTGTTGTTTATAATAGGACCCTTCTATCATAAAAAATAATTAGGCTTGTAATGGATTAAGGAATTAATGAAAAATTAATTATCTCAACACAAAAATCAAAGAGAAAACCTTAGTATGCTTCTCCTTCTATTCTCCTTTCCTTTTTCTTTTATGAAAATCAGAATTGGTTGAAGTAGTCAAACTACTTCATTATTTAATTTAACTAAAATCTCAACCAACATTTTAGTTAGGGGGAAAAGTAATAAATCATAATAAGGGATTTTAAATAAATAATAACTAGTAGGTGGGACCCTTTCTGACTCCCTTTAACTTTTAACAATCATAACACAACTAGTTAGTTAAACAAAACATCCCTCCTTGTGACTCCCATCATCACATTAATATTTGACAATTTATCCAATGATTTTTGAAATTATTTTCAAAGTATATTACTCATATATCCAAAACATAACATGTTGTCCAAAATTTCTGAAGTCAATTGTCATCAACAATAAATAAAATAAAACTTAAAATCCATATTTTCCACTCTGAGATGCAATATTTCCCTTGTTGCTTCTATCACCTTTTGATCTCTCTAGATATGTCTTTGGTTGTTGTTATGACTGAAATTTCGTCCACAAATGGTTACAGGAATCCAACATCTTCAAACAACTATTAGTTCACCCATGGACCAAAAATGACCAAAAAAGCATTTCCAAAAGGTCCAAAACTATTCAAACAGTTATAAAATCGACATACGCTAAGGATATACAGGTAGCGCGTGCATGTGTGCTAGTCGAAAATGCCTAAAAATCACACATGTGCCTGATGCATGACTATGGACGCAAAAGTCCGCACATAGCTCAGAACGACGCATTTATGATATTGGTCGGCCTCCCACCCACTTCTGGTTCAGCTTCCAAGTCGATTTGACATCCAAATCTCGTCTGAATCGGGCTGGGTGGTTGTTCAAAGACCTAAAGGTGCCCTAAACAGCCCCTTGTTCACACTTAAAGTGGGTTGGATAATACCTCAAAGTTATGCTATAAAAAGAGGCCATGGGTGCACTGCATCTTCAAGGAATTCATTTGTATTGTTACGCTATTGATATTCTCTTGGAGAACCCTCTTTCCTCATCAAGAGCATGCTAGCACCATTGCACTTAGCCATTCATATCACCTCTTGAGTGAATGTGCTTTGGATTCTCTTCACCATTTCATTCTAGTTCCTCATTTTGTAAGAAGATCTCAAAATTTGGGGGTCCAAGAGCCCTCCCTTGGAGGAAGAGGGGACCCAAAGTCTTCCTTTCTTCTTGATGCTTTATTTTCACTAATACTATCCTTTCCATTGGTGACATGAGTCTTGTTTGTTTCTTGTTCTTATGTCCCTATGCACTATAGTTTAATTGTTTTTATAATTCCTAGTTTAATACTTATCTTAGTCTTTTATTCTTTATTATTCTAACCCTTTCCTTTACTTCTATCCTGCCTAGCTAACCCAACTAGGCTTGTAAGCACCTATGTTTTGCTCATTTAGGTGACAAAAGAGGCACAACAGATTGACGACTCCACTAGGGAAAGGTATCAATTTCCTACCCCATTTGGGTTATTTTATATCTTCTTTCTGTTTATTTAATTTGTAGGTACCATAATTGGCCTAAGACGACCTGCAAAACATCAAATTCAAAGCTGAGTCAAGAGAATTCCATTCAAAATTTTCTTCACGACCGTGTGACAGTTGTGCATGAGTTTATTGGCCCACAGTCGTGCATCATACGCACGTGCACCAAAACCACTGTATTTCTCAACACCTTCTGCGCACCTGCGCCCAAAAGTCTTTTTTAATTCGTGCATTGACGCTCAAAGCGCATCTATCTATTCTGAGACCCACGCACCTGTGCAGAAAAATACACATTGTAAGCTTTTTGTGATCTATGGAGGGCCCATAGACTTCTTAAAATTGAGTCCATGCATATTGTAATCTGCACCACACTTATATTCCCTCTCCATATAAAGGGATTAGTCAAAACATAGTCACTTAGGGGTTAAAAATCATTATTTTTTCCTCTTTTTATTTTTATTTCGCCACATGGATGTCTTGCTTTGACTAAAACATAAGTTGGAATCATTCTACATCACATTTAAAACTTGCATTGGGATGAGAAATTGGATATCAATCGTTGAGTATGCTCTTCTCTCGCGCTCCAAAGCGATCTTGAGAATTAGAAAGAGGTTGAGGGACAATTTCATCTCCCTTAAAAAGACAAAACTTTAGGAGAGGACAAAAACCCACCTCATGACTCCTCTTACTTTATTTTTCAAACACATCTTAAAATTCTAAAGGCCCATACATGCCCACATGATACAAAGGTAGGATAGTGTTGAAATTTACTTTCTTAGATTAAATCACTAAGAAAGTTTAAAGGTTTTGTAATGGGCCCATATATGCCCACATGTTCACAATCTAGGATAGTTTCAAAGCTTTCTTAGATTAAATCACATTAGGGAGTTAAAGGAATAGTAAAGGACCCACATGTCCACATGCTAGTTTCCTAGGGACTTTAAAATTCCGCAAGGTTGTACCAATGACATTTAGTTAATTAGGTAATCAAAGACTTGTAAGGACCAAGAGAAGTCCACATGCAACAAAGTGACACCTAATTTATTAAAAATATTGGCGCATTTTCACTCATTCACACACAAAAGTCACTTCTCACTCACATAGTTTTCATCTCGAAATGTGGAGGTTGAAGTAAGTTTCCTCCAAAGGGATTCTGAAACACCCCATCCATTTCTTGACGAAACTATCCACTCCCACTTAATTTTAACGAGATTGGTTCACACCCCCAATCTCTCAAACAACCACATATAAAATCTTTCTAAAACCTCACTAAGTTTTCCTCCACAGGAGGTGCCAAAATAAATTTTTTAGTCTAGGTAGGATTTCGTGGATAGGCATCCAAATAATTCTCCATTATCTGGTTCTCACATTTTCAAAACAATAGAAGTTGTAAAATAGGGAACTTTAAATCCTCCAAGTCAAGTGTTCCTAACACCATAAGGTAGGGAGATACCCATGAAGGGTTGAAGTCCGAGGTTTGGTTGTTCTGTGTGTCCCCCCTTGAGGCACCCACCTCTTGGAAGGGATCCAGCCCATGATCCATTTCTTAGGCCGAAAATCTAAATGTCGCACTTTGACCAAGGGACCTAGTGACCAAATTTTAGGACATCTACCCAGGTGGCAATTGTGGGTTGCAATTGCACCTTGATCAAATTTTGTGTGGCTATTGGGAAATATCACCAGTTCTTTCGGGATATGCACCCTCTATCCCTCATTATAACTGATTGCTTCATCCTTCACTATTTTCTCTTCCAGTGGATTCAGACCCCACTGTCAAGTGCTATTGGAAGGTCTAGTGCTATTTGAGAGGAAGGACATTATGTCTTTTAGGACAAGAGCATTTGTTTTCTTTTTTCTCCCACGCGTAAAAAATCCACCTAGCCACACATATGCTTCTTTATCAAAAAACTTTATGTATGATTCCCTTCTAATTACATCTGATTAGGATATATATTGTGAAGGTTCAAAAAATTGCAGAAACAACTCTTGTTTATTTATTGCTCTCACCACCATTTGCACAAATTCACTAAGCTAGTTAGACATCATAGGGGACCCACAGAACCCTCATCGTTCCAGATGCTTTCTAAATCTACCTCTTATTCTAGGGGGAGTTCATAGTCTTGCCAACTCATAGACTCTATCTTCTCACACCCCTGTGAGTGCCATTGTCTTGGGATCAACTTTGCTTGGCTCCACCTTACTTAGGTCCACTTCCCAAGGTCAACCATCCACTCGCTCTCCTTTACACGAAAGCGGGGAGGCAACTTCTTCTCAAGGGGGAAGTACAAACCCACCTAGTCCCCTCCAAGGGTTAGGTACTCAGAACACTCACACTATGGCCATAATTAATCCTCCGCCACCTCCCTATATTCCATATTTGGCTTCTCTCAACATACCGGATCTGACTAAACTCACCAATGATCCCATATTGCGCAACCCCACATGGCCTGCAATGCCTACCAAAATCCCTTTAGATATCCCCAAGTTTGAAGGAAAATCAGGAGACAATCCTGCCAACCATATCATGACCATTCACTTATGGTGCTCCTTAAACAACATCAAAGATGATTCCATCCGATTGAGGTTATTTCAATGCATTCTCACTGGCCCATCAACCAAATGGTATGTAGAAGAAAAATCTGGGTCCCACACAACTTTTGAATCCTTGGCCAAAGCATTTTTGACCTTCTTTCAATTATCTGTGCATCATGAAAATGGCCTTGAACTACTCTCAGAATTCAAACAAACCTCCTCCACACACATTGCTGACCACATCCACGAATGGCGTCGGTGACGTAGTCTCTGAAAATCTAACGCTACCCCCCAACAATGTCTCAATTGGTTCCTCAAATCACTTGTTTCCCTCCTTGCCAAAAATGTGGTGGCCACCTTCCCCTAGTCTGAAGAAGAAGATATTAGCAAGACCTAATAGTTCAAACTCATTTATGCCCAGTTCGGATACCTATACATGGTACTCCCGAACTCCCCAAGACCCGTGCCATTCAGCTAAGACAAACCTGGGATGTCTCACTCAGCAGAAAGATTGATTGGTAACACTACACACCACAACCCACATCCTCAAGAACCACCCATGTATGGCACACCCCAATATTCGTCGGCATATGGAGGAGTCCCTTATTATCCTCCTCCCCCTTATCAACAAACATACCCTGTTTCCCTACCTCTACCCATAAGTGGACCCCCGCCGACACCCCTAATACACCCACCAATCCAACCAAGTGTTGGTACTCCCTCTACCTCAGCCTATACCATAAGCACTAGTGAAAGATCCACACCTTCCTATGTACCTTATGGATCATTGCCACAACATAATCCGTACTTTCCATTTCCTGTCCCCCCACATCCTTTGGCTCCACCACAAGGACAACCACATGTTGGGGTTAATTTTGTTCAACCCTCTCCCATTCAACAATATAAAAATTTTGAACAATTGAATACGGAAAATCCATCCCATCAGTCGAACAATACTAGAAAGAAAGGAAAAAACTGAAAAATAGTAATCTCAGACTAAGAGGAAACCAGAACCAACCCCAACAGAACTAGTCTGTCGGGAGCAACTAGAATCAGGGGAATCAAAACCCCCAAGGGGGAAACAACAACAAATTCCAGGGGAGGAGAAACAAAAATATTTAGACCACATTATCTTGTGCCCTTTGCGGTGAGTTTGGTCACTATACTCACCATTTCCCCCAAATTATTGACTTTAAATGGATGAAAGACTCCATGAATGGGCCACATCCCTCAGCACCGCCTACCCCTCCGCAAGCCCCACAACAATATGTGTAGCAACCACCCTCAACCTTACTACAAAACCCCATTCCACACCAAGGGGTGATAAATACCCAAAAATATATGCAGCCCATCCCACCACAGTTGGGATAGTATCCCAATATGGGCACTCCTACCAATCACACTATCCTTCTTACCAGTGAGGAAGAATTCCTTCTACAAACGCGCATTTGTAAGTATAGCACACCCCCTGAATCTTCTCCCACTACCTCAGACGCAACTCTAGTCACAACTAGGCCCCCCTTAATGATTCCTCTCCCTAATACTGAAAACCTCCTTCGTATTCCTCGCATCCCATTGTGCAGGAATGTCCACAATCCTCAGGCTAAGGAAGCTCATAATTACAATTTGGTCGATGACTTGGCCCAATCCCCAGCTACCATGTCAGTCTTAGAAGTCCTTCAAACCTATCTAACTCAGCGGAAGTCCTTACTTTCCTCCCTGGGGGCAGTCGACCCTACTGATACCTGACTCATCACATTTGATCTCGACAATGGAGACCCTCGCCTCCCCACTCTTATCTCTTTTCAAATCCCCATGAAAATTTGGAACATTACAGTTCATCGGTGCATCATTGATCAAGGTACATCCACCTGTATCATGTCCAAATCAGTATGGCAGAAACTTGGTTCCCCCGAACTCATACCATCTGCCATTACCTTAAGAGCCTACGATGGAAGAACCTCATCCCCTGAGGGACTCTTCCAAAATCTCCCCATCGAGCTCGAGGGAAAAACCATTCTTATTAACATTGAGGTTATCGATGCCCCGCTCAACTACAATATATTGTTTGGTCATAGCTACATGTATTCTATGAAGGCCTTCGCCTCTTCTGTGTTCCGAACCATGATGTTTCCCCATAATGGAAAGATCATTACAATCGATCAAGTATCACATTATGAGACTAACCCTTCATCTAACATCAAAAACCTCCTCCCTTTCATCGAAACTAATCTTGATGCTTATCCACTCATCAATATGGCCCCCAGAATCTTCAAAGACCCATCCTTGCTAGGGACATACCTGTTGGTTGTGGAGCCTTCTTATCTTCCTGATGCAGAGGTCCTTTGCTTTCAGCCGTGTCTATACCCCATGAAGTATTTACACCCCAGAAGTATGTACACTCTTCCACGTGGGGGAGTGCAGAGGGGGGGTACCCCCTCTG
>ML797745.1:137253-150458 GCA_009831015.1 Picea engelmannii
CACGTAAATCTGTGTCTCTCTTGTATTGTGTGTCTTCTGTGTTTTTGTTTCTGCATTTGTTTTATTTTATTGCTCCGTGGTCCTGTTTTTCTAACAATACCATGGAGCACCACCGCTCCTCCATCCCTCAACACAAGTATGTGTCGTATCCTCCAATGGAACGACACCTAAAGATAATCTCCCTCCCACCGAGGCCTCTTTTATCCCTGACGTCCCACTAGTCATAGAACTTCTCCCTCAGGAATCCCTTGGAACTAATTCATCTCGACCCATTCCTGATCTTCCCCAAGGCCATATCCCGGTTTTGGAAACAGTCCCCCAATACATTACCCAAATCCCTTTCTTTTACCCCCCACCAGGTGTACAAGCTTTCCAGGTAGTTGCAACGCTTACCCTTCCTAATAGAGTGCTGGAAATCCCAGTTTGGTATCTACATCCTCCTGAGATGGTCCCTCAACCACCGCTCCCTCCCCAAATAGAAGGAATCTCAATGTAGATTCCCATACTCACCCCCACCATACCACCTACACCCCCACTCACTAGCCCCCCTGCCATAGATGGGGGCAAGCGGAAAAATAAAGAGCCCACTACTCCACTTCCCCCACATTTCCAACATCCTTGCAGGCTATGCGAGAAAGATGGACACCCCACCAACAAGTGCCCATCCCTCCCCGAGTTATGAAATCTCATTCAACTCCCTCGAGCACCACCACTGCTCGTCGCTTCCTCCAGTATTGTTTCTATCTCCCAGAACACAAGTATCAAAGGACTGCGAACCAAATTTGCATGTGCTATTTGTTCAGAATATGGCCATTACACACACCATTGTCCAACGTTACCTCAATTCTGGCAGATGCTAACAACAGTACGCTAGAGCTTTAAGAAAAAACCCACCCCAACTCATGTCACCGACATCCATTATGTCACGAACTCAGTCAATGAATGGATGAAATGTCCTTGCTCTTTATGTGAATCACTTGATCATTTAACATATCAATGCTCTATGATCATTGAATACAAGCACCGCCAACTGTCCCTTATTCAAAATCATACCCCCCCTCCTCCAGCAGAACCAGTAAGTACCCTTACCCCACCAATTGATATGGTTCATATCTTTTCACAAAAACCTGAGGCACTCCCTACTCCCCCATGGTTCCTAGATGATTTATATCAGGAGTTACCCCCAAATCTCCCCAATTCTCCAATTCATTTCCCCGAATAAATTCTACGCCCGACTACCATTTTTAACCCACAATATCTCGATATTTGGTTTATGTCGAGCGAACCATCGCAATCCCCTAGCCTCAATCCCCCTACTTCTTTATCAGCAGGAGACAAAAACACAATAACAGTCACTGAGGTCACTTCTCTCGATCCCTTATATTCACGACAATTTCACTATGATGAAGATATCCTCAAGGAATTAACTACCCCTGACTTCCCATGGGACGCGCTCCACCATAGAGCGCTCTTTCTTTCACAGGAAGCCTTCATGCCTCCTAACCAACACCCCATATATGCAGTCGAAACTAAATATTTTCTCCCATCAGGGCATATATATTGGTTCAATAACCCTATCCCTGCCCCCGATGCTTTCGAGGATGGAAATATGGACAATATTTCCCCAACCATCAAAATAGATATTTCCATCAAATCTGGAATTATCGAGGAAATCACCATTGGCGCCGCATGCTCTCCTGAAGAAATCACTACCTACAAAGCCATCTTCCAGGAATACTGGGACATTTTCACTTGGTCATACATAGAGATTCCTGGCCTTGATCCCTCTATTGTCGAACATCACATAGACACCTGGCTTGATATCACGCTTGTCTGCCAAAAAAAGTGACCTCTACACCCATCCAAAGAAGCAACCATCAAAGCCGAGATTGACAAATTACACGCTAAAGGGTTCATCTACCCCATCACCTATATGTCATGGGTCTCCAACCCTATCCCTATTAACAAAAAATAGGGCACTATCCATGTCTATACAAACTTTCGCAACCTCAATCACGCCTGTCCCAAAGACAACTTCCCATTACCCTTCATCGACCAAATTATCGATGATTGCGCAGGTCACGAGGCTTTTTCCTTCATGGACGGTTTCTCTGGCTACAACCAAATCCAAATTCACCTCGTCGATCAGTACAAAACCGCATTCACTACCCCTTGGGGCACCTTTGCGTATCGTTTCATGCCATTCGGCCTCAAGAATGTCGGCGCCACTTTCTAATGGGACATGACATACATTTGTCATGATCTGGCTGATATCATCCTCACATACTTGGATGACCTCACCGCTCGATCTAAGATATGCACTCAACATCTCAATTATTTACGCATCATCTTCCAAAGGTGTTGTCAGTACAATATCCGCTTGATCCCCCTCAAGTGTGTATTCTACGTCACTGTTGGGCACCTCCTTGGGTTCATAGTTTCCCAATGTGGCATTACTGTGGACCCCCTAAAAGTCCAGGCAATCACAAAAATTATGCCCCCTCGGAATTTACGCCAAATACAGAGCCTACAAGGCAAATCTAACTTACGACGCTTTTTCCCAGATTACACTACTCATGCACATGGCTTCCTTTGCTTACTTCATCATGACATCCCATTCCAATGGGATAAGCATGCCCAAACCTCTTTTGATGAACTCAAAGCGTCCCTCTCCAACACCTCGTTGATTAGTCCACCTGACTATAAAATCTACTATCTCCTCTACATATCAGCCTCATCCATTTCAGTAGCAGGAGTGCTCATCCAAATAGGGGATGATGACTGTGAGCATGTGATTTACTAAATTAGTAAAAACCTTTCAGGGACACCCTTAAAATACAATCACAGAGAAAAGATATCCTTTGCAGTTGTCCTCGTAGTCTAGAATCTATGCCATTACATTCTTCTTCGAACTACCAAAGTCATAGTAGATTGCAACCCCATGCAATACTTGCTCAGTCATCGGCAAATTAATGGTAAATTTGCTCGATGGATTGTCATCCTTCAGGAATATGATCTTGAATTTTCAACACCCAAGAGAAAGAAATCTCTCGTCCTCGCTAAACTCATCACGACATTTCCCTTCGACACTACCAGTTCACCTGTCAATACCAACTTCCCTGATGAACATCTATTTTACACCCCCTTGGATGACCGTTGGTACAATGATCTTCTCGTCTACCTCCGAACACAAAAATTCGTAAACCACCTCACCAGAGATGATCGTCGATGAATCCGTCACCAAGCCTCACCTATGTACTCATCGGTGATGTCTTATACCAGCGAGGATTTGACACTGTACTTCATCGATGCTTGACTATCGACGAGGTCGATCGAGTTTTGAATGACTGCCACAACAGTACTTGCGAGGGCCATCTCTCAGGGATGTCCACCACTCATAAAATCATTTATGCCAGTTACTTCTGGCCTACATTATTTCATGATTGTATCCACGCGGTGAAATGATGTGACAAATGTCATCTTTTCGCCAACAAAGCACGAGCACCACCTTCTATTCTACACCCAGTCATCACCACCAGTCCCTTCTCTAAATGGGGCATAGAATTCATGACTTGTAACCCTCCATCCAGCAATGGACACAAATACATCTTCATTGCAATCGAGTACTTCACCAAGTGGGCTAAATCAATGCCTACCTTCAACAACACCGCTGACATTGCAACATGTTTTTTCTTTAACCACATTATTTCCCACTTTGGAGTACCACTACAACTAGTCTATGATCACGGGAAACATTTAGAGAATGAGATTTTCATTGAACTCTCATCCAAATTAGGATTTTCCCATGAGTTTGCCTCCCCATACTACCCTAAGTCAAATTGGCAGGTCGAAGTAGTCAACAAAGTCCTCAAAACCATGTTGCAGCGTATGGTTAACAAACATAAGACCAATTGGCATCATATGTTATTTTCTGCGCAATGGGCTTATCTCACAACAGTCAAAATGGCCACTGGTTTCACACCTTTTCATCTAGTCCACGGGGTTGAAGCCACTCTTCCCATCGAGTGCAAAATTCCCACCTTACACACCGCCATTGAGCTATTACCTGACACTGCTCTAATGGAGCAGTGTTTGCTGAACTTAGAATCCCTGGATGAGGATCAACGATATTCATTACAGAATTATGAGGCAACCAAAAAATGGTCAAAGGCCTCCTTTGATCACCATGTCAACCTTTGCTCATTCAACGAAGGTGACCTCATCCTCTCTTATGATGTCGCTCATGATACCCTGGGCCATGGAAAATTCGAGTCCCTATGGCATGGACCATATATCATCCAACATTGCCTCACTAATGTCACATACATCCTAGCCTCTCTCGAAGGCCACCCTCTCAAAGAACCCATCAACGAGTTGTACTTAAAGAAATTTTACACCTGAGCATAGCCATACTTCACTAGGATTTTTCTTTTTGTACGTTTTTTGTAGAGTTTTTAATCTTCTTTCATCCACACCTCACATCTAATATATCATTGTTATTGACAAATTCCACCCCCATCGGCCTACCACATCGGTTACACCAACGAAGCTAGCCATTGGACGCAGAATCTCACTTCGGCTTCTTGGGCCCTCTATTCACCCTCACATGAACTCCTCCACACCAACAACATATGTTTAGGCTCAGCCACCAACAATCAAGAAGAATACACCACTGTCATTGGTCTCCCCACTGAGGCCAGTCATCACCATATTCGTCACCTTAGTGTTTTCCTTGATTCTCAGTTGGTCATCCTCCAACTCAATAATGTGTACCGTGTTCATGTGATCCGAAATCGGATTCAGCAGGCTGTCAGGGCATGAAAAATGCTCAAAAATGAAAGTGCTCGGAATCTGACAAAACCAACACCATTACATCCGGTTCGTCTTCCTGATTTTGGTGGTATAATTTTTATGTCAAACGGAGTCCGTATGAAGAAGATATCGCGTTCTGACCGAAAAGTCAAACAGGAAAAAAAATGTTGACTGGGCGGGACACGTGTCATTCCGTACAGCTGACGTGTCATTCGGTACAGATGACATGGAAGGTCTGTACAGGACACATGGTGGCTCCAGAGCGTGACACGTGTCATGCTGATTCGGCATTTTCGGGGCACAGTTGGACCAATCCCGAAGTGACACATGTCACCACTGAAAGGGTGACACGTGGCACGGATGACGTCAACATCGTACGGTGATGACGTGGCAGGCTTACGTGTCAGATGACGTGGTGAAGTGACGTGGCGGGTACATGGGCGAATCAGTTCTTGACGCGTGTCATGTTCTGGTTGGATGGAAAAGTGCCACGTGGCCCAATCAGGGGCTGCCACGTGGCACCCCGGTTTTTGCCAATATGGCCTATGTCAAAAAAAAATTGGTGTGGTCCGGGATTGAACCCGCGACCTCCTCCTCCAGCTACGCCTTATGAAACTCCGTCTAACCACTTTTCCGCCGTATATTTCTTGTTATATGGGCGAATTTAAATTAATTTAAATTTGTATGTTGTGTAAAATGGCGGGGAAATGGGGTCGGGGCTAGCCCCGACCCCCGATTATATACACTATGTGTGACCACGGTGGGAGCTGGAGCGGGCGCGGTTGGCACGCGGTTTTAACCAACCAATTGTTTATGCCACGGTTACCCATTTTTCCATGTGACCAATATGCTGGAGCGCACAAAGGGGGTTAAGGCCAGCGCTAGCCCTAAAGGGCTTAGCGCTTGGCCATATCAACGCTTATATGACCTTGCCAAGGGGGGTCCGCGCCCAGGAGAGGGGGCTAGCGCCCATTTCAAACCATATTATAACTAAAAGTGGGTTTTTTAACCAACTTTAGTTAATTTTTAATGTAATTAATCCATTTTTAAGGGTTATTGGGCTTTTTTAGAGCCTAATTCTTGGGAGGAAGTTGGAGATTGACAACCAACTTTCCCAATTATTTAACCAAGGACATGTTGAGGCCATTTGGGGAGAGTTGGGAGCCTTTGGAGATATTTTGGACGGTTTTGGAGAGCAAAGATGCTAAGGCAAAGCCAGGTCTAAGCCAGTTTGAGGCAGGGAAGCTGTTGAGGTAGAGATGTTGTCAGATGATTTCTGAGAGCTCGGAACATCCGTTTCAGGTGCCGTAAGTTGTGCAAGATTCTAGAGATCATGGTGAACAAGACCAGATCAGTCTAGAAGCCAATCGACATTGTAAATATGTACTAATAATCTTTTGAAAAGAAATCAAGAAGCCTCCCTCACAGAGAAAAGGCCCGGAGACGTAGGCAAAGTTGCCGAACTCCGTTATCAAACTTGTGCATTATGGTTTGCTATTCTTTATTGCATTTCAGATTTGAAAATATGTTAATGGCTGTATAATTCATTTGCTTTTCTCTCTCTTTCATTAAGTTTCCCAATGGTCATTTAATGCATGCAAATAATAACTCAACCATAGTCATTTCGAAAAATCCTGACGGATCATCATGATCCTTGCCTCTTCCACAAATACCTGCAAGTTATATTGTTATCTTGAAAATTTGATTCCATCACATTCACACATATTCCAAGACAATTTAATCAAATAGAAGATAATATGTATAACCTAGTGTTAGATTGGAATTTATCACATCAAACTACCAGTACGCATACATCAAACATCAAATAATCTATCACAACATATAAATTAGACATCATCAACAAAAACACAAAACACATGTAAACATCACTCAGATCCCAAACTGTATATCTATCTATCTATCTATCTATCTATCTATCTATCTATCTATATATATATATATATATATATATATATATTGATCCAATGAGCCATCCAAAATGTTTACAAAAAATATACCGTACATATACAACATCCGTAGGCTGGTAAACCACCTCGCCCCTATAGATACAAAACTGGTGCCACTGCACCAAGTAGGCTTGCATGCCTATATAAAAACCAAAAACATATAAATACATACAGAGACACTCATGGTGCCTCTAGAGCATCACCACCTGGTCCCCTCTCAGGAGGTGGTGCCCCACCCACTATCGGTCCCTTCGGACCTGGAGGTAGCCACCAAGTCATCATAGCACCTTCTACTACTGCTCTCCGAACCACATTCTACCACACCAATGGAACCCCCACACACTACTCTAGGACGCCCTCATCCTGAATCCGTGACCACATGCCCTCGGGCACTCCCTATAGCACCGCCTCCAAGCGGTGGTGGATATCCTCAAAATCTCCCCCGGCCTTGGCCAGAGGAGCATGCAATGGCCCTACACCAGGGTCATCAAAACAACGTCTCTTAGACACTCTCTCATCGTCATCAGGCCTCGCCCAAAAATCCTCCCGGTGTCACCTCTCTCCTACCTGCAACTCTCCCCGCGGAAGTCTCACTGACCCCTGATGAGCCTAAGCTCTAACCAACTCCACCTCGCACCTGCGAGGCCCCACATATGCACATACAACAAACAAATGATAGCATCAACATCCACCCATACATAACAATATACATGCTATACTATCTACAAAATAACAATATCACACCATACATCTATGATCGAACACCTCCTCTGGAGGTAACACCATCTTCAAATCATCCTGGAAGTCCACCCCAAAGTATGGGTACCGCAGTATAATCTGTGGCATCTGATGCCACACCTGTGTAGCCTCAACCATGAAATAGTGGCCACTGTCCCCACCACCATCGCGAGTCAAAATATTGGACCACTGCTGCAGTCATGGCTCACACACACCCGGTGCACCCAACAATACTCTTGGGCACAACATAGGCACCCTCTCCAGAAGCCATGCCACCAAGATCGACACAAATTCAAACTCTGTTGAGTCTGCAGCTCGACACCTATCTATATGCCCTACCATCTTGGCATGCAACATCAAACCCTAGGAAAAATGCTCTCCTTCCAGTGCCCTCTCCATAATCCTCAGCTGACCACCACTGATCTGCTGAGTCACAAGGGACCCATACACCCTCACAACCATCGCTGCCACATAGCGATGAACCAGGGAATCCATTGCCCCAATAATGACCACGGAGCCTGACATAAAGCTCTCCCTCATATTGTACCTCCAACCTAGGACAACCAACTACCCATCCGTGAGTACTACGGGCTCTGCCGGTAAGGGAGTTCCCTGAAAAGGGATCCCCATCAAGAAATATATATCCTCCATCGTAGTGAAGGTCAACTACTCACCCAACACCATAAAACAATGCATATCTGGACTCCACATCTGAATCAAGAACTGCAGGAGGAACTCCTCGGCTTCTATCAGGGGGCACTCAAAGAACTTCAGCAGCCGACACGCTGCCAAAGTGTCATGGACTCCCGGCTCCTCATTAGTCATGGCCTTCCGCAACTGGGACCAATATCTCTCTCTCAAGTGAATTGACATCGTCCAAATAATCACTTGCATCCACATATGTAGTACTTGATCATCCATCTCAAACATCCAAACAATAAAATCTCCAAAAAAGATCAATTTTACACCTTTCAGCTTTGCCTCCAAGGCGCGGTTGTTTTCCCCACAGGCGCGCACACATGCGCACCTTGCACTCATATGTGACTGTTGACTGCACAGAGGCACACTCATGCACGACTATTGACTACATAGAGGTGCACTCATGCACCCCTGTCACTCACACAGGTGCACTTCATCACGTGCATGTTCACTACACAACAGCACACACATGTGCCACTGTTAGAATTACAGACGCCCATGCATGCACTGCTGCACCTTGTACAAGTGTTCATGCCATGCATGCCTGTTGTCCCCATTTGGGCACCCCCATGCATGGATGATCAAATTATAGGTGAACACCCATGCACATAACTTTCTCGATCGCCCACGCACTGGGGGGCCCACACCTACAAAAAACCCTATACGACCCTCCGTACAAACCCTACCCAAAAATAGAAACCCTAATTCTATGCAGGATGATATGAAAACTAACCTGAAGCTCGTTGGTCCTAAAGCATCTGCCTCGATCTCTCGGAATCTCCAAAACTCCTCTAAATTCACTCGTTCACTCAATAACGCAACAGGTACAAATGAGGTGGCATTGTGGCCCCTACAGCTATATATAGTCCATTTTTTCCAAACTTCTAGACTCAATTCTGGGAGCTCCAGATGTCTTTTTTTCGATCTGTCTTCAGCCACGAGATTAGCACCCTGTCATCTACAACATGACAGTCCCCAAACCACTTTGAATCGTTAGCCCTCGGGGGGCATTTTTCTCATATTCTGCTCAGGTACGCATGCTAACATTATTGAATAACCACTATATGATCTTTCCCTTCAGATATTTTTCACGTCGGGTATTTTTTTTTCATGTGTGCAGGTACTTGATCATTACAAATCAACTATATCCTTCCAGGTATATTATCGACACTGGCATACAGTAATTCCCTCTGACTATCAAGATGCATCTCCCAATCACACCCTCCCATTTTTACCTCTAGGATCCCCCTATCTGGCTCTGCAGTACCATCCCCTCCACCGCATTTTGGTATTGTCACCCAGTATCACTCTCACCCACATGAGTTGTCGCATTCATCGTTCCCCCCCAGGAACATTGACACTCATGTTGTTCTCACCATCTAGGGCTGGGAGTCCCGATAATCTTACATCATGTCACGAATCAGCCACATACTCCTTCCCCTCATTTTGCTAGCCTACCCAACGGACTCCCAGGATGCTTCCTCATAGTTTTGTTTTGACTGCACTCCCACAACATCATTTACCATCCATTTCATCCACCATCAATTGGCCCATCTGCAGATTGCCCTCCATACATTTCCCTAATACAGAAACCCACCTATGGGGCCCCAACCCTCCACTTGTTTTCCAACCAACTTGCACCATCTTCAGGCCAAGACATCTTACATTGGGGCACCCATTTCTGTATCTGCATTATTATCCCAACTTATTTTTTAATTCTTTTTGTAATTAAGCTGTTGTTTCCAACATTTTACATATCTTTTTGTTGTCACCTTTGACAACCTTCTTCCTTTTTGGCAAACGCAACCCATGTCGCCCTTGGTTGGGGCATTCCTTATCACCTACTCCTATTGATATCGTCCATAAACTCTAAGTATCCCATAGGTCACCTACCTCTGCTCTTTGCATTTGTTCAGTTTGTCCCACCTCTGGCACAACTTATCCCACGTCTAGTTGTCCCCCTGACACTCGACCTAGTTGTACGGTTGATGCCACTTATACTTCACATATATCCCCAACCAAGGGCAGTCTTGAGTCTCACTACATATTGACTTCATCCATGTACCTCATTAGTTCCTGATCTCATCCAGTGGATTTCATGAAGCCCTTTTCTTCTTGGAGTCGTGTCCCTCTTATTGTCGACATCAACACCGTTTCCATAAGGGCGATAATATCTTGACTCTCATTACCTTTACAATGAGGAGTCTCAGACGACACAGGGAGAATCATCATTGCTCTCTTCTATCGTTAACCCCACTAACATTTGACTTCAACACTTTCTCATGTTATGGTGGGTCTTACTTTGATACTATTGCAATTGTTTTTATATTTGCCGAAGACCTCTGAAATTGGTTGGGCTATCAATGCTCGCAGAATCCTTGATACTTCCTACAGGTGTCATTGCCTACTTTCCAGAATATTGTTCCTCATTAGAATTGTCCTCTACTCTTATCAACATGCCCCTGAGGGCGCTGCAGTCATCTTCACCAACATGCCACTTCAGTTACTATCTTACACATTTTTTGAGTTACATGACACGAGCATGGGGCATGTCTGCCTCGTTTGTACACAATTTATTTTTCACACCTTGCGAAAGGTTGGACCCTATAGGTTCCCCTCTCCCTCCAATGGGTCTCTCTTGATACTCTCACTATCGCTCTTTATTACAATGGTACTCTCAGTAGAAGAAACATTGATGAATTTAAACTATATGTATGCTCCTAACTTCATCTATCAGGGGGCATCTGTTATCACTGAAATTTCATCCGCAAATGGTTACAAGAATCCAACATCTTCAAACAACTATTAGTTCACCCATGGACTAAAAATGACCAAAAACAAATTTCCAAAAGGTCCAAAACTATACAACTTGTTATAAAATCAACATGCGCTAAGGATATACAGGCAGCGCGCACACGTGCGCTAGTTGAAAATGCCTGAAAAGCGCACATGCACCCGATGCGCGACTGTGGACACAAAAATTCATGCACAACTAAGAACGACGCATTTATGATATTGGTCGGCCTCCCACCCACTTCTGGTTCATCTTCCAAGTCGATTTGACATCCAAATCTTGGCTGAATCCAGCTGGGTGGCTGGTCAAAGACCTAAAGGTGCCCTAAATAGCCCCTTGTTCACTCTTAAAGATGGTTGGATAATACCTCAAAGTTATGCTATAAAAAGAGGCCATGGGTGCACTACATCTTCAAGGAATTCATTTGTATTTTTATGTTGCTGATATTCTCTTGGAGGACACTCTTTCCTCATCAAGAGCATGCTAGCACCATTGCACTTAGCCATTCATATCACCTCTTGAGTGAATGTGCTTTGGATTCTCTTCACCATTTCATTCTAGTTCCTCATTTTGTAAGAAGAGCTCAAAATTTGGGGGTCCAAGAGCCCTCCCTTGGAGGAAGAGGGGACCCAAAGTCTTCCTTTCTTCTTGGTGCTTTCTTTTCACTAATACTGTCCTTTCCAGTGGTGAAATGAGTCTTGTTTGTTTCTTGTTCTTATGTCCCTATGCACTATAGTTTAATTGTTTTTATCATTCCTAGTTTAATTCTTAGCTTAGTCTTTTATGATTTATTCTTTTAACCCTTTCCTTTACTGTTGTCTTGCCTAGCTAACCCAACTAGGCTTGTAAGCACCTATGTTTTTCTCATTTAGGTGACAAAAGAGTCGCAACAGTTGTGCTGACCCTTTAGGCCTAATCTCTCTAATCACATGAGAACAATCATCCCTCAAATGCATCGGGGAGGACACTGATTTATCAAAGCCATTGGAGGGTGAGGAAGGGGCAATAGTGGCTTTTCCTTTGTCAGGGGCATGGTGGGCCTCGGTTTTCAACCTTTTGCTAGCAAGGGAATGCTAAACTGGTGAGTGGACAAGGGAAAATTGGACATTCTGATTGATAGGCAAGGGAGTAGGTAAAGACAAATTGGGCCAACCACGATGTTGGGAGACTGTCGGGTGGGTAATCTCTTTCCATCCGTCATTTTCAGGAACCTTTTGTTGCAATGAGACATGAGGGGGCACGGGAATACTAGGGGCATGTGGAGCTTGGAAGGGAGGCCTTTTAGGCCTAGGTTGGACCATTCCTTTCCCAATCTGATTGAAAAACCCATCCTGAAATAGTTTTCCTAACTCTTGCAAGTTAACATCAATGTGAATGGAGAATATTGTCCTTCTAGGGCCCCTGTTCCAATTACCTATTCCTCATTTACCTTTTCGATGGCTACCTCGGCTGAAAAAGCTCATTCCTATATGCATGATTGATTAACAAATATTTTCTTTAACAACCATACATGACAACTCTTTTAAAAATCTGAAATAAATTTTGGCTTAGAAACATATCAGACTCATGCAATCCAATCCATACAAATTGTTTAATCATTGTCAATGAGGACGGGGTGAACAAAGGTTCTCGGATATGCGAGGCATTTGTATTGAGAGAAAATTGTTAAAATGAGGGGGGAAAGACCATGGTTACTGCTCATAAATAAAAAAATCAACTGTAATGTAAACCAATGAACATATTAGTGTAGTCCATCCAAGAAACTGTGATTTCAAACTATTACAATACAGAGTTCCTCTTAACTGTAATTAAATTTTAGGAACAGGGAGTGAGTAATGAATATGGGAAGGTGAGGGGATTGTAATTAACAAAAAGTGAAATAATGGTAGGGAAAAATAGCAGATATTGTTCATAAAATTAATTAAGTAATCCATAAAACCATTCTGCATCTAATGCAAATGGTTCAACACTAACCAAATAATCATTGTAATCAATTAAACAACTACTGTGTATAATTTAATCATTTTTGTCTGTTAACATGCTCACTGTCTACAATTAAATATCTAACATAGTGTCATTAAACTCAAAATAATATGCCTTCAAAAACAACCTCTATAAGAGTTTTGTTTCTTCTCATTTGTCCCAATTAATATTTAAAACAATTTCCAAATGAACACATGGTCACTTGTTTCCAC
>ML797745.1:154294-166589 GCA_009831015.1 Picea engelmannii
TCACATTCCTAGGTTTTTTCCACCCTTTAATGGCCTCAATATTTTCAAAGTCCACTTCTATCCCTTCTTTGGATATGATATTCCCCAAATAGTGAATTATGTTTTGACAAAATGAGCACTTCCTCAATTTGGTATATAGTTGATGCTCCCTTAACACTTGTAACACCATCCTCAAATGATTCTCATGTTCTTCTTCTAAATTGGAATACACAAGGATGTCATCCAAAAATACAATGACAAACTTGTCTAAGTATTCCTGGAAAACACCATTCATCAAGCACATAAAAAAAGATGGTGCATTTGATAATCCAAATGGCACCACTGTGAATTCGTAATGACCATACCTTTTCTTGAAGGATTTCTTGATGATGTCTTCATATTTGATCCTTAATTGATGATATCCTGACCTGAGATCAATCTTTGAGAATATAGTTTCATATTTTAATTGATCAAAGAGATCATAGATCCTTGGCAAAGGATACTTGTTCTTTATGGTCACCTTGTTCAATTTTCTAAAGTCGATGCACAATATCAATGTCCCATCTTTCTTCTTCACAAAAAATACTGGGGCACCCCAAGGTGACACACTTGGGCGTATATACCCCTTCTTCAACAAATCTTCAATATTAATTTGCAACTCCTTTAGCTTTGGTGTACTCATTCTATAGGGATTCTTTGATACTAGAGTTGCTCTAGGCATCAAATTTATAGAGAAATCAATATCTCTCTTTGGGGGTAGTCCTAGTATCTCCTTGAAAACATCTTCAAAATATTTTAGGACTGAAAGATCCTCCATATTTGTCACCTTATCCTTAGGTTCTTCCTCCATATGGGTTGCAAATATTTGGAGGCCTTTCTTGTAACACTTCTTTAGCTGCATTGATGAGATCTCTCAGACAATAACTTCCCTAGGAATTACTTGGACTATTATTGGGTTCCCCTCCTCATCCAGGCAAGTAAATTCCTTGTTATGACAATATAAGAAAGCATGGTGTTCGTCCAACCAATCCATACCAATTAGATAGACATATGAATACAATGGAATGATGTTCAAATATGCCTTGTTACTTATCCCATTAATGTCCATTGGACATGATTTGACTATTTCAACCACTTTTATCTTGGATCCTATAGCCAATTGTACTAGCCAAGATTTATCATGCTTGTTTCTTGGAAAAAGTGATATTTCCACAACTTTAGGATCTATGTAACTATGACTAGCACCTAAATCTATCAAAATAGTAAATGCATGGTTATTAATCATACATTCTACTTCAATCATGTGTGATTGAAACTCATATTTATTGTTGTCCAAGGCTTCATAGATCCTTTGTACACTTCTACCCATGTCCTCCATTGTTTCTACTTTCTTTGCATTGTGTACAACTCTCACTTTGTCACCTTTCTGAGGACAATCTCTATACTTGTGGTCTCCTTTACAGCCCCAACATTGAATGGATGTCTGCCTTGGCCTTTTCCCACCTACCTCAGCCTAAAAGATGGCTATCCTTGAGGATTGTTTCTGAAAAAATGGAGGCTTATTTCCCTTCTGCCTTTGTTCCTTCTTGAACTTCTTCTTGTCCTCCCGAGCCTTCTGGAAATTGGGATTTTCTTTTTAATGATCATATAAACATTTTTCTCTCCTTATGGTTTCTTCTAGAGTCTTGGGATCATCATATTGGATCTTGTCATTGATGAAATATGGAAGCCCACTCAAGTACCTATGAATCTTCACTGTCTCATCCTTGATGAAGGATACATACTTCAACAGCTCTAAGAATCTCCTTTCATATTCATCAATAGTCTTGTTGCCCAGTTTAAGTTCAAATAACTCTTTCATATTTTTATCATAATACCTCTTAGTCATGTATTTCTTCTCAAAATTACTCTTGAATTCCTTCCAATTCACATTTTTCTCTCTAAGGTGCTGCACTTACACAAGATGATCCCACCACATGGATTATTTTCCTTTCAGTTGATAGATGTAAATTATTCCCTCTACATGAGAAGAATAGTTATGCAATTGCAAGTACTTCTTCATGCCTAACAACCATGTCTCAGCATCTTCATCCTTCTTGTGCTCTCCATCAAAAGTAGGAGGTTTGCTATTATTCATTTATCCTTTCAAATCATCCACCCTAGACATTGTATGCTTCCTGACAAGGGATAGACTTGAATTGTTGTGTGTTCTTCTATGGGAATTATTTTGGGAGTGATGGTGATGTATGCTACCACTCCTTGATCTTCCTTTCTTCTTAGGGATCCCATGACTTCCTGATTTGTTTGAGCCACTCTCCTTATCCATGTTATTTTCAATTTTGTCCAGGATTTTCATTAACTTCATATTGAATTCTTCATGTTGTTCCTTTTCCTTCATAAGCCTCTCATTATCAACCTTGTGGCTTTGGACATCTGTCTGCAATTTTCTGAGGGTCTCAACCAAATTTATGTCTTCCTCCTTTTCTCCCACATGTCCATTGGAGTTGGTTCCTTCCATATCCAAATCGACATTCAACCATATGATTTCATCTTATTTACTGAATAATATCGGAGTATCCTTTGTCACTCTACACTCTATGCTAACTCTGATTTGACAACTGTTAATTCTGCAAAAATGTGTAGCCAACAAAACTTTGTTAGGCTAACTATTCTTAATAATTTCATAAGAACATGAACCATTTTGATTCATTAATATATATCAGACTTATTTTCTATTGATTTCCTGAGAAATTGACTATTCATATCGAAATTATGGGTGAATATTTATCTTCTACTGTTCAATACCTTTCCACTGGGTGCTTCCATGCTCAATTCTGAGTTTCGAGCATGAAGTTATGGCTACTTGAATAATTTGTCCCTTTTTTGTTCTTAAACAACATTTTGGGTTCTAGCCCCTTTCCTTCGGCCCCCAAATTTCATGTGTCCAGGGGTTGTGACCAAATGTTAATCGTTAGGAATTTATCATGTGCTTCAGGCATCTTGGGCTCTATAACTTTGGGGCTTCGGAGGATCTGCCTCCACTACAATACATTTTCCCCAAATGTTGATTCTCTGAATACTTAGAGAATGTACAAATCGACGATCATCCTTCCTTGTTTAGACCTACAGTGGATCGGAGCTCCGAGACTCCAAAATTCGACGATTTTCAATGTACCTTACAAAAAATATCCTAGAATGCCGAACTGGCGAACCCATGAAGGACAGTGGATCTATGGTCCACATTCTCTACTCAAATAAATAGTGGATAGGATCTCTGGGACTCCGAGCTTCAACGATTTCCAAAACACTTCAATACCAATCTCTTCAAGTGCCAACTCACCGAAGATCCCTTCTCTTGCCTCCACATGTCATCTGTGATCAATGGTCATGATGGACTCTGGCCTTCGGGCATTCGAAATTCCTCGACTGCAACAATTCTGCAACGCAATCCTCTGGAGTACCACTCCTCTAGCCTATGGTATCTGGTGCCACGTGGAAGAACACTAGAAGCGGAAACATGGCCCAATCTGAAGGGTGACACGTGTCAAGCTCTAAATGGAAAATCATCCTTTCAAAAGAAGATAGCACACTGAAACATGGCATGTATCATGTGTGTCCACATCACCCCCGGGTGACATCACCACCATGTCACTTTGCAACTTTGGGACTTCGGGACTTCGGAGGTTTGAAAGTTCTTCCAAAAATTTTCGCCGAACACCCAACTCCTGAACTGCTTAACCTTCTAGGGCCCATGAAGTATAGCTGTCACCAATCAAAGTGGTGACACATGACCCCACCATCGAGTGACATGTGTTAAGTTATAATCAGTCTTAAGGGCCTGTAAAAATTACAAAAACAAGTGACACATGGAAAACCTAGGTAGGTCCATGCCACCCTAGGTGATGTCATATTACCACATCATACCCGGCGCTTCAGGACTTCGGGGATTTCCTACCTTCAACATTTTATCCAAGCTATCAACCTGCCAAACTGGTCCATGTAACCCCAGTGACATCATCATGTCACATCACTTCGACACTTGGGACTTCGAAAATTTCTTAACATTGACAGTTTTTCAAAACTCCCGAACTATCGATCGTTGAAGGATGCCTCCTATAGCTTCAAGAGTTCAACGATTTCTCCACTTTGCAACCTCCAAGGGATTTCCCTGAACACAGAACCACAAGAGAAATTTGACGACTCTCCTCCTCCTGAGTGATCTACGACTAAGACTCACTCTGGGACTTTGAAGGACTCAACTGTTGAACACCCCACAACCTCCAAGCTGTCGAACATTGCTTAGACATGTGTCCCTAAAAAATTGATGGTCTAGATTAGTTCTATACTTCAGGACTTGGACAATTTTATCTTCTTATAGATTTAAAACAGCCAGAGGAGTGGAGTCTGAAGGACTTCGGTGCTTAACCTCCATCCAAATTCTCTCGATTTGAAGGTTATGGGGGATTTGTCTCCTTTTGAATATATCCAATGGCCCAATTTAACTATACATCCCAATACCACATATTTCATGATTTATCAAACCCTTATACCTCCTGAGCTTCTAAACACAACCAAGGTGTTCCCCCAACAACCACCTGGTACTCTGTACATAAAATTCTTATGGATTTTTAACTCCAAATTACACAATTTACATCCATCTAGGTTCAATGTGGAAACCATGGGCTCTAATACCAGATTATAACATCCCCCAACCACCCATGCCAAGGAAAACGCCACCAACTTCAAAACCAATTTTTTTTTGAAAACTAGATTGTAACACACCCAGCCACCCAGACCGGGTCATGCTACTTGAAATTGTTCATGCTCTAATATATATATATATATATATATAATGCAATTTAAACAGACATAAACATTCTTCTCATACACATAGTCATGCGTAAGCAGCAATAACACATACATGCAATATATACAAGCAATTTTGGTAACATTCAGACATGTACCTAAACACAACATTTAAACATAGCATGTAAAATTAACATAGAATTGGTACTTATATTTTTATGAGAAGACCACCGAATACGTGGAGATCTTCACCAAATCTCCCAACCTTAGAACACGCTGCTTCAAGCTATTGGTAGTGGATCACGCCCGAGCTGGGACTAAAATCCACCTAGGAAAGGAAATCCTAGGTTAGGCTCAGGCTACGTGAAACTGCACAATTCTATAGGAATGATTCCCTCCATGGAGCCTACTTACACCCACCTCTCATAGACATCCATTCCCCACATGCATGTCCCACCCCAGGAATATGCACCTTCATTGTTCCATAGTCCATCAACTGCTCCACTTCCCTTCTAGGGTTTCAACAACAGGTCAGATCATGAATTTTCATAGCTTTGTAGATGTTTCTAAACTACCTCTAGGAGAAATCACTTCCCCATCAATCTCTCTCACCTAGAGAGAGTTTCTCATAGGCCTGAAAACCTGCTTCTTCAACCACGGGCCTAACAACCCGCCTCTTCAAACCGCAGTAGAAAAAACGGGTAAGGCAAGGGATGGTTCAAAAAATTACAGAGGTTTGCAATGACAAAGGTTCAAAAATGGTGGAAATGGCTCTAGCTGCATGGCTTCCTAGCACATGCATGAATTGGACAAGGGATGGAAAGAATCGTGAGAATGAGCCTGTGAGGAAAAATGGAAAGAAATGGTCTGAATGTTGAGAATACTCAGAGTGAGAATGGTGAGTGAGCACCCCTAATGCAATAAATTCCCACACACAAATTTGCATGAGACCTGGATGACACTTGGCTCTCCAGGATATCGTTCCTCTCCACTTAGAGTTACATTTCCCTTCCAAAAGGAACTTAGCATAGCTGGGTTTATTTCCCAAACTTTAGTAATTTAGGAAATACATTATATTATTCCCTTGGGTTAAGCCCTGAAGCTTAACCCCCTTTTCCTAGCCTCTCAACCCCCTTTCCCTTTTCCTTCCTAGTAGATATTAGTTTCCCATAACTCTTTCTTCATGGTTGGTCTACATGCAACAATGTATTTTATTAATAATCTACATAATTACATATACAAAAATAGGCTCATTGGCCTTAGCATCTAGTCTCTCTATCCTAATAAACACATAAGCCTACCAACTTATAATTACTTGGCTCACTAGCCTATAAACATCATTACAATTCACAGGGGCTCAGCCTTGGGGTATTACATCTGAGGCTTTCAACTTGGCCACCAACGACTGCTTTGAGTGAAATTCATCGGTGTTATGCTAGGGGATTTTATGTAATTCACACTACTTTCCAATGTCTTTCTTCATCTTCCCATTACCCTTCATTATTTGTGGCTTGGATTGGTTGTAATGCGGTGGTCCATACTTGCTCTATCCTTTGTTTTGTGGTTTGGGGCTACCTTTTCCCTGCTTTTACTGTGAGGAATTCATAGATCCAAAATCTCACTTCTTCTGTTTAAATTTCTGCTCGATTTTGACGACATATTGATAAGTCATGCCTAGTGATGAGATTTATAGAAACTCCATTTCTATCTGGATGTATCGATCCAGACCATTGCAGTACTTGAGAACCAGGTGTCATTTAGAGTCTTTGACACCCAACTTGGTGCGCAAGGTATGGAAGACACTTGTGAACTCTAGTACTATTTGGTCCCTTTCCTTCTGCAACGTGGTCCATTTTGTATACCGGTCATCTTAGCTTTCAAAAGGGTAATATTATTCCTTAATAACATCCCTGAAAGAACACCAAGTGGGTACGACTGCAAAAATTTTGGATTCCTTCGTGGCCTTTTCTCACAATAAGTCTCCCACTAATCCTTGACATGGGAGAAAACCTTAAGGAGTGCAAAGGTGATATTTTCTCTATCGGAAAATTTATGGAAAAAAAAAACCTTTTGAGGATATTCAACCATTTATTTAGAGAATTTGCATCTATCTAACCTTCAAATAAAATAATATCACAACTAAATTGTACCTTGAAGGGGGTGATGCATCCAAAGTGGTTTTTTGACGAATATGCGCTAGTTGTTGGTAGTCATCGGAGGATCTCAGAAAAATTATCCATCATCTTGTTCCTTTGTCTCACGAGGGATTCCTTGAGAAATAGATTTAAAGGATATCCTATTTCATCATCTTTGTTTTCTTCTTCCATGGGAGGCCATTGGAGTTGGTGAGGACAGTCTTGCAAAGTCTCAAATAGTTTGAGTCCCAACTCCTTATACCTTGACCTCGTCGGGGACATGCACAGAGAAAAAAATAAAGAGAAGACTGCTTTGATACCACTGATATGGATTTATAAATGGAACGAAATGAAATAGATAGTTATAAAAAAAAATAGAGATACAATGAAAATTGACTTCTATTAATAAATGAAATGTGCTAAATGTTGGGGTTCTATAATCATAGGTGATTGGATTCTTTAGCTATATATTTGGCATTGCTCTCATGATGAAGACATCTGGCTTGCTGGGCTCGGTTGATTTCACTTCTCCCTCCATCCATTTTGCCCGATCCTTCATCACCCTGTTGCACCCTTCATTCCCTCATCCTCCATTTCTTCACCCCTCCGCCAATTTCATCCCTACATGAATAAACAAGCTTAGGATTAAAAACAATAGGTTAATAATAAATGGTTAGTGACATTGTTTAATACTAATTATCATAATAAAGTTAATTTAATTATATTAGTGTAGTTAGATTAGTAAAACTAGGTTAGTGTTGTTAATAATAAATAAATTAATAATTAATTAAAACCTAGGCTTGTAACTAATTAACAATAATTAATTAAATAATTAAACTAAAAAACAAAACCTAAACAATAATAAAACAATTAAAAAACAAACATAGTAAAATAAAAGAAATGTAAACCAAAAATAAAATACAAATAAAAACAAACTAAATAATTAAAACATTTAAAACATATATAAAAATACATAAAACAAAAAATGAAAATACAAGAACGTAAAACATAATAAAACAAAACAATATTAAATAAAAATAAATAAAACAAAACGTAAAAAAAAAACCATAAAACAAATAAAATAAAAAACAAAAGCATGCACCTCACACACATATCCCTAAAAAATTAAATCAACGCTCATAATCNCCCCCCCCCCCCCCCCCCCCCGAATACCACTTACTACCATAGGGGGGTCCATAATACCACCATCCCCTCCAAAAACCACCTTCCCCCAAAATCAAAAAATCATTTTGTACATAGTTTGACCACCTGTCTTCCGAGAGCATTTCCCGGTAAAACAAAAGGAATTTTGAAAACCCTAGAGAGGTTTTCTCCATAACCAGATGAAGAACAATAACCCCTCTCATTTTTTACACAGGTATCTGAAGTCAGGAGAATCAAAGCCATCTCTTAGGACTATTTTTCAGGATTCCATTTTTCCTGATTTTTTCATGTTTTTGTGGCAGATGTTTTGGAAAGATAGAGATGAATTTGGAAAACCCGAGAGAGGTTTTTACTAATAACGGGCTCATATATACTATTTGCAGGAGTTATAAAATAGAATTTGTTGCAAGATACACTATGTTTTGACTGTGAATAATTTTCATGTTTTCATCTGATTTTCAGCTGAAGAATTCTCAATTGCTCTTCAGCTTAATTGACTTCTTTCATTTTTCTTTTGTCCCATTTCATTTAAATCAAAGAATCTAGTGAGTTTTCTACCTTAACCTGCAATATTAGCCTGTTAAAAATGGATTTTGATTATTTTGATGTTGTGATTCCAAGCCCAATGGTTCCTCTTCTCTGACCCTACCCAATTCTATAAATCAAAACCTATGTACAACAATAACTAGCCTAAAATTGATTATAAAAAAAGATAGATTAGATAGATATAGACCTCTCTGAGTCTTGGAGGGCTATATACAAGACTCAAAGTGGTTTGATTTTACCTCTGTGATTGCCTCCACAGCCTTGGGAAAATTACAGAGTGATAACATAGTAGTGACCATACTGAGGAACATTCCTCAGAAAGCATATCAAGTTCTAGATTTGAATATTGATGGTGGACAGTGATCAGACACAAGAAGGATGAATCATCCACTTGGTGACTCCAATCAACTTCGGATCAGTTCCAATTCAAAGACTCCACTAGAGGAAGAACCTGAAACATGACCAGACTGCCTAAAAAGATCAGGTATTTAAGCTGAAAGTTTATCTAAGATATGATAGGTTTTATTTTTAATTATTTCTTCCCTTCTAATGATCCTAATCTATATCATAGTGCCAAAATTTATGAATACCATGTTCAACCTAATGAGTCTCAAGAGGTTAAGCCTAGTGTTACAATCCATGTATATATTCCTACACCTTTAAAAATTTGAGATATATACAAGCCTCTTGTATTACCTCCCATACTCCATGATTTCCATGCCAATTACTTCAAATATATCCCAAGATTTGATGGAGAATATCGCTACATCACTGCTGAAAAACATATTCAAGGTTTTGAAAATTATCTTGACCTTTTTGAGGTGGAAAAAAGTGATGTTAGTATTAGGATTTTTTTATTATCTTTACAAAGTAGAGCTAATATTTGGTATAAATACCTACCATCTGCAAGAATTAGTGATCTCAATCAGTTTGTGAAAGTTTTGTTGGATCAATGGGTGATCAAGAGGAATCCCTTCCTCATTTTGGAAGAATATAATCACTTGAAAAGACAACCAGGAGAAACTGTGAAGAAATTTTCATCCAGATTCAATCAAGCCTACCATTCAATACCGGTTGATATAAATATCCTCATGATTCATCTCTCTTACACTATTTAGATGCCTTTGATCCAGAAATGGCATTTTAGTTGAGGGAAAGAAACACCACAACACTCAAAGAAATGCAATATAGTGCAATAAGTGTGGAAGCCCATTTGTTGATCAAAAGGTCAAAATTGGAGGAAGAAGACAGAAAGAACAAATAAAAGGAGCATATGACATCCTTAGAGGTGAAGCTAGACATTATGGCAAGTACAATGGAAGAAATGTTGCACAGGATTGTCATAAGAGAAAAACTTGTTGTTCAAAGACACCATGTTTCATTAGTTGCAAAGCAAGAAAGGGTCATTGTTCCCAGGTCTTTTGCATCTCACCCTTCATATCATAAACTAGAAAATGATTAATGTATGTATTCAATTCAAAATCTGGTAAAAAAATAGACTCAAACTCAACTTGCAGAGGAACAACCAATTGATATGGTGTGCATGTGTGATGACATTTCTTATCTAGATAATCTACCCAAGTATGATCAGTATGATGATGATTATGTCGTTGAAATAGATGTTGAATGTTCAAAGAAACAAATGGCATGATTTTGGGAGAAGGAAGAAACTCAGTTACAGATCAAATATGGAAATCAACCTTTGCACAACAATCATGACAACAACGAGGAAGATGCATAAAATCTCAAAGTAAGTGGAAAGTCTTTGCCCTTATGTTTCTCTTCATTTCAGTTTCTGAGAGAAAACTATAAGCAAATTTTCAATAGTAGGGATGGAGAATGTTTTGATGAATCAGTGGGAGATTTCATTGATGAAATAGAAGCTTCTCTTGATCCAAATTTAATCTTCAAATAGAATATGAACTAATGCATTATAACTCTATACCATTAACCTTCAATTCATTTTAGTTTTTGAAGAAATTTTTTAATCATGTCATGAATGATAAGCACATAGAAAATCAAGAATTTGTATTGGAATCAATAAAACAATCATCTCAGTCCTTGCAAGAACCAATAGCGGATGTGTTGGATGACTTGTGTTGTCAAAGTCATGGTTCATTTTCCAGTTACGAGCTTAAACGCAGTTATGATCAAGCCATGATTATGCAATCAGTTGCTTGGCTTGGTTTAGGAGAAGTCTCATTACAAAATTCTTATCAAAATCTGCAGTCAAATTAGAATTTGCATGATGACACAAACATCATAAATACAGTAACAAATTATGATTTGGAATTGGCTGAATTTGAATACCAAGGGATAGGTCATGTCTTTCATGATCCTATGACTATCTATATGGAGGATCTTTTCACTTCATAATTACAATTGATTTCCAGTGCCTCTTTAGTTTTTCATATATCTAAAGCTCTATGTTATGAAGATCATGTTGAAAATCAGTTCCTAGTGCCCTTACAAGCTCTAACTCTGAGTTTTGTCAAAAAACAGTGAAAGAGCTAAGGTATTGGATCAAATATTTGATTTGTTATATTGGATATTTTATATCCCCTGAAACCAAGCATTCAGTGTTAGAATAGGATTGTACATAAATAAGATTACCAGGCAAGAATCTTTTAAGCATTCAGTTTTGTAGTGTGCAAATAAGCTCAGGGTTGTGAGCACTTTTCCAACATTTTTCAGTTCAGTTCATATTTTGGTATATAGATTAGTTTTCTACTTAAGGTTCAATCACAGAGGATCAAAATAGATGCAGGTTGCAAAATAAAGTTTTGGGATTAGCCCAACGAATAAATCATTGCTCTGCGTGTTCAAAGTTCAGTGGTTCTTATCACCTCTTGAAAGAGTTGTCATCCCTAGGTGAAGCCTATATTGGAGTCCTATAATCATAGGTGATTGGATTCTTCATCTATATATTTGAAATTTCTCTCATGATGAAGACATCTAGCTTGTTGGGGTCGGTTAATTTCACTTCTCCCTCCATCCATTTCGCACGATCCTTCATCACCCTGGATTCCCTCACCCTCCATTTCTTCACCCCTCCACCAATTTCGTCCCTACATGAATAAACAAGCTTAGGATAATAAACATTAGGTTAATAATAAATGGTTAGTGGCATGTTTTAATACTAATTAGCATAATAAAGTTAATTTAATTAGATTAGTGTAGTTAGATTAGTAAAACTAGGTTAGGGTTGTTAATAATAAATTAATTACTAATTAATTAAAACCTAGGCTTGTAACTAATTAATAATAATTAATTAAATAATTAAACTCAAAAACAAAACCTAAACAATTAGAAAACAATTAAAAAATAAAACAATTAAAAAACAAATACAATAAAATAAAAGAAACGTAAAACAAAAATAAAATACAAATAAAAACAAACTAAACAATTAAAACATATATAAAAACACATAAAAAAATATAAAAATAAATAA
Organism: Picea engelmannii; assembly: GCA_009831015.1. NCBI lineage: Eukaryota > Viridiplantae > Streptophyta > Pinopsida > Pinales > Pinaceae > Picea > Picea engelmannii. The sequence goes on from ML797745.1 coordinate 166,376, forward strand.
AAACAGGTAAAACATAATAAAACAAAACAATATTAAATAAATATAAATAAAACAAAACATAAAAAGCAAAAACCATAAAACAAATAAAAAATAAAACAAAAGCATGCACCTCACGCACATATCCCTAAAAAATTAAGTCAATGCTCATAATCTTTTCTGGACCCCCCGTCCATCCTAACTTTAACGAGGGGGGAGGGGGGGGGGGGGGGGGGGG
>ML797745.1:179632-206455 GCA_009831015.1 Picea engelmannii
CTTGACTGTGTCGGCCTTGACTGCTAACTGTCACGGCTCGTGTTTCAGCAACGTGGCGGTCTCCTCTGTGTTTCAGCATCTGTACTTCTGAACTGAGTGACAGCTCTGTGTTTCAGCATCTGCATCCTCGAACTATGTAGATGTTCCGTGTTTCGGCATATGCGTCCTCAGATTGTGTAGAAGCTCCGTGTTTCAGCATCTGCACCCTCAGACTGTGTAGCAGCTTCCGTGTTTCGGCATCGGTTCAACAACAACTTTAGACAGTTCTGTGTTTCAGCATCGGCCTTGAATACATTCTGCAAATATGGACACTTATGCGCTTCTAATCAATGGTTAGGTCCAAAAGTAATGTAAAGTATTATGCAAAACAGATTAAACATATAGTAATGAGAAAGGACGTTGTATACCTTGGAGTGATCAGATGAAGTGATAATATGGGGCTAAATACAGGTGATCAAGGGTATAATAATGGCAAAAAGAATGGCAAAAAGGGTACATTGTGTGGTCCTAACAACTGTGAGCATGTGATTTACTAAATTAGTAAAAACCTTTCAGGGACACCCTTAAAATACAATCACAGAGAAAAGATAGCCCTTGCAGTTGTCCTCGTAGTCTAGAAGCTACGCCATTACATTCTTCTTCGAACTACCAAAGTCATAGCAGATTCCAACCCCATGCAATACTTGCTCAGTCATTGGCAAATTAACAGTAAATTTGCTCGATGGATCGTCATCATTCAGGAATACGATATTGAATTTTCAACACCCAAGAGCAAGAAATATCTCGTCCTCACTGAACTCATCATGACATTTCCCTCTGACACTACCAGTTCACCTGTCAATACCAAATTCCCTGATGAACATCTATTTTACACCCCCTCGGATGACCCTTGGTACGATGATCTTCTTGTCTACCTCCGAACACAAAAATTCATAAACCACCTCACCAGAGACGATCGTCGATGAATCCATCACCAAGCCTCACACTATGTACTCATCGGTGATGTCTTATACCAGTGAGGAGTTGACACTATACTTCGTTGATGCTTGGCTATCGACGAGGCCGATCGAGTCTTGAATGACTGCCACAGTAGTACTTGCGAGGGCCATCTCTCAGGGATTTCCATTGCTCATAAAATCATTTATTCCGGTTACTTCTGGCCTACATTATTTCATGATTGTATCCACGCAATGAAACGATGTGACAAATGTCATCTTTTCGCCAACAAAGCACGAGCACCACCTTCTATTCTACACCCAGTCATCACCACCGGTCCCTTCTGTAAATGGGGCATATAATTCATGACTTGTAACCCTCCATCCAACAATGGGCACAAATACATCATCATTGCAGTCGATTACTTCACCAAGTGGGCTAAATCCATGCCTACCTTCAACAACACCGCTGACACTGCAACAAGTTTTTTCTTTAACCAAATTATTTCCCACTTCGGAGTACTACTACAACTAGTCTCTGATCATGGGAAACATTTAGAGAATGAGATTTTCATTGAACTCTCATCCAAATTAGGCCTCTCCCATGAGTTTTCCTCCCCATACTACCCTCAGTGAAATGGGTAGGTCGAAGTAGTCAACAAAGTCCTCAAAACCATGTTGCAGCATATGGTTAACAAACATAAGACCAATTGGCATCATATGTTATTTTCCGCGCTATGGGCTTATCGCATAGCAGTCAAAATGGCCACTGGTTTCAAACCTTTTCATCTAGTCCACGGGGTTGAGGCCACTCTTCCCATCGAGTGCGAAATTTCCACCTTACACACTGCCATTGAGCTATTACCTCACACTGCTCCAATGGAGCAGTGTTTGCTGAACTTAGAATTCCTGGATGAGGATCAATGATATTCATTACAGAATTATGAGGCAACCAAAAAATGGTCAAAGGCCTCATTTGATCACCATGTCAACCTTTGCTCATTCAACAAAGGTGACCTCATCCTCTCTTATGATGTCGCTCACGATACCCTGGGCCATGGAAAATTCGAGTCCCTATGGCATGGACCATATATCATCCAACATTGCCTCACTAATGGCGCATACATCGTAGCCTCTCTCGAAGGCCGCCCTCTCAAAGAACCCATCAACGGGTTGTACTTAAAGAAATTTTATGCCTAAGAATAGCCATACTACACTAGGCTTTTTCTTTTTGTACGTTTTTTGTAGAGTTTTTAATCTTCTTTCATCCATACCTCACGTCTAATCTATCACTGTTATTGACAAATGCCAGCCCCATCGGCCTACCACATCGGTTACACCGACGAGGCTAGCCACTGGACACAGAATCTCGCTTCGGCTGCTTGGGCCCTCTATTCACCCTCACATGAACTGCTCCACACCAACAACATATGTTTAGGCTCAGCCACCAACAATCAAGCAGAATACACCATTATCATTGGTCTCCTCATTGAGGTCAGTCATCACCATATTCGTCACCTTAGCGTTTTCCTTGATTCTCAGCTGGTCATCCTCCAACTCAATAATGTGTACCACGTTTGTGATCCTTGCCTCTTCCACAAATACCTGCAAGTTATACTGTTATCTCGACAATTTGATTCCATCACATTCACACATATTCCAAGACAATTTAATCAAATAGAAGATAATATGGCTAACCTAGTGTTAGATTGGCATTTATCACATCAAACTACCAGTACGCATACATCAAACATCAAATAATCTGTCAAAACATATAAATTAGACATCATCAACAAAAACACAAAACACATGTAAACATCACTCAGATCCCAAACTATATATCTATATCTATGTCTATATCTATATATATCTATATATATATATATCTATATCTATATATATCTATATCTATATATATATATATATTGATCCAATGAGCCATCCAAAATGTTTACAAAAAATATACCGTACATATACAACATCCGTAGGCCGGTAAACCACCTCGCCCCTATAGATACAAAATTGGTGCCACTGCACCAAGTAGGCTTGCAGGCCTATATAAAAAACAAAAACATATAAATACATACAGAGACATTCATGGTGCCTCTAGAGCATCACCACCTGGTCCCCTCTCAGGAGGTGGTGCCCCACCCACTATCGGTCCCTTTGGACCTGGAGGTAGCCACCAAGTCATCGCAGTACTTGCTGCTACTGCTCTCCAGACCACATTCTGCCACACCAACGGAACCCGCACACACTACTCTAGGATTCCCTCATCCTAGATCCGTGACCACATGCCCTCGGGCACTCCTTGTAGCACATCCTCCAAGCGGCGGTGGATATCCTCAAAATCTCCCCCGGCCTTGGCCAGAGGAGCGTGTGATGGCCCTGCACCAGGGTTTTCAAAACAACGTCTCCTAGCCGCTCTCTCATCGTCATCAGGCCTCGCTCGAAAATCCTCCCAGTGTCACCTCTCTCCTACCCGCAACTCTCCCCGCGGAAGTCTCACCAATCCCTGATGAGCCTAAGATCTAACCAACTCCACCTCGCGCCTGCGAGGCCCCGCATCTACACATACAACAAAAAAATGATAGCATCAACATCCACCCATACATAACAATATACATGCTATACTATCTACAAAATAACAATATCACACCATACATCTGTGATCGAACACCTCCTCTGTAGGTAACACCATCTTCAAATCATCCCGGAAGTCCACCCCGAAGTATGAGTACCACAGTATAATCTGTGGCATCTGATGCCACACCTATGCAACCTCAGCCATGAAATAGTGGCCACCCTCCCCACCACCATCGCGAGTCAAAATCTTCGACCACCATCGCAGTCGTGGCTCGCACACACCCGGTGCACCCAACAATACTCTCGGGCACAACATAGGCACCCTCTCCAGAAACCATTCCACCAAGACCGACCCAAATTCAAAATCCACTGAGTCTGCAGCTCAACACCTATCTAGATGCCCTACCATCTTGGCATGCAACATCAAACCCCAGGAAAAATGCTCTCCTGCCAGCGCCCTCTCCATAATCCTCAGCCGACCACCACTGATCTGCTGAGTCGCAAGGGACCCATACACCCTCACAACCATCGCTCCCACATAGCGATGAACCAGGGCATCCATTGCCCCAATACTAACCACAGAGCCCGACATAAAGTTCTCCCTTGTATTGTACCTCCAACCTAGGACAACCAACTACCCATCCGCGAGTACTATGAGCTCTACCGGTAAGGGAGTTCCCCGAAAAGGGAGCCCCATCAAGAAATATATATCCTCCATCGCAGTGAAGGTCAACTACTCACCCAACACCATAAAACAATGCAGATCCAGACTCCACATCCGAATCAAGAACTGCAGGAGGAACTCCTCGGCTCGTATCAAGGCGCACTCAAAGAACTTTAGCAGTCGACATGATGCCAAAGTGTCACGGACTCCCGACTCCTCATCAGTCACGGCCTGCCACAACTGGGACCAATCTCTCTCTCTCGAGTGAATCAACATTGTCCAAATGATCACCTGCATCCACATATATAGTACTTGATCATCCATCTCAAACATCCAAACATCAAAATCTCCCAAAAAGATCAATTTTACACCTTTCAGCTTTGCCTCCAAGGCACGGTTGTTTTCCCCACAGGCACGCACACATTCACACCTCACACTCATGTGTGACTGTTGACTACACAGAGGCACACTCATGCATGACTATTGACTACACAGAGGTGCACTCATGCGCCCCTGTCACTCACACAGGTGCACCTCATCACGTGCCTGTTCACTACACAACAGCACACGCATGCGCCACTGTTAGAATTACAGACGCGCATGCATGCACTACTGCACCTTGTGCAAGCGTTCATGCCATGCATGCTTGTTGTCCCCATTCAGGTGCCCCAATGCATGGATGATCAAATTATAGGTGTACACCCATGCACGCAACTTTCTCAATCGCCCGCGCACTGGGGGGCCCACACCTACAAAAAACCCTATACGACCCTCCATACAAACCCTGCCCAAAAATAGAAACCCTAATTCTATGTAGGATGATATGAAAACTAACCTGAAGCTCATTGGTCCTAAATCAATTTCCTCGATCTCCTAGAATCTCCAAATCTCCTCTAAATTCACTCGTTCACTCAATAACGCAACAGGTACAAATGAGGTGGCATTATGGCCCCTACAACTATATATAGTCCATTTTTGCCAAACTTCCAGACTCAATTTTGGGAGCTCCAGACGCCTTTTTTTCGATCTGTCTTCAGCCACGGGATTAGCACCCTGTCATCTACATCATGATAGTCCCCAGGCCACTTTGCATCCTTAGCCCTCGGGGGCCATTTTTCTCATATTCTTCTCAGGTACGCATGCTAACATTATTGAATAACCACTATATGATCTTTCTCTTCAGATATTTTTCACGTCGGGTATTTTTTTTTCATGTGTGCAGGTACTTGATCATTACAAATCAATGATATCCTTCCAGGTATATTATCGACACTGGCATATAGTAATTCCCTCTGACTATCAAGATGCATCTCCCAATCACACCCTCCGATTTTTACCTCTAGGATCCCCCTATCTGGCTCTGCAGTACCGTCCCCTCCACCGCATTTTGGTACTGTCACCTGGTATCACTCTCACCCACATGAGTTGTCCCATTCATCGTTCCCTCCCCAGGAACTTTGACACTCATGTTGTTCTCACCATCTAGGGCTGGGAGTCCCGATAATCTTACATCATGTCGCGAATCAGCCACATACTCCTTCCCCTCATTTTTCTAGCCTACCCAACAGACTCCCAGGATGCTTCCTCATAGTTTTGTTTTGACTGCACTCCCGCAACATCATTTACCATCCATTTCATCCACCATCGGTTGGCCCATCTGCAGATTGCCCTCCATACATTTCCCTAATACAGAAACCCGCCTATGGGGCCCCAACCCTCCACTTGTTTTCAAACCAACTTGCACCATATTCAGGCCAAGCCATCTTACATTGGGGCACCCATTTCTATATCTGCATTATTATCCCAACTTATTTTTTAATTCTTTTTGTAAATAAGCCGTTGTTTCCATCATTTTACATATCTTTTTGTTGTCACCTTTGACAACCTCCTTCCTTTTTGGAAAACGCAACCCATGTCTCCCTTGGTTGGGGCATTCCTTATCACCTACTCCTATTGAGATCGTCCATAAACTCCGAGTATCCCATAGGCCACCTACCTCTGCTCTCTTCATTTTTTCAGTTTGTCCCACCTATGGCACAACTTATCCCACGTCTAGTTGTCCCCCTGATGCTCGACCTAGATGTATGGTTGTTGCCACTTATACTTCACATATATCCCCAACCAAGGGTAGTCTTGAGTCTCACCGCATCTTGACTTCGTCCATGTACCTCATCAGTTCCCGATCTCATCCAATGGATTTCATGAAGCCCTTTTCTTCTTGGAGTCGCGTCCCCCTTTTTATCGACATCAACACCGTTTCCAGAAGGGTGATAATATCTTGACTCTCATTACCTTTATAATGAGGAGTCTCAAATGACACGGGGAGAACCATCATTGCTCTCTTCTGTCGTTAACCCCACTAACATTTGACTTCAACACTTTCTCATGTTATGGCGGGTCTTACTTTGAGACTATTGCAGTTGTTTTTATATTTGTCGAAGACCTCTGAAATTGGTTGGGCTATCAATGCCCGCAGAATCCTTGATACTTCCTATAGGTGTCATTGCCTACATTCCAGAGTATTGTTCCTCATTAGAATTGTCCTCTACTCTTATCAACACGCCCCCAAGGGCGCTGCAGTCATCTTGACCAACACGCCACTTGAGTTACTATCTTACACATTTTTTGAGTTACATGACATGAGCATGGGGTATGCCCGCCTCGTTTGTACACAATTTATTTTTCACACCTTGTGAAAGGTTGGATCCTATAGGTTCCCCTCTCCCTCCAACGGGTCTCTCTTGATACTCTGACTATTGCTCTTTCTTACAATGGTACTCTTAGTAGAAGAAACATTGATGAATTTAAACTATATGTATGCTCCTAACTTCATCCATCAGGGGGCATCTGTTATCACTAAAATTTCATCTGCAAATGGTTACAGGAATCCAACATCTTCAAACAACTATTAGTTCACCCATGGACCAAAAATGACCAAAAAATAATTTCCAAAAGGTCCAAAACTATACAACCTGTTATAAAATCGACATGCGCTAAGGATATACAGGCAGCGCACACACGTGTGCTAGTCGAAAATGCCTGAAAAGTGCACATGCACCCGATGCGCGACTGTGGACACAAAAATCCATGCACAACTTAGAACGATGCATTTGTGATATTGGTCGGCCTCCCACCCACTTCTGGTTCAGCTTCCAAGTCGATTTGACATCCAAATCTCGACTGAATCTGGCTGGGTGGCTGGTCAAAGACCTAAAGGTGCCCTAAATAGCCCCTTGTTCACTCTTAAAGATGGTTGGATAATACCTCAAAGTTATGCTATAAAAAGGGGCCATGGGTGCACTACATCTTCAAGGAATTCATTTGTATTGTTATGTTGTTGATATTCTCTTGGAGGACACTCTTTCGTCATCAAGAGCATGCTAGCACCATTGCACTTAGCCATTCATATCACCTCTTGAGTGAATGTGCTTTGGATTCTCTTCACCATTTCATTCTAGTTCCTCATTTTGTAAGAAGAGATAAAACTTTGGGGGTCCAAGAGCCCTCCCTTGGAGGAAGAGGGGACCCAAAGTCTTCCTTTCTTCTTGGTGCTTTCTTTTCACTAATACTATCCTTTCCAGTGGTGACATGAGTCTTGTTTGTTTCTTGTTCTTATGTCCCTATGCACTATAGTTTAATTGTTTTTATCATTCCTAGTTTAATTCTTAGCTTAGTCTTTTATGCTTTATTCTTCTAACCCTTTCCTTTACTGCTGTCTTGCCTAGCTAACCCAACTAGGCTTGTAAGAACCTATGTTTTTCTCATTTAGGTGACAAAAGAGTCGCAACAGTTGTGCTAAGCCTTTAGGCCTAATCTCGCTAATCACATGAGAACAATCGTCCCTCAAATGCATCGGGGAGGACACTGATTTATCAAATCCATTGGAGGGTGAGGAAGGGGCAGTAGTGGATTTTCCTTTGTCAGGGGCATGGTGGGCCTCGGTTTTCAACCTTTTGCTAGCAAGGGAATGCTAAACTGGTGAGTGAACAGGGGCAACTTGGACAATCTGATTGATAGGTAAGGGAGCAGGTAAAGACAAATTGGGCCAACCACGATGTTGGGAGATTGTTGGGTGGGAAATCTCTTGCCATCCGTCATTTTCAGGAACCTTGTGTTGCAATGAGACATGAGGGGGCACGGGAATACTAGGGGCTTGCGGAGCTTGGAAGGGAGGCCTTTTAGGCCTAGGTTGGACCATTCCTTTCCCAATCTGATTGAAAAACCTAGCCTAAAATAGTTTTCCTAACTCTTGTGAGTTAACATCAATGTGAATGGAGAATATTGTCCTTCTAGGGCCCCTGTTCCAATTACCTATTCCTCAGTTACCTTTTCCATGGCTACCTTGGCTGAAAAATATTATTCCTATATGCATGATTGATTAGAAAATAGTTTCTTTAACAACCATACATGACAACTCTTTTAAAAATCTGAAATAAATTTTGGCTCAGCAACATATCAGACTCATGCAATCCAATCCATACAAATTGTTTAATCGTTGTCAATGAGGAGGGGGTGAACAAAGGTTCTCGGATATGCGAGGCATTTGTATTGAGAGAAAAGTGTTAAAATGATGGAGGAAAGACCATTGTTACTTCTCATAAACAACAACAATCAACTGTAATGTAAACCAATGAACATATTAGTGTAGTCCATCCAAGAAACTGCGATTTCAAACTATTACAATACAGAGTTCCTCTTAACTGTAATTAAATTTTAGGAACAGGGAGTGAGTAATGAATATGGGAAGGTGAGGGGATTCTAATTAATGAAAAGTGAAATAATGGTAGGGAAAAATAGCAGATATTGTTCATAAAATTAATCAAGTAATCCATAAAACCATCCTGCATCTAATGCAAATGGTTCAACACTAACCAAATAATCATTGTGATCAATTAAACAACTACTGTGTATAATTTAATCATTTTTGTGTGTTAACATGCTCACTGTTTGCAATTAAATATCTAACATAGTGTCATTAAACTCAAAATAATATGCCTTCAAAAACAACCTCTATAAGAGTTTTGTTTCTTCTCATTTGTCCCAATTAATATTTAAAACAATTTCCAAATGAACACATGGTCACTTGTTTCCACTCTGTTCAACATCAAAACATCAACCATTATCCATGAATTATTTCCTTAAATCAAACACAGACACAAAAGTCAAGCCCAATTCCATTCCTCTAATCAATTTAATAATCAAATTGCAAGGAAACAATATTGTTATAAAACCCATGCCCATATATGATGGTGTAATCAAACGATATCTATAAACATATAAAGTGGACAACCAAGTCTCAACTATCATGATTGTAAATTGTAATACTCCTGATTGGAAATCAAAACACACATTAACAACAACCTTTATTTCAACTTATACAATGTTGTAGGAAACACACAACCCAATGCATAACGCAAAGAGGCATACTCCCAATCAAACCATAAACAATGTTGAGTCAACAATCCGACTATTACAACACAAGAGACAACGACTATATGCCCATTTCATTTCTTGAATCAACCAATTAACCATGATGAGTTATAGACTTGACTGTTATAATAAACAATGAAGTGACTAGATGTCGATAATCAAAACCACAACCAACTCTATTAACAGAGACGAGCCAACAATCAACCACTATCGACGATACTTCACCAACTCATAACAATCAACAATATACCCGAAAGGATATAACTGGCTCCATTTGTTAAAAAACGGTCTTTGAATAATCAAAACGGGATTTGAGTAATCAAGGGTTCACTCTATGGACCAACACAGAGATATTGGAATCGACCACCAACAACAAGTGAGAAAATTTCAAGACAATATGGTAGACACACATGCCATATCACCAATAGCTTCGCAGATAGGGTGACAATTCATGAGAGAGGAGAGACTATGAACATAGGAGCAGAGGCTTATTATAATAACACTGAGAAAACGCATGGAATGAGCCTCGTGGTTTTTCCAATCAACTCGCGTAATGATGATATAAAAAAAGAGCCATGAAATAGCAATCAACCTCAAAGCAAGCCCCTTGGAAAAATAGTCATCATAACCAACTACGCAGACACCAATAATATAAACGAGTCCATACCCAGGTGAAACGATATACAGTGGCACAAGGTGGTTCGAAAACAAACTCAACAATCCCATAATAGCAATATGACCGGGCATGGTGACAAGAATTTTGTGGAGACAACCGGCAAGTTTGGACCGAATGAACCCTCCAAAAAAAAATCATAAGGACAACAGAGAGCCTTCTTGTCTTCTACCACTCAGAATAATCAATGAAACTGTGACTTCAACCATCATTTTCCATTTGCAATGAAAACCACACAAACAACCATTCCAGATTCATATACAACATTGTGAAGTCTAGATTCATATACAACATGACATTTCCACAAGTAAGGTTGGCCTAAAAGAACATCACAAAATTCAAGGGGGACAATATCACACAATACCTCATCCTTGAAGGGCTTGATGTTGTAGAGAAAGTGACACTATTGGCTGACACAAAGATATCTCCATTGGAAGAGCCACTTGATTGTGTAAGGTTGCAGATGTGGTGTTTTCAACAAGTCCAAATACTTGGTAACCTCTACTAAGATGAGGTTCTTTTGGATTTCACTATCGACAATGATGTGCAGTAGAGAACCCTTCACCCAAATCTATGAGTGGAAAAGTAACTCACCTTCCTATGGTTCTTCAGGTTCACTTGGATGGAACTTGGTGGTAGCGATGGTGGCATTGGGTTCCACATCAATGAACTTCTTCCCCTTTTATGGCTCTTATTCTAAGTCATAATTCACATTTGACTCTGATGTAACATCCCCCGGCCACCCATGCTAGGGAAAATGCCACCAACTTCAAAACCAAACTGTTTTGAAAACCAGATTGTAACACACCCATGCAATATATATAGGCAATTTTGGTAACATTCAGACATGTAACTAAACAAAACATTTAAACATAGCATGTAAAATTAACATAGAATTTTTACTTATCTTTTTATGAGAAGATAATCGATCGCGTGCAGACTTTCCATGAACCTCCCATCCTTAGACCACACTGCTCCAAGATATTAGCAGTGGGTCACCCCCGATCTGGGACTAAACTCCACCCAGACAAGTAAATCCTAGGCTAGGTTGAGGCTACAAGAAAATGAACAATGTTATAGGAAGGATTCCCTCCAAGGATATTATTTACACCCACCGCTCACAGAATATCATTCCCCATATGCCCGTCCCACCTCAGGAATATGCACCTTCATTGTTCCACATTCCATTGACTGCTCCACTTCCTTTCTAGGGCTTCAACAATAGGTTGAATCATGAATTCTCAGAGCTATGTAGTTGTTGTTGGACTCCCTCTATGAGAAATCACTTCCCCAACAATCTCTCTCACCTGGAGAGAGTTTCTCACAGGCCCGACAACCTGCTTCTTCAACCATGGGACTGACAACCCGCCTCCTTAAACCGCAGTATAAAAAATAGGTAAGATAAGGGAAAACTCAACAAATTAAATAGGTTCACGATGATAGAGGTTCAACAATGGCTGAAATGGATCTAGTTGTGTGCCTGCTCAGTGCATGTGTGAACTGGACAAGGGATGGAAAGAATCATGAGAATGATTCTGTGAGGAAAAATGGAAAGCAATGGTCTAAATGCTAAGAATACTTAGAGCGATAATGGTCGGTGAGAGCCCCCAATTCTAGGAATTCCCACACATAAATTTTCATGAGTCCTGGATGGCACTTGGCTCTCCAGGAGCTCGTTCCTCTCCACTTGGACTTTTGTTCCCCTCCCAAAAGGAACTTATCATAACTGGGTTTATTTCACAAACTTTAGTAATTTAGGAAATAGATTGTAATATTCCCTTGGGTTAAGCCCTCAACCTTAGCCCCGTTTTCCTAGCCTCTCAATACCCTTTCCATTTCCCTTCCTAGTGGAGCTTAGTCACCCATAACTCTTTCTTCGTGGTTGGTCTACATGCAACGATGTATTTTATTAATAATCTGAATAATTACATATACAAAAATAGGCTCACTGGCCTTAGCATCTAGGCTCTCTTTCCTAATAAAAAAATAATCCTACCAACTTATAATTACTTGGCTCATCAACCTATAAACATCATTACAATTCACAGGGGCTCAGCCTTGGGGTATTACAATCCCCTCCCCTTATTTTTTCACTGTCCTCAGTGCAACTCATTTACATAACATCATCAAGATTTTCAAAATCTTCAAAAATATGTGGGTATTCTACCCGCATAGCATATTCATGCTCGCATGTTGCTTCCTCAGGACCATACCAGGTCCATTGGACCTTTACAATCTCTATGGCTCAATTCCAAAGTTGTTTGATTTTCCAGTCCAGAATGAGTACCAGATGCACTTGAAAATCTCTTTCTTGCTCCACTTGAATCACATTCCAATCAATAACCTGATTAGCATCATGTATATATTTATTAAGCAATGATACATGGAATACATTATGTATAGACATAGATGCAGTTAATGGAAGCATGTAAGCTACTGGTCCAATCCTTTCTAGGATTTCAAATGACCCACAATATCTGGCTGCCAACTTGGAACAGTTTCCTAACTTCATGGAACTTCTATTGTCTTTCACCTTCAATAAAACATGATCACCCGCTTTAAATTCCATTTGAGTTTTGTTATTGTCAACATATCTTTTCTTCCTGTCTTAGGAAGCCTTTAAATTCTATTTAATCTTTATCATTTTCTCTTCCATTTCTTTGAACAACTCTAGCCCAATCACTACTATGTCAATTGGGTTGTCCCAACTTACTGGTGTGTTGCACTTTCTTCCATAAAGTGCCTCAAATGGGATCATCTTCAGTGATTCTTGGTACCCATTGTTGTAGGAAAATTCTACAAAGTGTAGATAATCCTCCCATTTAGATTTTTTTTCCATCACATACATCCTTATCATATCTTCTATGACTTGGTTCACCCTCTCTATTTTCCCTAGATTTGGGATGATAAGTTCTCTTGAAGTTCATATTTGTTATGAACCCTTTGAATAACCCCTTCCAAAACTTTGAGGTAAACTTTGGGTCTCTATCAGAAACAATAGTCTTGGGTATGCCATGCAAGCATGTTACTTCTCTCATATAAACATCAAAAACATTGGTTGCCTTGTGAGTAAACTTCATAGGAATGAAATGGGAAACTTTGATAAGATTGTCCAACACCACCATGATAACATCATGTTGCTTGCTTGTGTTCTAGGCAATTTGGTGATGAAATCCATTGTCACCACTTCCCACTTCCACTCAGGAATGGGTAATGGCTGCAACAACCCAGCTAGGTGTCTATGCTCAACCTTGACCCTTTGACACTCCAAGAATTTAGCAATGTATTCAACAATCTCCCTCTTCATGCCTAGCCAATAATATTGGCTCTTGATTGTTGAAACTATTTTCTAATATCCTCGGTGTCCAACATAAGGTACATTATACATTTCTTTTAAAATTGTACTCCTCAATTCAAGAGAATTGGGTACATAAATTATGTTCCTATACACGATAATTCCATCAATTCCCAATTCGCAATCTTCAACTTTCTGTTTCATTTTTCCTTGCTGCAATTTCGTTACCAATTCCATGTACTGCAAATTAGCTTTTGCAACCTCATAAATTATTCCTTTGAGATCATTTTTATACATGCTAATGGTTGAAGCATGCAGTTCATGCACTCTCCTACTAAGTGCATCAACAACTTTGTTCTCTTTTCCTTTCATGTGCTTAATATCAAAGTCATACTGATAGAGGAATTCCAACAATTTACTCTGCCCAAAATTCAAATTTAGCTGGTCAAACAAATATTTCAGACCATTATGGTTTGTCCTCATCTCAAACCTGTTTCCCATGAGGTAGTTCCTCCACTTCTTCAAGGCATGCACTATGGATGCCAACTCCAAATCATGAATGGAATAGAGCCTTTCATGATCTTTCAGTTTTTTGGATTCAAAACATACTGCAAATCCATTAGGAATGAGGACTCCACCAAGTCCTTCTTTGCATGCATCAATGCAAACCACAAAATTTTCATTTGGATCTGCAATCCTTAGAATTGGAGCTCTAGTTAACAATTGATTCAATTGTTGGAAGGTATTTTCACATTTTGTTTTCCATTGAAACTTCACCCCCTTCCTTTGCAAGTGTTTGGGTGAGCAATTCTCAAAAACCATGCAATGAATCTTCTGTAGTAGCTATCTAGACCCATAAGGATATGACTTCTGTCACATTCCTAGGTTTTTTCCACCCTTTAATGGCCTCAATATTTTCAAAGTCCACTTCTATCCCTTCTTTGGATATGATATTCCCCAAATAGTGAATTATGTTTTGACAAAATGAACACTTTCTCAATTTGGTATATAGTTGATGCTCCCTTAACACTTGTAACACCATCCTCAAATGATGCTCATGTTCTTCTTCTGAATTGGAATACACAAGGATGTCATCCAAAAATACAATGACAAACTTGTCTAAGTATTCCTGGAAAACACCATTCATCAAGCACATAAAAAAAGATGGTGAATTTGATAATCCAAATGGCACCACTGTGAATTTGTAATGACCATACCTTTTCTTGAAGGAGTTCTTGATGATGTCTTCATATTTGATCCTTAATTGATGATATCCTGACCTGAGATCAATCTTTGAGAATATAGTTTCATATTTTAATTGATCAAAGAGATCATAGATCCTTGGCAAAGGATACTTGTTCTTTATGGTCACCTTGTTCAATTGTTTGAAGTTGATGCACAATATCAATGTCCCATCTTTCTTCTTCACAAAAAATACTGGGGCACCCCAAGGTGACACACTTGGGCATATATACCCCTTCTTCAACAACTCTTCAATATTAATTTGCAACTCCTTTAGCTTTGGTGTACTCATTCTATAGGGATTCTTTGATACTGGAGTTGCTCTAAGCATCAAATTTATAGAGAAATCAATATCTCTCTTTGGGGGTAGTCCTAGTATCTCCTTGAACACATCTTCAAAATATTTCAGGACTGAAAGATCCTCCATATTTGTCACCTTATCCTTAGGTTCTTCCTCCATATGGGTTGCAAATATTTGGAGGCCTTTCTTGTAACACTTCTTTAGCTACATTGATGAGATCTCTCAGACAATAACTACCCTAGGAATTACTTGGACTATTCTTGGGTTCCCCTCCTCATCTAGGCAAGTAAATTCCTTGTTATGACAATATAAGAAAGCATGGTGTTCATCCAACCAATCCATACCAATTATATAGACATATGAATACAATGGAATGATGTTCAAATATGCCTTGTTACATATCCCATTCATGTCCATTGGACATGATTTGACTATTTCAACCACTTTTATCTTGGATCCTATAGCCAGTTGTACTAGCCAAGATTTCTCATGCTTGTTTCTTGGAAAAAGTGATATTTCCACAACTTTAGGATCTATGTAACTATGACTAGCACCTGAATCTATCAAAATAGTAAAGGAATGGTTATTAATCATACATTCTACTTCAATAATGTGTGATTGAAACTCATATTTATTGTTTTCCAAGGCTTCATAGATCCTTTGTACACTTCTACCCATGTCCTCCATTGTTTCTACTTTCTTTACATTGTGTACAACTCTCACTTTGTCACATTTGTGAGGACAATGTCTATACTTGTGGTCTCCTTTACAACCCGAACATAGAATGGGTGTCTGCCTTGGCCTTTTCCCACCTACCTCAACCTAAAATATGGCCATCCTTGAGGATCGTTTCTGAAAAAAAGGAGGCTTATTTCCCTTCTGCCTTTGTTCCTTCTTGAACTTCTTCTTGTCCTCCCGGGCCTTCTGGAAATTGGAATTTTCTTTTTAATGATCATATAAACATTTTTCTCTCCTTATGGTTTCTTCTAGAGTCTTGGGATCATCATATTGGATCTTGTAATTGATGAAATATGGAAGCCCACTCAAGTACCTATGAATCTTCACTGTCTCATCCTTGATGAAGGAGACATACTTCAATAGCTCTAAGAATCTCCTTTCATATTCATCAATAGTCTTGTTGCCCAGTTTAAGTTCAAATAACTCTTTCATCTTTTTATCATAATACCTCTTAGTCATGTATTTCTTCTCAAAATTACTCTTGAATTCCTTCCAATTCACATTTTTCTCTCTGAGGTGTTGCACTTGCACAAGCTGATCCCACCACATGGATTATTTTCCTTTCAGTTGATAGATGGAAATTCTTCCCTCTACATGAGAAGAATAGTTATGCAATTGGAAGTACTTCCTCATGCCTAACAACCATGTCTCAGCATCTTCATCCTTCTTGAGCTCTCCATCAAAAGTAGGAGGTTTGATATTATTCATTTATCCTTTCAACTCATCCACCCCAGACATCGTATGCTTCCCGACAAGGGATAGACTTGAGTCATTGTGTGTTCTTCTATGGGAATTATTTTGGGAGTGATGGTGATGTATGCTACCACTCCTTGATCTTCCTTTCTTCTCAGGGGTCCCATGACTTCCTGATTTGTTTAAGCCACTCTCCTTATCCATGTTATTTTCAATTTTGTCCAGGATTTTCATTAACTTCATATTGAAGTCTTCATGTTGTTCCTTTTCCTTCATAAGCCTCTCATTATCAACCTTGTGGCTTTGGACATCTGTCTGCAATTTTCTGAGGGTCTCAGCCAAATTTATGTCTTCCTCCTTTTCTCCCACATGTCCATTGGAGTTGGTTCCTTCCATATCCAAATCGACATTCAACCATATGATTTCATCTTATTTACTGAAGAATATCGGAGTATCCTTTGTCACTCTACACTCTATGCTAACTCTGATTTGACAGCTATTAATTCTGCAAAAATGTGCAGCCAACAAAACTTTGTCAGGCTAACTATTCTTAATAATTTCATAAGAACATGAACCATTTTGATTCATTAATATATATATATATATCAGACTTCTTTTCTGTTGATTTCCTGAGAAATTGACTATTCATATTGAAATTATGGGTGAATATTTATCTTCTACTATTCAATACCTTTCCACTGGGTGCTTCCATGCTCAATTATGAGTTTCGAGCATGAAGTTATGGCTACTTGAATAATTTGTTCCTTTTTTTGTTCTTAAACAACATTTTGGGTTCTAGCCCCTTTCCTTCGGCCCCCAAAATTCATGTGTCCAGGGGTTGTGACCAAATGTTAATCGTTAGGAATTTATCATGTGCTTCAGGCATCTTGGGCTCTATAACTTTGGGGCTTCGGAGGATATACCTCCACTATAATACATTTTCCCCAAATTTCGATTCTCTAAATACTCGGAGGATGTACAGATCGATGATCATCCTTCCTTGTTTAGATCTACGGTGGATCGGAGCTTCGAGACTCCAGAATTCGACGGTTTTCAATGTACCTTACAAAAAATATCCTAGAATGCCAAACTGGCGAACCTGCAAAGGAAAGTGGATCTACGGTCCACATTCTCTACTCAGATAAACAGTGGATAGGATCTCTGGGACTCCAAGCTTCAACGATTTCCAAAACGCTTCAATGCCAATCTCTTCAAGTGCCAACTCACTGAAGATCCCTTCTCTTGCCTCCACATGTCATCTGTGATCAATGGTCATGATGGACTCTGGCCTTCGAGCATTCGAAATTCCTCGACTACAACAATTCTTCAACGCAACCCTCCAGAGTATCACTCCTCTATCCTATGGTATCTGGCGCCACGTGGAAGAACACTAGAAGCGGAAACGTGGCCCAATCCGAAGGGTGACACATGTCAAGCTCTAAATGGAAAATCATCCTTTCAAAAGAAGATAGCACACTGACACATGGCATGTATCATGTGTGTCCACATCACCCCCAGGTGACATCACTGCCATGTCACTTCGCAACTTTGGGACTTTGGGACTTCGGAGGTTCGAAAGTTCTTCCAACAATTTTCCTCGAACACACAACTCTTGAACTGCTTAACTTTCTAAGGCCCACGAAGTATAGTTGTCACCAATCAAAGTGGTGACACATGACCCCGCCCTCGAGTGACATGTGTCAAGTTATAATCAGTCTTAAGGGCCTGTAAAAAGTACAAAAATAAGTGACACGTGGAAAACCTAGGTAGGTCCATGCCACCCTAGGTGACGTCATCTTGCCACATCATACCCGGCACTTCGGGACTTCGGGGATTTCCTACCTTCAACATTTTATCCAAGCTATCGACCTATCGAACTGGTCCATGTAACCCCAGTGACATCATAATGTCACATCACTTCGGCACCTGGGACTTCGAAAATTTCTTAACATTGACAGTTTTTCAAAACTCCCGAACTATCGATCGCTGAAGGTTGCCTCCTGTAGCTTCAAGACTTCAACGATTTCTCCACTTTACAACCTCCAAGAGATTTCCCTGAACACAGAACCACAAGAGAAATCCGACGACTCTCCTCCTCCTGAGTGATCTACGGTTAAGACTCACTCCGGGACTTCGAAGGACTCAACTGTTGAACACCCCACAACCTCCAAACTATCAAACATTGCTTAATTTGAGGACACGTGTCCCACAAAAATTGATGGTCTAGATTAGTTCTGGACTTCAGGACTTGGACAATTTTCTCTTCTTATAGCTTTAAAACAACCAGAGAGGTGGAGTCTGAAGGACTTCGGTGCTTAACCTCCATGCAAATTATCTCGATTTGAAGGTTATGGGGGATCTGTCTCCTTTGGAATATATCCAATGGCCCAATTTAACTATACATCCCAATACCACATATTTCATGATTTATCAAACCCTTATACCTCCTGAGCTTCTGAACACAACCAAGGTGTTCCCCCAACAACCACCTGGTACTTTGTACATAAAATTCTTGTGGAATTTTAACTCCAAATTACACAATTTTCACCCATCTAGGTTCAATGTGGAAACCATGGGCTCTAATACCAAATTATAACATCCCCTGACCACCCATGCCAGGGAAAACGCCACCAACTTCAAAACCAATTTTTTTTTGAAAACTAGATTGTAACACACCCAGCCACCCAGACCGGGTCATGCTACTTGAAATTGTTCATGCTCTAATATATATATATATATATATAATGCAATTTAAATAGACATAAACATTCTTCTCATACACATAGTCATGCGTAAGCGACAATAACACATACATGCAATATATACAGGCAATTTTGGTAACATTCAGACATGTACCTAAACACAACATTTAAACATAGCATGTAAAATTAACATAGAATTGGTACTTATATTTTTATGAGAAGACCATTGAATACGTGGAGACCTTCACCAAATCTCCCAACCTTAGAACACGCTGCTTCAAGCTATTGGCAGTGGATCACGCCCGAGCTGGGACTAAACTCCACCTAGGAAAGGAAATCCTAGGTTAGGCTCAGGCTACGTGAAACTGCACAATTCTATAGGAAGGATTCCCTCCATGGAGCCTACTTACGCCCACCTCTCATAGACTTCCATTCCCCACATGCCTGTCCCACCCCGAGAATATGCACCTTCATTGTTCCATAGTCCATCGACTGCTCCACTTCCCTTCTAGGGTTTCAACAACAGGTCGGATCGTGAATTTTCATATCTTTGTAGATGTTGCTAAACTACCTCTAGGAGAAATCACTTCCCCATCAATTTCTCTCACCTAGAGAGAGTTTCTCATAGGCCTGAAAACCTGCTTCTTCAACCATGGGCCTAACAACCCACCTCTTCAAACCACAGTAGAAAAAACAGGTAAGGCAAGGGATGGTTCAGCAAATTACAGAGGCTCGCGATGAAAAAGGTTCAAAAATGGTGGAAATGGATCTAGCTACATGGCTTCCTAGTGCATGCATGAACTGGAAAAGGGATGGCAAGAATCGTGAGAATGAGCCTGTGAGGAAAAATGGAAAGAAATGGTCTGAATGTTGAGAATACTCAGAGTGAGAATGGTGAGTGAGCACCCCTAATGCAATAAATTCACACACATAAATTTGCATGAGACCTGGATGACACTTGGCTCTCCAGGATATCGTTCCTCTCCACTTGGAGTTACATTTCCCTCCCAAAAGGAACTTCGCATAACTGGTTTTATTTCCCAAACTTTAGTAATTTAGGAAATACATTATATTATTCCCTTGGGTTAAGCCCTGAAGCTTAACCCCCTTTTCGTAGCCTCTCAACCCCCTTTCCCTTTTCCTTCCTAGTGGATATTAGTCTCCCATAACTCTTTATTCATGGTTGGTCTACATCCAAAAATGTATTTTATTAATAATCTACATAATTACATATACAAAAATAGGCTCACTGGCCTTAACATCTAGTCTCTCTATCCTAATAAACACATAAGCCTACCAACTTATAATTACTTGGCTCACTAGCCTATAAACATCATTACAATTCACAGGGGCTCGGCCTTGGGGTATTACATATGAGGCTTTTAACTTGGCCACCAACGACTACTTTAAGTGAAATTCATCGGTGTTATGCTAGGGGATTTTATGGAATTCACACTACTTTCCAATGTCTTTCTTCATCTTCCCATTACCCTTCATTATTTTTGGCTTGGCTTGGTTGTAATGCGGTGGTCCATCCTTGCTCTATCCTTTGTTTTGTGGTTTGGGGCTACCTTTTCCCTGCTTTTACTGTGAGGAATTCACAGATCCAAAATCTCGCTTCTTCTGTTTAAATTTCTGCTCGATTTTGACGACATATTGATAAGTCTTGCCTAGTGATGAGATTTATAGAAACTCCATTTCTATCTGGATGTATCGATGCAGACCATTGCAGTACTTGAGAACCAGGTGTCATTTAGAGTCTTTGATACCCAACTTGGCGCGCAAGGTATGGAAGCAATTTGTGAACTCTAGTACTATTTGGTCCCTTTCCTTCTGCAACGTGGTCCATTTTGTATACCGGTCATCTTAGATTTCAAAAGGGTAATATTATTCCTTAATAACATCCCTGAAAGAACCCCAAGTGGGTACGACTGCAAAAATTTTGGATTCCTTCGTGGCCTTTTCTCCCAATAAGTCTCCCACTAATCCTTGACATGGGAGAAAACCTTAAGGAGTGCAAAGGTGATATTTTCTCTATCGGAAAAATTATGGGAAAAAAAAACCCTTCGAGGAGACTCAACCATTTATTTAGAGAATTTGCATCTATCTGACCTTCAAATAAAAGAATATCACAACTAACTTGTACCTTGAAGGGGGTGATGC
This sequence comes from Picea engelmannii, assembly GCA_009831015.1. Taxonomy (NCBI): domain Eukaryota; kingdom Viridiplantae; phylum Streptophyta; class Pinopsida; order Pinales; family Pinaceae; genus Picea; species Picea engelmannii. The sequence goes on from ML797745.1 coordinate 201,055, forward strand.
ATCCAAAGTGGTTTTTTTACGAATATGCGCCAGTTGTTGGTAGTCATCGGAGGATCTCAGAAAAATTATCCATCATCTTGTTCCTTTGTCTCACGAGGGATTCCTTGAGCAATAGTTTAAAAGGATGTCCTATTTCATCGTATTTTTTTTCTTCTGCCATGGGAGGCCATCGGAGTTGGTGAGGACAGTCTTGCAAAGGCTCAAATAGTTCGAGTCTCAGCTCCTTATACCTTGACCTCGTCGGGGACATGCACAGAGAAAAAAATAACGAGAAGACCGCTTTGATACCACTGATATGGATTTATAAATGGAACGAAATGAAATACATAGTTATAAAAAAAAATAGAGATACAATGAAAATTGACTTCTATTAATAAATGAAATGTGCTAAATGTTGGGATCCTATAATCATAGGTGATTGGATTCTTTAGCTATCTATTTGGCATTGCTCTCGTGATGAATACATCTAGCTTGTTGGGCTCGGTTGATTTCACTTCTCCCTCCATCCATTTTGCCCGATCCTTCATCACCCTGTTGCACCCTTCATTCCCTCATCCTCCATTTCTTCACCCCTCCGCCAATTTCGTCCCTACATGAATAAAAAAGATTAGGATTAAAAACAATAGGTTAATAATAAATGGTTAGTGGCATTGTTTAATACTAATTATCATAATAAAGTTAATTTAATTAGATTACTGTAGTTAGATTAGTAAAACTAGGTTAGTGTTGTTAATAATAAATAAATTAATAATTAATTAAAACCTAGGCTTGTAACTAATTAACAATAATTAATTAAATAATTAAACTAAAAAACAAATACAGTAAAATAAAAGAAATGTAAAACAAAAATAAAATACAAATAAAAGCAAACTAAATAATTAAAACATTTAAAACATATATAAAAATACATAAAACAAAAAATGAAAATAAAAGAACGTAAAACATAATAAAACAAAACAATATTAAATAAAAATAAATAAAACAAAACGTAAAAAAAAAACCATAAAACAAATAAAATAAAAAACAAAATCATGCACCTCACACACATATCCCTAAAAAAATTAAATCAATGCTCATAATCTTTTCTGGACCCCCCCATCCATCCTAACTTTAACGAGGGGGGGGGGGGGGGGGNTTCAGGAAAAGTGGTTTTCACCTGGACACTTTTCACCACCAGGTGTTACTGGACCCCCACCTAATACCACTTACCACCATAGGGGGGTCCATAATACCACCATCCCCTCCAAAAACCAACTTCCCCCAAAATCAAAAAATCATTTTCTGCATAGTTTGACCACCTGTCTTCCGAGAGCGTTTCCCGGTAAAACAAAAGGAATTTTGAAAACCCGAGAGAGGTTTTCTCCATAACCATATGAAGAACAATAACCCCTCTCATTTTTTACACAGATATCTGAAGTCGGGAGAATCAAAGCCATCTCTTAGGACTATTTTTCAGGATTCCATTTTTCCTGATTTTGTCATGTTTTTGTGGTAGATGTTTTGGAAAGATAGAGATGAATTTGGAAAACCCGAGAGAGGTTTTTACTAATAACATGCTCATATACACTATTTGCAGGAGTTATAAAACATAATTTGTTGCAAGATACACTATGTTTTAACTATGAATAATTTTCATGTTTTCATCTGATTTTCAGCTGAAGAATTCTCAATTGCTCTTCAACTTAATTGACTTCTTTCATTTTTCTTTTGTCCCATTTCATTTAAATCAAAGAATCTGGTGAGTTTTCTACCTTAACCTGCAAGATTATCCCATTAAAAATGGATTTTGATTATTTTGATGTTGTGATTCCATAGCCCAATGGTTCCTCTTCTCCGCCCCTACCCAATTCTGTAAATCAAAACCTATGTACAATAATAACTAGCCTAAAATTGATTATAAAAAAAGATAGATTAGATAGAGATAGGCCTCTCTGAGTCTTGGAGAGCTATATACAAGACTCAAAGTGGTTTGATTTTACCTCTGTGATTGACTCCACAGCCTTGGGAAAATTACAGAGTGATAACATAGTGGTGACCATATTGGGGAACATTCCTCAGAAAGCATATCAAGTTCTAGATCTGATTATTGATGGTGGATAGTGATTAGACACAAGAAGGATGAATCATCCACCTGGCGACTCCAATCAACTTCAGATCAGTTCCAATTCAAAGACTCCACTGGAGGAAGAACCTGAAACATGACTAGACTACCTAAAAAGATCAGGTATTTAAGCTAGAAGTTTATCTAAGATATGATAGGTTTTATTTTTAATTATTTCTTCCCTTCTAATGATCCTGATCTATATCATAGTGCCAAAATTTATTAAGACCATGTTCAACCTAATGAGCCTCAAGAGGTTAAGCCTAGTGTTACAATCCATTTATATATTCCTACACCTTTAAAAATTTGAGATATATACAAGCCTCTTGTATTACCTCCCATACTCCATGATTTCCATGCCAATTACTTCAAATATATCCCAAGATTTGACGGAGAATATCGCTACATCACTGCTGAAAAACATATTCAAGGTTTTGAAAATTATCTTGACCTTTTTGAGGTGGAAAAAAGTGATGTTAGTATTAGGATTTTTTTATTATCTTTGCAAAGTAGAGCTAATAATTGGTATAAAGACCTACCATCTACAAGAATCAGTGATCTCAAACAGTTTGTGAAAGTTTTGTTGGATCAATGGGTGATCAAGAGGAATCCCTTCCTCATTTTGGAAGAATATAATCACTTGAAAAGACAACCAAGTGAAACCGTGAAGAAATTTTCATCCAAATTCAATCAAGCCTACCATTCAATACCGGTTGATATAAATCTCCTCATGATTCATCTCTCTTACACTATCTAGATGCCTTTGATCCAGAAATGGCATTTTAGATGAGGGAAAGAAACACCACAACACTCAAAGAAATGCAATATAGTGCAATAAGTGTGGAAGCCCATTTGTTGATCAAAAGGTCAAAATTGGAGGAAGAAGATAGAAAGAACAAATAAAAGGAGCATATGACATCCTCAGAGGTGAAGCTAGACATTCTGGCAAGTACAATGGAAGAAATGTTGCACAGGATTGTCATAAGAGAAAAACTTGTTGTTCAAAGACACCATGTTTCATTAGTTGCAAAGCAAGAAAGGGTCATTGTTCCCAGGTCTTTTGCATCTCACCCTTCATATCATAAACTAGAAAATGATTAATGTATGTATTCAATTCAAAATCTGGTAAAAAAATAGACTCAAACTCAACTTGCAGAGGAACAACCAATTGATATGGTGTGCATGTGTGATGACATTTCTTATCTAGATAATCTACCCAAGTATGATCAGTATGATGATGATTATGTCGTTGAAATAGATGTTGAATGTTCAAAGAAACAAATGGCATGATTTTGGGAGAAGGAAGAAACTCAGTTACAGATCAAATATGGAAATCAACCTTTGCACAACAATCATGACAACAACGAGGAAGATGCATAAAATCTCAAAGTAAGTGGAAAGTCTTTGCCCTTATGTTTCTCTTCATTTCAGTTTCTGAGAGAAAACTATAAGCAAATTTTCAATAGTAGGGATGGAGAATGTTTTGATGAATCAGTGGGAGATTTCATTGATGAAATAGAAGCTTCTCTTGATCCAAATTTAATCTTCAAATAGAATATGAACTAATGCATTATAACTCTATACCATTAACCTTCAATTCATTTTAGTTTTTGAAGAAATTTTTTAATCATGTCATGAATGATAAGCACATAGAAAATCAAGAATTTGTATTGGAATCAATAAAACAATCATCTCAGTCCTTGCAAGAACCAATAGCGGATGTGTTGGATGACTTGTGTTGTCAAAGTCATGGTTCATTTTCCAGTTACGAGCTTAAACGCAGTTATGATCAAGCCATGATTATGCAATCAGTTGCTTGGCTTGGTTTAGGAGAAGTCTCATTACAAAATTCTTATCAAAATCTGCAGTCAAATTAGAATTTGCATGATGACACAAACATCATAAATACAGTAACAAATTATGATTTGGAATTGGCTGAATTTGAATACCAAGGGATAGGTCATGTCTTTCATGATCCTATGACTATCTATATGGAGGATCTTTTCACTTCATAATTACAATTGATTTCCAGTGCCTCTTTAGTTTTTCATATATCTAAAGCTCTATGTTATGAAGATCATGTTGAAAATCAGTTCCTAGTGCCCTTACAAGCTCTAACTCTGAGTTTTGTCAAAAAACAGTGAAAGAGCTAAGGTATTGGATCAAATATTTGATTTGTTATATTGGATATTTTATATCCCCTGAAACCAAGCATTCAGTGTTAGAATAGGATTGTACATAAATAAGATTACCAGGCAAGAATCTTTTAAGCATTCAGTTTTGTAGTGTGCAAATAAGCTCAGGGTTGTGAGCACTTTTCCAACATTTTTCAGTTCAGTTCATATTTTGGTATATAGATTAGTTTTCTACTTAAGGTTCAATCACAGAGGATCAAAATAGATGCAGGTTGCAAAATAAAGTTTTGGGATTAGCCCAACGAATAAATCATTGCTCTGCGTGTTCAAAGTTCAGTGGTTCTTATCACCTCTTGAAAGAGTTGTCATCCCTAGGTGAAGCCTATATTGGAGTCCTATAATCATAGGTGATTGGATTCTTCATCTATATATTTGAAATTTCTCTCATGATGAAGACATCTAGCTTGTTGGGGTCGGTTAATTTCACTTCTCCCTCCATCCATTTCGCACGATCCTTCATCACCCTGGATTCCCTCACCCTCCATTTCTTCACCCCTCCACCAATTTCGTCCCTACATGAATAAACAAGCTTAGGATAATAAACATTAGGTTAATAATAAATGGTTAGTGGCATGTTTTAATACTAATTAGCATAATAAAGTTAATTTAATTAGATTAGTGTAGTTAGATTAGTAAAACTAGGTTAGGGTTGTTAATAATAAATTAATTACTAATTAATTAAAACCTAGGCTTGTAACTAATTAATAATAATTAATTAAATAATTAAACTCAAAAACAAAACCTAAACAATTAGAAAACAATTAAAAAATAAAACAATTAAAAAACAAATACAATAAAATAAAAGAAACGTAAAACAAAAATAAAATACAAATAAAAACAATCTAAACAATTAAAACATATATAAAAACAGATAAAAAAAAAATAAAAAAACAAAAACACATAAAACATAATAAAACAAAACAATATTAAATAAATATAAATAAAACAAAACGTAAAAAACAAAAACCATAAAACAAATAAAAAATAAAACAAAAGCATGCACCTCACGCACATATCCCTAAAAAATTAAATCAATGCTCATAATCTTTTCTGGACCCCTCGTCCATCCTAACTTTAACGAGGGGGGAGAGGGGGGGGTGTTTCC
>ML797745.1:220330-240166 GCA_009831015.1 Picea engelmannii
GGAATCGGGGGCGCACCTCTTCAACGATCATGATTGAAGCACCCAGATCAATGGCACGCAGGGTGATTCCGGACCCCCCCCCGCCTTTCTACCTTTAAGCAGAGGGGGGGGGGTCCAGAATCGAGGATGCATCTTTCTGACGGCTGTGATCAGAGCACCCAGATCAATGGCGCACAGGTGATCCGGGCATCCTCTGTCTTTCTGCATTTAATCAACATGGGGTCCCTTTTTCTTGTCGTGTCATCTTGCCATCTTCTCTCCACCTGACCGTGTGATGAGGCTCTCTCCCTTTAGCCCCTTCCTCATCCTTCGACATCTATCCATCTCCCCTCTTCTGGTCCGTGTGGTCCCTTTCCCATCTCATCATCCACTCACTGCCTGCCATGTGTCCCGCTCCTTTCCACATCAACTTCCCACTAAAAGCGTGCCCATCATATCTCATCTCCTGCCACCTCCGCTTATTGCTTTCCGCCATGTGTCTTCCCCTATCACCCCTCTCACACCTCGTCACTTCTTATCACACCATCATAGTTTTGCTGCCACCACTCCCATTATGCGCCCCATCCTTCGTGCTGGCCTCCACACCTATTCATCAGGCCATTCAGCTAATCTAGGTGGCAGTGCGAAGGGTCTTCCACGTCGCAGAAGTGTCGAGTTGGCCGGGCCATCCTCAATCCCAATGAAGCAATTGTTGAAGTAGTTGGTGGTGGTTAGACATCGCCTCCGCCATAATGGGAAAGTATGGCGATGAATTAAAGGCACATCGATTCTCCCTTGGAACTGTCAGGGGTTCAATTGCGTCTGCCATAAGTTGCACGATCTTTCAGAGACGACAGCTGCAGATTGTCAGAAGCCATGCAGACGCAATGTGTTTAATGCAGCGTCTCAATTTTGTTGTTGTTGTTGTTTTGAGTATATGTAGGCGTTTCTGCCATTTTTGTAGGGATCGATGGTTGAGCAGAGCTCCCAGTTTTAAAGTTTTAATGAAGCATTGATACTCTGGTTATGTATGGAATTTTGAGACTTCTTGTCTTATGAATTCCAGTTTCTTTCACGTCTCTGTTTACACTATGTTAGAACAGCTCGGAATTGGAGGATCCAGTCAGGTTGTAGCTGTTATAGGATGATGTAGGTTGGGTCACTGTAGCAGTTACGTTGTTTCTAATCAGTTCCTGTGATTTTCCCAATGCTGAGTGACTTGGAATTGGAGGATCCAGTCAAGTCCCCTTTCAGTTTCTTGAAACCTTGAACCAAGAGGATCTTGCATTCAGAGTTTTTCCTCTGCAAGCCACTGGAAGCCTGTTGCCTAAAGTTGTTTGTTCACCTTTCTCACCAAGTCTTCCACCTGCTCATCTTTTAATTAACCCACTGGATAAAGTTGGATCAATACCTCCTTTGTCCCTCGCATGCCTTATCCAGTCCCTGAGTTAGAATGATATTTCCCCGAGTCTCTCCCCATCTGATCATCCATTAAAAACTATCGTGACATAAAACTGATGGGTGTCGGGCTCTTCTCCTGCAAGCAATCCAAGAGTGACTTCCGACACTAACACATAGAAAAACATTAGAAAAAGTACTCAACGCCTTGAAAAAGAGATAATTTCAGATAATAAGCCTCTTTGAGGGGGCAACCTCCTTTTACTCCACTTAAATGTTCAAGTACAAGATGATTCAAAATGAAAATGTCTCCTTGGCATATATAGGAGACTAGGAGGTATAATTACAACTAATGGCCTAAATCCAACATAAATAAAATAACATTACTAATATAATATGCCCCAATTAAGGGGTAATGAGCCAATATTAGGGCTTAATAGAACAAAACTTGCTCGAACGATGGTAGTTGATCTCTGAGAAGAGATGTGATTGCTAAGTGCATTTTACAGAGAAAATTACAATGAGGCTGAAAGGCCCTTTTATCATAAAGAATAAATGAGTAAACCCTAAACATACAAAAACCTAACCTTGGGAGATGAAACCCCAAAACACTTGTGGGCCTTGATGGGTTTAGTCGGTATGTCAACTTCCTGGGGTCGTAAAATTTTCATATGATATTCATTTATCTTCCTCGATGACCCATTGGAAAGGTATATCTAAGAAGTACACATTCCCATAATCCTAAACTATATATTTTTCCATTGTCTGTGCACTTTCGCGCCAATAAAATTTATTTTAGGACCTCAAAACGACCCTAGAAGTTCAAGAAAAAAATGTAGAAAAATTGCCAAAATGGAAAATTGTGCTTTGAGCTAGTGGAATAGGTGGGTAGCCACCGATATCCACCTAGATAAATATGGACAAGGAATCTAAGGATAAAGTGCCAAATATTTAAGACTATGCAGTCCTAAAAAAATCTAAGGACATATTTAAAGAGATATCGGGGTTACCACTGAAGAGAAATATCAATTTCTCTATTAATTTGATGCCTAGAGTAGCCCCTATATCCAAGACTCCTTATAGAATGAGCATTCTTGAGTTAAAGGAATTACAAATAAAATTGAGGAGATTTCAAAAAATGAATATATACACCCAAGTGTGTCACCTTGGGTGCCCATTATTATATTTTAAGAATAAAGATGGTACCTTGAGGTTATACATTGACTTCAGGCAACTGAATAAGGTGACTGTGAAGAACAAGTATTATTTTCCAAGGATAGACGATCTTTTTTATCAAATGAAAGATTCAAATATATTCTCCAAGATTGACCTTAGGTTAGATAATCATTGGGTGAGAATCAAAGAAGAATATATCATCAAGACTACTTTTAGGACGAGGTATGGCCCTTATGAGTTTACATTGGTGCCATTTTGTTTGTCAAATGAAACAACTATCTTCATGTGTTTAATGAATGGTATTTTCATAAATTACTTGGATAATTTTGTCATTATATTCCTGGATGACATACTTATTTACTCCAAGTCTAAAGAAGAGAATGAGAAACACTTGAGGATGGTGTTACAAGTATTGAAGGATCATTAGCTATATGCAAAGTTGGTCAAGTTCTCATTATACTAGACGAAGATACATTATTTAGACCATATCATTTCAGAGGAAGGGATAGCATTGGATCCTGAGAAGATAAGAGACATTGAGGGATGGCCAGTACCAAAGAATGTCTCAGAGGTGAGATCATTCATGAGGCTTGTAGGTTATTATATAATATTTATTGAGGGATTTTCAAATATTTCACACCCAATCACTTCTTTGAAAAATAAGGGTGTGAGATTTGAATGGACCTTTGATTGTGAAATAATTTTCCTTCGCTTGAAGAATTTATTGACAAGTGCATAAATATTAAAGATTTATGATCCAAATGAAGATTTTGTGGTGTGCATTGATTCATGCAAGGAAGGACTTGGGGGAGTCCTTAGAAAAAATGGGAATCTTATATGCTATGAGTTAATAAAGTTAAAAGAGCATGAGAGACACTATGTTACTCATGACTTAGATTTGACAGCCATAGTGCATGCCTTGAAGATGTGGAGGCACTATGTCATGGGAAAAAAAATTGAGTTGAGGATAGAACATAGTGGTCTGAAATATCTGTTTAGAAAGCTAACTTTAAATTCCATAAACTATGATCTAAAAATCACCTCTGCAACTAGGTTTAGGGTTTAGGGTTTTTAGTTGCACTGCCACAACTCTCGCCCCACTGAGGCTCATGTCTCTGAAGGAAGGAGGATTGAACGACACCTCTTACAGCTAGGCCACCACGAATGGAAGCTCTTGAGAAGGATTAAAACAGCCGACCTTTGAGCCCCCACCAGATCTGTGCTCAAAGCTTCTGACAGAAGGAACCTTCAAGGATCAGGAGATGGATATTGATCCAGAGAATGTGGCTACACCTGCTACAACGTCAACTCCATGGATGCCAGGAAAATGTATACCACAAGCGCCATAGGCCCCGAAATACATCATTAGCTCACCACGCATAGAAGAACAAAAGAAATATATGAGAGACTACGCCCTAGTAGGAAAATTCCTAGGGCTCTGGCCTTCAGAGCGGGATCTGATCAAATGGATACAATATTGGTGGAAGACAAAAGGAAATTATGAACTGCAACTGGGTTCCAAGGGTTTCTTCACAATCATATTGCACAACCTCGAGGACCGCAATCAAATTTTTGATGGAGGGCCTTATTTCTATAACTCAGCCAGACTCTTATTAAGGTTCTGGACCGAGAAGTTCATCCCTGAAAAGGAATATTTCACCCACGCACCAGTATGGATTAGACTATACTCTCTTCCCCAGGAATTCTGGCTGGAAGAGGTCTTGGATGGTATAGGTAATACCATCGAAATATACGTTAAGTCTTCAAAGGCCACCAAACAAAGGTGATACACCTCTTATGCATGCATCTGCGTTTATCTTAACATCGCCAAGCCGCTATCGGTATCCATAATTCTTGAATACAATGATGAGGATTGGACCCAAACCATCGACTACGAACACATTCCGTTCAAATGCAGGAAATGTCATGAGCACGGACATCTCTTCAGAGAGTGCCCCCTCAATGTTGCTCACAAAGAAGGGAACCCAGAAGGTGGCAAATACAAGGATGGATTCACTCAACCAGTAGGAAAAAGAATACAAGGAGGATGAAAGCAGCCAGCCCAAGTAAGTAAGGATCCTTCCACTAGTAATAAATATGCAATACTACAAGATCAACCAGAGAATCCATCAACCTTCATAAACCCCAATGAACTCCACGGGGATAATCTTCCCCGGTCCATGAGCCCAGGGGAAGAATGACCATTACAGGTGAAGGAATCAGATCACCCATCCCTAGACCCTGCTGTAGGCCAGCAAGATTCTCTGGAGATAGTGTATGGTGACACTGAAATGGAGCTAGAAGAGTAAGAACTAGCTGGGGTGGATCTGGAACACCTCGAACATGCCTACAGGCATCAAAAACTGCACACCATACCTATAGATAAATTATGGAAGGTGCACAAGGTCTTCCTTAACTCCTCCGCTGGATCCATGACTCGATCTAACAAGGGCCTGGGAATATAGGGAAATCAGTCAAAAAATCAAAGTAAAACTCAGAAAGATGAAAAGAAAAGAGGAAGGAAGTCTACCAACAAGATTATATAAGAAATAGGCCACTTCATGGTAAACTCAGGGAAAATCCACCTTATATCGGACAACTTTCCTCCTCACTCCACCCCCCCATCATCATGAATATTATCTCTTAGAATATAAGAGGCCTCAATGGATGTAGCAAGCAAAAAATTCTACGAGATATGATCTTTGCAGAAAAACCAGACATATTATTATTACAGGAAACAAAGTGCACAACTGAAGATATTGATAGGCTACTCCCCTACTGTTGGAAGTAAGGGGAATCAATTTCAACCACAACCACAGGTACAGCTGGAGGACTAGCTATCCTCTGGAACACCAAATCATTGCTGATGGAGAACTTTATCACTACCAAGTGGTCCATCACTGCAGATTATAGACTTATTGGTTCTAACAAGCCTGGAAACCTGACCAATGTCTACGGAATGGCCAACCCAAGGGATAAGCAAGCCTTTCTCAGGATCTTGGAATACCTATCCAACCTAACTAGGCACAACAGATGGATTGGCAGTGGAGATTACAATCTCATACGTAGTCTGGAGGAAAACAAAGGGGGATCAAGACGCTTGGATCAGGACTCCAGTGACTTCAATAGTCTCATAGACAACCTCAACCTCATCAACCTAGAAGCCATCAATGGCATCCATACCTGGACAAATAGAAGAACCGGATCACAACAAATTTCCTGCAAACTAGATCGCTTCCTCATCTCTGACTCCCTTATGCTAGAAGGAACAATTCTGGAAGATAGCATTCTGAATGTCCCTGGCTCAGATCACTGGCCCATTCAGCTATGGATGGATGTGCCAGCCACTCTAGGGAAAAAACCCTTCAGGTTTGAATAGTTTTGGCTCAACCACCAAGATTTCCAAGAAAAGATCCAAGATTGGTGGAGGGAGGCAGAGGTCCCCTGCGGCTCCAAGATGTACAGATTTCAGTAAAATCTAAACAACCTCAAAAAAATACTCAAACTATGGAATAAGAAAATCTTTGGCAATATCTTCGACTCCCAAAAGAAGTTGTCAGAACAAATGGGTGCGATTCAAAATCAGATCCGGCTGTAAGGGCTAACGGACGATCTTAAAACCTAGGAAGAAAAAGTAAATCAACAGTTGGAGGCCAGAAAAGGACAAGAAGAGATTCTATGGAAACAAAAATCACGCATCCAGTGGCTCGAGGGGGACTGAAACACCAAATTATTTCACAGAACTCTCATTCACCGACGTCATACTAATAGAATTACGCACTTAACCTCCACCAATGCTGAGCCCATTTATTCCCATGAAGACCCGGAGACAACACTGATAGACTATTACAAAGATCTCCTCACGGAAACATTCCCGAACAGATCCAAGGCCATAGCTAAGGTCACGCAACATGTTCCCTCCCTTGTCACTCTGGAGAAAAACTCAGCTCTTCTCTGGCCTATTACAATTGAGGAGGTGATCAAGCGCTTCAAGACACCCCCAAATGCAAGGCACCTAGCCTCGATGGTTTCACCAATGATTTTTTCCACCATTGTTGGTTGTTGATTAGGGTAGAGGTGTGGGAAATTATTGAATATTCCTGATCCACAGGACAAGTCCTTCAGGCTCTCAATGCGACTTTCCTCACCCTCATCCCCAAAGAGGGGCAGGCTCACCATCCTAAGAAGTTCAGACCCATATCCCTTTGCAACATCATCTATAAACTTCTAACAAAAGTGATCGCACAAAGACTCAAGCCCATCCTGCCAACAATTGTCTCTCCGGAGCAATCGGGCTATGTTGAGGGTAGACAAATCCTGGACAACATCATCCTAGCTCATGAAGTGATCCACTCTTTGTAGAAGACCAGAACACCAGGTATGCTCCTTAAACTAGACCTTTCTAAAGCCTTCGATAAGATAAGTTGGGGCTATATGTGAGAAATGCTCCTTGCCTTTGGCTTTGATAGGCTCTAGGTGACTTGGATTCTGAATCTGACCTCCTTGGATTTTTTTCCATCCTTATCAATGGAGTTCCTTCTCGCCCCTTTTCCCCTTCCAGAGGATTTAGACAAGGAGACCCTCTTTCCCCATTCCTCTTCATCATTATGGCCAAGGGTCTTAGCCGCTCTATTCATGTAGCCGTTGCAAACAACTCACTGATAGGTCTACCTTTGCATGGTATTTCCCCCCCTATCTCGCATAGCCAATTTGTGGACGACATGCTTTTGATGGGAACCCCAACAACACGTGAAGCCAAATCCCTCCTCTTGATCCTCCAAACCTTCTCTGAAGCCTCAGGATTGGATTGTAACAAAGATAAATCCCAAATCTTATTTTTCAATACTCCCCCTCCGATTCAGCACCATATCTCTGATATCTTGGGTTTCAACAGAAGCTCCCTTCCATCCAAATACCTTGGCATCCCCCTAATTGATAATGCCCTTAGGAACTCCTCTTGGGAACATCTCCATTCCTCTTTTACCAAGAGGCTATCTTCCTGGATCTTCAGAGTTCTAAACCTTCATAGTCGTCTCATTCTCCTTCAAGCAGTTCTTCAAGCCCTACCCATCTACACCTTTTCGGTGCTTGCTGCTCCAAAGTTTGTCCTCACAAACATAAAAATCTTACAAAGGAGCTTCCTCTGGTAAGGCCTCAATACAGGGAAGAAAATTGCGCTGATCAGCTGGGACAAACTCTGCCAACCCAAAGCACAATGAGGCCTTGGATTACGGGACCCCTTTATTATGAATAAAGTCCTTAGCGCCAAGATCTGGTGGCGTTGGATAAAAAATCCCAAGGATCTCTAGGCAAGGCTCTGGAGGAAGAAATATGCACCATATGTGGTAGAAAATAACTTAATACGATGGAATGGGGGCAACCTAGGATCCTTAATCTGGGCAGCGGCTAAGTAGAATAGACATCTAGTTACCCAACATGCTTTTTGGGAAATTTGAAATGGGAAAAAAACCCTCTTCTGGAAAGATTCCTGGCAGCAATGGCCAATTTTGGACCACGAGGATTGGGCTGAGCACATCATCACCCAAGATACACATGCGGGCTTGACAAAATTAGTTGATTACTGGCAAGACAATCCCCCAGAAACACTTGGCGATGCTGGCACCTAAACAGGGAATGCCTGAACCTAGAAGCGCACGTGGATCTGAGACCTTGGCAGGATGAAATGTCCAAAAGGAAAATCCCCAAGCTCATCGGAGAGGATATCCTCCGATGGGGATATTCGCCATGGGGCACCTTTATCATACGAGAGGCCTATCACATCAAAACTCATTCAGACCCTCCACCCACAAGGAAAGTTTGGAGCAAAATTTGGAATCTTAAACATTGGCCTAAAATCACCCTCTTCCTCTGGATCATCACCCATTCGAGCATTCTCACCTGGGATAACCTCTCAAAAAGAGGTTTTTTTGGGCCGTCGATCTGTATGCTCTATGGAGAAGCAAATGAAACCATGAATCACCTCCTCAATTTCTGCCCTTATACTGCTCAAATTTGGGATCAAAGTGCGCTTATTATGCATACCTCAGATCGCAAAAGAGACAACATCATTGATACAATTACAGATTGGAGGGACCAAGTTTTTCAATATTCCCTCCTAAATTGTATATGGCAATTACTCCCCATATTCATTCTTTGGCAGGTATGAAAGGAAAGAAATAGAAGGCTTTTCAGGAATGTTTCCCTCTTGTGGAACCACTACTGGAACCAATGTTGCCTCAACATTCTGGAAACTCTCAACCTTTAGCTTTGGTATGAAAAAGATTTGATCAACAACCCCTCAGAACTCTTGATCCTTCAGTACTGGAAGCCCTCCCAAAATATTCACCCACTTTCCCCCTCTTCTTCTTCCCCCCCTCCCAGTAGCCCCTCCTCTTGGTCCACCCCCCCAGTTGACTTCATCAAGCTCAACTTTGACAGCGCCTCTAAAGGCAATCCAGGAGCAGCGGGTTAAGGAGTAGTTTTCCGCAACCACCATGGACACATCATTCTCATTAATGCAGGCTCCCTTGGTCATACCATGAAAAACGCAGCAGAACTTTGGGGGCTCATTAGAGGACTACAATTAGCCATCGAGCACAATTTCACCAAGCTGATTGTAGAAGGAGATTCTCAAATCATCATCAATCTCTTCAGCAGAATTCTAAATGGAGCGGAACCAGAAAGAATATCACCCAGTTGGAGACTATCACACAGGCTAAAGACTATCACGGATCTGCTACAACCCAATCAAGTCATTATACCTGTTCATATCAGGAGAAAGGCGAATCAAGTTGTGGATGAATTAGCTAATCTGGGGACCAATTGGGACGGACCAGATCTCCTTTGCAAATCGTCCCTCAACCCTGATCACCCTATTCTCCAACAATGCATCCACAAGGATGTGGAAGTGGACAAACCCCCAGATGGGGTTTCAGTGCAAGACAAATGGCACGAAGCGGGAGAGCGGTCAGGCCAACAAGGTAGGGAGCCATGTGATGAGCTCATGCCAGTTACCGCCACCTCGACCATGCATTAATTCAAATTTACATCGCTGCAACACCTTTAACTCTAGTGTGCCTGACCCTCATTACGAACTTCTCTATGGCTTTTCCATCTACAAGAGTTTCTCATCCTCGCTCAAGGACCAACCTCCACATCCTTTCGCTTCCCTGACCTGGATTAACCTGGACTTTCATGGTGTTCACATCCCTTGGCCCTCTCCAGGCTCTCTGCATTTTCCTGGAGAACTTAGCCATTATCTTCCTTCAAATGAAGAACATTATGTCGCGTCAAAGAGGAAGGCCACGAAGAGGCTCTCCATGGCACCCTCCTCAGCCCCGAACCTCTATTTCTTCCCCTGGTTCACCCTCCACGCTCTCCTCACCACCTCTGCAGTCTGAGCTAGCACCTCTCGCCTCCTCCACCCTACCTGCCTCCCGGTTCGAATGCCTAGTCATTACTAATAGTTCATCGGGCTCTCTTTCGCGATTTCCTGCCGTCCCACCGAACTCTAGAACCAGAGAACCTTCTCTTGCACCGGTAGCTTTCTCTTCACAGCCTCCCATGGGGGCGCCACCTCTTTTTTGAAGAGCCTGAAACAGCGCATATGCATTTACCGACTCCATCCCTGATTCGTAGCTGAAAGAAAGTTTAACCATTCTCTATGGTCTGGTCTTCGAACTCCATCAGGGAATGGAGGACCTCCAATTCTGACTACAGATTATGGATGGAAAGATCTCGACTCTCCTTCAGATTCTATCCACCTTCCAGGATGCTTTCCCCTCCACTCCAGAAGGTGCGGCTTCAGCAGAGGAACCCCATGCAGAGAGCGATGATAGGAATTCTCAACTGCAACATTCAGCAGAGGTCGTTGTGGAGTAGGTCAAGCATGAGGACGTAGAGGTTGCGACAACAATAGGCCAGCATGTGTACAGTCCACCTGGAGATGCCCTACTAGATGCCAACAGGGACAAGAGAAACGTGGACACTGACATGCATTTGGAAGGCAAAGGAACACCCATTGAAGAGGATCCTTGGTACGCGGTCGTTCTAGCCACTTGGCCAGGTTACTCGCCAAGTGTATGACCCCATAGGGGTTCTTTTCTCTTTGATAGTTTCTTTTCTTAGTTTTAGCTTAGTCAGCTTAGTTTTGTTTTACAAGACTGTTAGACTATCAAATGCTAGACTTACCCAGATGGTTGAACTGGTTTCCCCTCTATTGGGGCAGTTCATTAATTACAATGCGGTTGTCTTCAAGTTTTTGTACCTCTGGTCTGGTTTTTTGAAGGCCCTTTATATATAAAATCTCTTACTTACAAAAAAAAAATTCCATAAACTATATGGCTAGAATTCCTCAATGAATACAACTTTGATATAAATCATATCAAAGGGAAAGAGAATAAGGTGGTTGATGAACTCAATAGGAGGATGCATGAGATGCATGCTACATCCATTATCATGTTCAAAAATGATTTAAAAGATAGAATTTTAGAAGCTGAAAAATCAAATCAACACTATATGGAAACAAAGGAAAAATTACAACAAGATAACAATGAATAGAAAATTCAATATTTTGAGCTGAGAGAGGAGGCAATCCTCATGTACAGAGGCAAAGTTTATGTGCCTAATTCTCAAGGGTTGAAAAACCTTGTGCTGAGAGAGGTTCCTAATGTGCCTTATGTTGGGAACCCAAGTTACTAGAAAACAATTGCAGCTACCAAGAGACAATATTTATGGCTAGGCATGAATAAAGAGGTGGCTACTTATATAAATGGATGCCTTGAATGTCAAAAGGAAAATCTTGAATAAAGACACACAACTAGTTTGTTACAACCATTTCCCATTCCTAAGTTGAAATGAGAAGCGGTAACAATTGATTTTATCACCAAGATACCTATTATCCCCATTTTGTAGGATAACTAAGGAGATCATATCTCGAGGCCCTCGGTGTTGATTAATTGGTTTGGTTGTCATTGATGTCAACCCTTGAAGAAAGTCTGGTAGCAAATTATGGTAGCACAAAGGTATGGGTAAGGGACCCTAGTTTATTTGAGGTATAAGGTCATGAAGATCAATTAATTTATAGGTAAGAATATTCTATATGGATAGTACATGTCATGCCATTTCTGGTGATATTTGGAATGCCACATAACTCCTCACGGTTAGAGATTTATGGCCTTATGAATTTGGAGAACCCTCATGAGTTATCTAGAATCCCGTAGAAGTTCAACGGAGTTAAATTACTCTAGAAACTCCTAGAGGAAGTTTGACTAGTCAAAGTGGGTAAAACTAGGAGTTAATCATGGGTATAGTTGTTGCATTAAGAAAATAAATTAAATAATAAAGGAGTTGCAACAAGAATTTTTGAGTAAAGAGAAATTATTTAAATAATAAAGTAGTCAAAGTGGATAGAGTGGCTAAGTGGACAAAGTTGGTTAAGTGGACAAAGTGGCTAAATGGAAAAAATGGTTAGGTGGAAAAAGTGGCTAAGTGGAAAAATTTGGTTTAGTGGACAAAGTGGCTAAGTGAAAAAATTTGGTTAAGTGGACAAAGTGGTTAAGTGGATACTTGTAGAGGAAGCTACCTGGAAAGTATAAATAAGAGAGCAAGGATCTCCCATTAGTATCGATTGAGAATATTGAATATATACAAGTGACTGAGGTAACCAAAGGATATCTAAGGCGAATTTCAAAGGGAAGGTATGTGATCATATACACCAATTATGTTACAGAGTTACAAATCATATTTGGATGATGAAATTGATGAGGGATTATTGTTGAGGTTGAGGTACAAGTTGATGCATGGTTCAGGTTATTGGTACAGGTTGTTTGGTGCAGGTTGATTTGTACATGTTGTTAGTGATAGGTTGACAGTGGGAGTGGTTGATTCAGTGAAAATAACATATTGTCGACATTTGGAATTTATATTTCAAGGCGGTTGGACGGGGAAAGGATAGGTGGTTGTAGCCACCCTCCGGTTGTAGCCAGGGAAAATAAGAGGTTGTAGCCTCCTTCTGGTTGTAGCCAAATAATTGGGGAGTTGGAGCTTCCTGTAGATTGTAGTTTGAGAAAATAGGGGATTGGAGCCTCCTTCCAGTTGCAGCTGGAAAACAAAAGAAGTTGGTGCTTCCAATGAATGTAATTCTTAAATACATATAAGAAAAAGAATTATGTGGTTTTCTCTCGATTTGGGTTTCCACGTAAAAACATTGGTGTATTGTGTATGTGTATGACTGCTCATTTGTTAATTGTTTATTTACTTTGCAACTATTGGATGATAATGCTACATTGATCATAAAAAAGTATAACACTTTCATATTGTGGTTACAATGGATTAGATTTCTCTAGTACTGGTTCACCCCCCCTCTCAGTAGTCCAACAATTGGTATCAAAGCAGGTTCCTTCAGAAATCAGTTTAACCACTTAAAGGTAGATCATGGAGAGAAACAACATGTATAAAAATGGAATACCACAGTTTGATGGACAAAAATATGCATTATGGAGAAAAAGGATGAAAACATATATATAGTCACAGGGATTTGAAATATGACAATCAATAGTAGATGGATACAAAGAACCAATAGTTCCGCCAACAAGTGAAAGAGAAATGAAACTCAATCAAAATAATTCCAAAGCCACAAATGCACTTTTGAATGGTCTTGGTGAATCGTTATATACCAAGGTTATACATTGTAAATCCTCTAAAGATATTTGGGACAAACTTCAAAATATTTATGAAGGAGATTCAAAAGTCAAAGCATCAAATCCTCAAACTTACAGAGGTCAGTTCAAACAACTAAAGATGAATGAAGATGAGAATATTGCATCTTACTTCTTACGAGTTGATGAAACTGTAAATGCAATCATAAGATTGGGAGAAGAAATTAAAGAATTTGTAATTGTTCAAAAGGTACTAATATCTCTTCCTATGAGATTTTATCCTAAGATATCAACACTAGAAGAAAGAGTAGATCTAGACTCAATAAGTATGGACAAACTACATGGAATCTTCACAGCATATGAAATGAGAACTGAAAATGAAAATCTAGATATAAAAGAAGCAACTTTCAAAGCATCCAAAAGGTCAAAGCAAAAGGGAAAGAAAAAAGAAAGGGAACATAGCAGCAACAGTGAATTCTCGAAAGATGATGAAGAAGTGGCCAACTTTGTCAGAAGATTGAATAAGGGAACCAACGACAGATATAAAGGTAAGTTTCCATTGATTTGTTTTAATTGTGATGGTATTGGTCATTTTGCTAACAAATTTCTTCATATGAAAAATAAGAGGAATGATGAAGATTACTCAAATAGAAAGAAAACATATAAAGTAAAAGGAACCAAAAAGAAAGCTTTCAAGAAAATATTATGCACCAAAGAAGACATCACCTATTCAAATGAAGACGAAGTCAGTGACAGTGAGACAGAAAGGGTTTTATTCATGGCAATAGAAGACTCTAATAAATAAGACACCAAAGAAGAATATTAAGAGGCATAAGTTGACTAATGATAAGAATTGTTGAGTGCCATAGAATTTATAAGAAGAGAAAAGAAGAAAAACTAGAAGCTACAAGCAGAACTAGACAAGAAAGAAGACACTTGGGAACTAGAACAAATGATGATGAAATTGAAGGCTCAGATAGAAGAAGATAAAACAATTGAAGAAGCAAACAAATAACAGTTAGAAGAAAGAGACAGGGTCATTGGAAATTTGGAAGTAAAGATTGTCACATTAATAAAGGATATTCAAAAGAAAAATATGCAGAACAACTCAAAAGTTTTGGATGACATTATCAACAGTCAAAAGCCTCATCATTAAAAGTCCATACTTGGATAAAATAAGAAAGAAAAAGGATCAATCTCCAAAACAATAGAACAAGAAACATATCCAAAACGCTATGTAGAAACAATCAAAGGGGATAGGAAGACCTACAAGGAAAATTACAAGGACACTCCTCCACCGAGAAGATTTAGATTTCAGAATCAACGACCAACAGAAACAAATAGGACTCAGGAAGAATTAGGATTCATAAGAGTAACTTCCTTCCGAAGATATTCAACTCCCAGGTATCAAACTATATTTTTTGGTTTATGTTATGCATGCAATAATTTTTGGACATAAAGCTATAAATTGCAGAGCTAATAGAAGGAACACAAACATCGTTGAAAGTCATACAAAAAATGGTTATCCAAGAAGGACTAATGAAATGCAAAGAAGAAGCTACAATATGTTTGAATCATTGAGCACTGAAGTGGAATGCTAAAAGTGCAACAACTTTGGACACATGGCCAATGATTATATAATGACATTCCCTTCTAGAGAACCACAACAGAACCACAACAGTCACTGACATGAACCTTAGAAGAGAACATGGATAAGAAAGAAGAATTAGTATAGCAATGAATAATGCACACTCGCTCTACAAGCTAAGAATAAGAAACATGGTTGGTATGTTGATAGTGGATTTTCAAAACACATGATAGGTGATAAATACAGGTTTCCTACATTAAGAAAGGAAAGAGATGGATCAGTCTCCTTTGGAAATGATGATTCAACTAAAATCATTGAAAAATGCACAATCATAATTGGAAACAAGAATACCAAAGAAGAAAATGTTCTACTAGTAGAAGATATGAAACATAATATTCTAAGTGTAATTCAAATGTATGAACAAGGTCATAAAATTACCTTCGATTCATAGAAGTGTGAGATAATAAAAGAAGGTTCGGGAAAACTAATTGCAACAGCTACAAGAACTTCAATCAACAGATATGTATTAAGTGAAATTGGAAATGAAAACTGTTGTCTCGGAAATGAAGATGAAGGATGACTATGGCATAAAATAATGGGTCACATAAACTTTGATAACCTTTTCAAAGTCAACAAAAAGGAAGCAGTTAGAGAGATTCCCCAGATCACGAAACCAACCAACACTCTATGCAAGCATTGTCAACAAGGAAGGAAAACAAAGACTAGGTTCAAATCAAAGGAATATTCAATGACAAGACCACTGGAAATTGTGAATAGTGATCTAGTTGGACCAACTACAAAAAAGGGTTTAAAACATGAGAAATATTTTATGTTATTAGTTGATTATTATACCAGAATGACTGCAACTTTCTTTCTCATGAATAAGTCAGAAGCCTTTGAAAACTTGAAGGTCTACAAGGAAATGGTTGAAAATGAAATGGATTCAAAAATCAAATGTTTGAGATCTGATAATGGAGGAGATTTCACTTCAAAGGAATTTATGGACTTCTACAACAAGCATGGAATAAAAAGACAATTTTTCGTTGCTAAGACACCTCAACAGAATGGAGTTTTCAAAAGAAAGAATAGGACAATACAAGAAATGGCTCAAACAATGTTAATGGATTCCAAATTGAAATTTATTTTTTGGACACATGCATTACATACAACAATTTACATTCAAAACAGAGTAATGCTCAAAAACAACAATGAAAAAACTCCCTACAAGTATGTAAAGGAATACCAACAAATGTGAAGCACTTTAGAATATTTGGAAGAAAATGTTACATCAAAAGAGAAGATGGAAGAATGGGAAAGTTTGACTCTCGTGTGGACAAAGTAGTACACGTTGGTTACTCAAGTACAAGGAAATCATACATGTGTTACAATCTGAGGTTGAACAAAGTTTTGGAAAGCATCAATGTAACAATTGATGAAACAGGTGGATGAGAATTAAAGGAAGAATAAAATGAATCAGTGGAACACCTTTACGAAGAAGAAGCAAAAGATGAAGAAGAAGTAGAAGGGGAAGATGAAGAAGATCAGACAGAAGTAGAAGAGAAATTTGAGCAAGTGCCTCCAAATACACCTAGAAAACGAATACAGAAGAATCATCCTTTAGATCAGGTTATCAGAAACAAGGATGGAGGAGTTGAGACTAGAAGAATAATTTGTTCACCAGAAAAACTGCAAATAAAAATCTTATCTACGATTGAACCAAACATTTTTGAAGAGGCCAACAAGCATGAATTATGGAATAAGGCCATGAATGAAGAATTGGATCAAATAGAGAAGAATGACATTTGGGAATTGATTCCAAGACCAAGGAATAATAATGTGATTGACACAAAGTTGGTTTTTAGAAATAAATTGAATGAAGATGGACATGTTACAAGGTACAAAGCTAGATTGGTATGTAAATCATATGCACAGGTTACAAGGATCAACTTTGAAGAGGCATTTTACCTAGTTTCCTGAATGGAAGCAATCCAATTGCTCTTAGCTTATGCATTCTCTAAGAATATTAAAGTGTATCAGATGGACGTGAAATCATCTTTTATGAATGGGGAACTTGAAGAAGAATTCTACATTGAACAAACAGAAGGATTTTAGTTGTCAGAGAACGCAGGTTATGTGTGTAAATTGAAGAAGGCCTTGTATGGTCTAAAACAGGTTCCTAAAGCATGGTACTCTAGACTAGATAAATATCTACAACAAGCAGGTTTCAGAAAAGGAAGTGAAGACAACGACATCTACATCAAGGTAACTCAAGATAGTATTTTATTAATTGAAGTTTATGTTGATGATATTATTTTTGGAAATGATGAGAACAGGTTAAGCCAAAAATTTGCAAAGGATATGCAGAATGAATTTGAAATGTCATTACTCATAGAACTATCCTTCTTTCTTGGTCTTCAAATATGTCAAAGAAACCCAAGAATTTTTATTTCTCAAACTAAGTATATCATAGAAATGCTAAAGAGGTTCAGAATGGAAGATTGCAAACCAGTTGCAAGTTTAGCAAAGATGATGATTCAAAGTCTACGGACCAGAGGAAATACAGTTCAATGATTGGTAGCTTAAGATATGTGTCAGCATCCAGACCAGATGTCATGCAGGCAGTTGGACAGGTGGCGTGATTTTAAGAAGCACCAAAGGAATCACATGTCTTAGTAGTGAAGAGGATTTTTAGATATCTCAAAGGAACATAAGAGTTTGGATTATGGTATCCAAAAGGAAAGGATATATCACTTATTGCCTACACAGATGCAGATTGGGAAGTTTGCATTGATGACTGATGAAGCACTAGTGGATCAATGTTCTACTTGGGTGGGTGCTTGGTATCTTGGCTAAGAAAGAAACAATCATCAGTATCTTTATCTACATCCGAAGTAGAGTATATTGCAGCAACATCATGTTGTACATAAGTTCTATGGATGAAACAAACTATGATAGATATACAAGTTGAGTATGATGATCCCATTCCAATATATTGTGATAATGCAAGCATTGTCAGTATCTCAAAGAACCCAGTGATGCACTCCAAGATGAATCATATTCCACTCAAGTATCACTTTCTACGAGAACATGTTGTAGAGAAGAACATGAAAGTTGAATACGTGGGCACAAAAGAACAAGTGGAAGACATATTTACAAAACTGCTTCAAAGGGAAGCCTTTGAGTATCTTTGCCAAAGACTTGGAGTAATTTCTACTCCAAAATGAATGTTTGTGAATGCTTATCTTATATGTCTTAGATTTACACGAGGAAGCACCATAAAGAGGACAATTCAGGTTGGGAGTTTAGTTTCATGAAGAGTTCAGTCAGGGGGAGTATCCCCAAGAATAGTTCAGTTAGGGGCAACAACTCTGGATGAAAACTTACATTTTCTATTGATGACAAAGGGGGGGAGATTTATCAGATGCAGGATGGAGAGTTAGATGCTTGGAGAAAGAGAACAAAGGCATGGTTCCATGGGGAGTGATGGTCATAGGGAGAGCATGAGTGATATGACTTTAGTATTACATCAGAGTGTTGCCATCAATGACAAAGGGGGATATTGTTGATTAATTGGGTTGGTTTTCATTGATGTCAACCCTTGAAGAAAATCTGTTAGAAAATTCTGGTAGCACAAAGGTATGGGTAAGGGACACAAGTTTGTTTGATTTATAAGGGCATGAATATTAAAGAATTTATAGGTAATACTATTCTATATGGATAGTACATGTCATGCCATTTCTGGTGATACGTGGAACATCACATAACTCCTCACGGTTAGAGAGTTATGGCCTTTTGAAGTTGGAGAACCCTCATGAGTTATCTAGAATCCCATAGAAGGTCAAAGAGTCAAATTACTCTAGAAACTCCTAGAAGAAGTTTGACTAGTAAAAGTGGGTAAAACTAGGAGTTAATCATGGGTATAGTTGTTTCATTAAGAAAATAAATTAAATAATAAAGGAGTTGCAACAAGAAGTTTTGAGTAAAGAGAAATGATTTAAATAGTAAATTAGTCAAAGTGGATAAGTGGACAAAGTGGCTAAGTGGACAAAGTTGGTTTAGTGGACAAAGTGGACAATTGGATACTTCTAAAGGAAGCTACTTGGAAAGTATAAATAAGAGAGAAAGGGTCTCCCATTAGTATCCATTGAGAATATTGAATATCTTCAAGTGACTGAGGTAACCAAAGAAGATCTAAGGCAAATTTTGTTGGAGTTGCATTGTTGGATTTACTTCACACACACCTAGGATTTATTTTTCCTAAGGTTTTTCCTTGTTTATTAGTCATAGTTAGTCATTATCCAGTCTCCTATATTTTAGGGGAGAATATTCCACCTGGAGAATATTCTCTTTCAGTTGACAATTTAGTTTGACTAGTTGAGTTGAGTTTAGATGTTGCATTGGTTTTATCACCATGCAATATTGGTATCATCACCATGATAATTCAAACTTCCTTGGTATCATAACCATATTTGCGCATTACCCTTGATTCCTTGAGTTAACTCCTCACTACTCTCTGTTCAATCAGTTAACTGAAGACTAGTTGACTAGTTAACTCAACTAGGTGGCAGTTCACTCCCGTAACTGCCTGAGAGACTAGACTAGGTGGAAGTTCACTCCTATAACTGTTGGTGTGTCTCCATATCACTCTATAACACCACTATGGTGCATTGGTTCTCCTACAGTGCACACTCATTGAATTATATAGAGTATATCATGTGTAAATTATTCATTATTCAAAATGGTTAATGAGACTTCTTTCATTCTTTCTCTCATTCTTCTTCTTTCTCCAATTATCTCTGCAAATATGTCTATTATTGTTTAGATAGATATATTATGTGCAGGTTCAACACATTTACATGGTATCAGAGTTGATGGACTGCTAAGCAAAGCTACACCAAAATTTTTTGCAGGTACAAAAGATTGAAGACAGCGGAAATATGGATTTCCAAAAAGAATTCATTCTTACACCTTACAACTATTTTGCATGGAAGGAGAAAATATCCATACATCTCCAAAACAGAGGGTTGTATAGGTTAA
>ML797745.1:240266-258518 GCA_009831015.1 Picea engelmannii
TCTTTACTACAACACTAAGTGCTTTTGAAATTGAGCATATATAGTGCGTGGCTACCTTTGAAACAAAAGACTTCCCTGGGTTGATAATTTATGTTTCACTTGGTTGTTTAAAATTAATTAAGCAATTATAGTGACCAACAACAGTCATCATCCCCTATTTGGATGAGCACTCCTGCTACTGAAATGGTTGAGGCTGATATGTAGAGGAGATAGTCGATTTTATAGTCAGGTGGACTAATCAACGGGGTGTTGGAGAGGGCTGCTTTGAGTTCATCAAAAGAGGTTTGGGCATGCTTATCCCATTGGAATGGGATGTCATGATGAAGTAAGGGAAGGAATCCATGTGCACGAGTAGCGTAATCTGGGAAAAAGCGTCGTAAGTTAGATTTGCCTTGTAGGCTCTGTAGTTGGCATAAATTCCGAGGGGGAGAAATTTATGTGATTGCTTGGACTTTGAGGGGGTCCACAGTAATTCCACATTGGGAAACTATGAACCCAAGGAGGTGCCCAACAATGAGGAAAAATACACACTTGAGGGGGATCAAGCAGATATTGTACTGACAACACCTTTAGAAGATGATGCGTAAATCATCGATATGTTGAGTGCATCTCTTAGATCGAGTGGTGTGGTCATCCAAGTATGTGAGGATGATATGAGCCAGATCATGAAAAATGTATGTCATGGCCCATTGGAAAGTGGCACTGACATTCTTGAGGCCGAATGGCATGACACGATACGCAAAGGTGCCCCAAGGGGTAGTGAATGCGGTTTTGTACTGATCGACGAGGTGAATTTGGATTTGGTTGTAGCCAGAGAAACCGTCCATGAAGGAAAAATCCTCGTGACCTGCACAATCATCGATAATTTGGTTGATGAATGGTGTTGGGAAGTTGTCTTTGGGACAGGCATGATTGAGGTCGCGAAAGTCTGTATAGACACGGATAGTGCCCTATTTTTTGTTAACAGGGACAGGGTTGGAGACCCATGACGTATAGGCGATGGGGTAGATGAACCCTGCAGCACGTAATTTGTCAATCTCGGCTTTGATGGTTGCTTCTTTGGATGGGTGTAGCGGTCGCTTTTTTTAGCAGACAGGCGTGATATCAAGCCAGGTGTCTATGTGATGTTCGACAATAGAGGGATCAACACCAAGAATCTCTATGTATGACCAAGTGAAAATGTCCTGGTATTCCTGGAAGGGGGCTTTGTAGGCAGTGATTTCTTCAGGAGAGAATGCGGCGCCAATGGTGATTTCCTCGATAATTCCAGATTTGATGGAAATATCTATTTTGATGGTTGGGGAAATATTGTCCATATTTCCATCCTCGAAATCATTGGGGGTAGGGATAGGGTTATTGAACCAATATATATGCCCTGATGGGAGAAAATATTTAGTTTCGACTGCATATATGGGGTGTTGGTTAGGAGGCATGAAGGCTTCCTGTGAAAGAAAGAGCACTCTATGGTGGAGCGCGTCCCATGGAAAGTCGGGGCTAGTTAATTCCTCGAGGATATCTTCATCGTAGTGAAACTGTCGTGAATATAAGGGATCGAGAGAAGTGACCTCAGTGACTATTACTGTGTTGTTGTCTCCTACTGATAAAGAAGTAGGGGAATTGAGGCTAGGGGATTGCGATGGTTCGCTCGACATAAACCAAATATCGAGATATTGTGGGTTAAAAATGGTAGTCGGGCGTAGAATTTATTCGGGGAAATGAATTGGAGAATTGGGGAGATTTGGGGGTAACTCCTGATATAAATCATCTAGGAACCATGGGGGAGTAGGGAGTGCCTCAAGTTTTGGTGAAAATATATGAACCATATCAATTGGTGGGGTAAGGGTACTTACTGGTTCTGCTAAAGGAGGGGGGGTATGATTTTGAATAAGGGACAGTTGGCGATGCCTGTATTCAATGATCATAGGGCATTGATATGTTAAATGATCAAGTGATTCGCATAAAGAGCAAGGACATTTCATCTATTCATTGACTGAGGTCGTGACATAATGGATGTCGGTGACATGAGTTGGGGTGGGTTTTTGCTGAAAGCTCTAGCGTACTGTTGTTAGCGTCTGCTGGAATTGAGGTAACATTAGACAATGGTGTGTGTAATGGCCATATTTTGAACAGATAGCGCATGCGAATTTGGTTCGCAGTCCATTGCTACTTGTGTTCTGGGAGATAGCAGCAATATTGGAGGAAGTGACGAGAGGTGGTGGTGCTCGAGGGAGTTGAATGAGATTTCGTAACTTGGGGAGGGATGGGCACTTGTTGGTGGGGTGTCCATCTTTCTCGCATAGCCTACAAGGATGTTGGACACATGGGGGAAGTGGAGTAGTGGGCTATTTATTTTTCCGCTTACCCCCATCTATGGTAGGGGGGCTAGTGAGTGGGGGTGTAGGTGGTATGGTGGGGGTGAGTATGGGAATCTACATCGGGATTCCTTCTATTTGGGGAGGGAGCGGTGGTTGAGGGACCATCTCAGGAGGATGTAGATACCAAACTGGGATTTCCAGCACTATATTAGGAAGGGTAAGCATTGCAGCTACCTGGAAAGCTTGTACACCTGGTGGGGGGTATAAGAAAGGGATTTGGGTAATGGCGTGGGGGACTGTTTCCCAAACCGGGATATGGCCCTAGGAAGATTAGGAACGGGTCGAGATGAATTAGTTCCAAGGGATTCCTGAGGGAGAAGTTTTATGACTAGTGGGACGTTAGGGATAAAAGAGGCCTCGGTTGGAGGGAGATTATCTTTAGGTGTCGTTCCATTGGAGGATACGACACATACTTGTGTTGAGGGATGGAGGAGCGATGGTGCTCCATGGTATGTCCCTAGCAAGGATGGGTCTTTGAAGATTCTGGGGGCCATATTGATGAGTGGATAAGCATCAAGATTAGTTTCGATGAAAGGGAGAAGGTTGTCGATGTTAGATGAAGGGTTAGGCTCATAATGTGATACTTGATCGATGGTAATGATCTTTCCGTTATGGGGAAACATCATGGTTCGGAACACAGAAGAGGCGAAGGCCTTCATAGAATACATGTAGCTATGACCAAACAATATATTGTAGTCGAGCGGGGCATCGATAACCTCAATGTTAATAAGAATGGTTTTTCCCCCGAGCTCGATGGGGACATTTTGGAAGAGTCCCTCGGGGGATGAGGTTCTTCCATCGTAGGCTCTTAAGGTAATGGAAGATGGTATGAGTTCGGGGGAACCGAGTTTCTGCCATATGGATTTGGACATGATACAGGTGGATGCACCTTGATCAATGATACACCGATGAACTGTAATGTTCCAAATTTTCATGGGGATTTGAAAAGAGATAAGAGCGGGGAGGCGAGGGTCTCCATTGTCAAGATCAAATGTGATGAGTCAGGTATCAGTAGGGTCGACTACCCCCAGGGAGGAAAGTAAGGACTTCCACTGAGTGAGATAGGTTTGAATGATTTCTAATACTGACATGGAAGCTAGGGATTGGGCCAAGTCATCGACCAAATTGTAATTATGAGATGCCCTAGCCTGAGGATTGTGGACATTCCTGCACAATGGGATGCGAGGAATACGAAGGGGGTTTTCAGTATTAGGGAGAGGAATCATTAATGGGGGTCCAGTTGTGACTGGAGTTGCGTCTGAGGTAGTGGGAGCAGATTCAGGGGGTGTGCTATACTTACAAATGTGCATTTGCAGAAGGAATTCTTCCTCACTGGTAAGGAGGATAGTGTGATTGGTAGGAGTGCCCATATTGGGATACTATCCCAACTGTGGTGGGATGGGCTGCATCTCTTTTTGGGTATTTATCACCCCTTGGTGTGGAATGGGGTTTTGTAGTAAGGTTGAGGGTGGTTTCTACACATATTTTTGTGGGGCCTGCGGAGGGGTAGGCGGTGTTGAGGGACGTGGCCCATTCATGGAGTCTTTCATCCGTTTAAAGTCAGTGATTTGGGGGAAATGGTGAGTATAGTGACCAAACTCACTGTAAAGGGCACAAGAGAAGGTGGTCTGAATATTGTTGTTGCTCCTCCCTTGGAATTTGTTGTTGTTTCCCCCTTGGGGGTTTTGATTCCCCTGATTCTAGTTGCCCCCGACAGACTAGTTCTGCTGGGGTTGGTTCTGGTTTCCTCCTGGTCTAGGATTACTATTGTTTCAGTTTTTTCCTTTCTTTCTAGTATTTTTCGACTGATGGGATGGATTTTCCGTATTCAATTGTTCAAAATTTTGATATTGCTGAATGGGAGAGGGTTGAACAAAATTAACCCCAACATGTGGTTGTCCTTGTGGTGGAGCCAAAGGCTGTGGGGGGCCAGGAAATGGAAAGTACGGATTATGTTGTGGTGATGATCCATAAGGTACATAGGAAGGTGTGGATCTTTCACTAGTGCTTAGGGTATAGGCTGAGGTAGAGGGAGTACCAACACTTCGTTGGATTGGTGGGTGTATTAGGGGTGTCGGTGGGGGTCCACTTATGGGTGGAGGCAAGGAAACATGGTATGGTTGTTGATAAGGGGGAGGAGGATAATAAGGGACTCCTCCATATGCTGACGAATATTGGGGTGTGCCATACATGGGTGGTTCTTGAGGATGTGGTTTGTGGTGTGTAGTGTTACCAATCAATATTTCTACTGAGTGAGAGATCCCAGGTTTGTCTTGGCTGAATGGCATGGGTCATGGGGTGTCTGGGAGTACCATGTATAGGTATCTGAACTGGGCATAAATGAGTTCGAACTATTGGGTCTTGCTAATATCTTCTTCTTCAGACTAGGGGAAGGTGGCCACCACATTTTTGGCAAGGAGGGAAACAAGTGATTTGAGGAACCAATTGAGACATTGTTAGGAGGTAGCGTCAGATTTGCAGAGACTACGTCACTGACACCATTCATGGGTGTGGTCAGCAATGTGTGTGGAGGAGGTTTTTTTGAAGTCTGAGACTAGTTCAAGGCCATTTTCATGATGCACGGGTAATTGAAAGAAGATAAAAAATGCTTTGGCCAAGGATTCAAAAGTTGTGTGGGACCCATATTTTTCTTCTACATACCATTTGGTTGATGGGCCAGTGAGCGTACATTGAAATAACCTCAATCGGATGGAATCATCTTTGATGTTGTTTGAGGAGCACCATAAGTGAATGGTCATGATATGGTTGGCAGGATTGTCTCCTGATTTTCCTTCAAACTTGGGGATATCTGAAGGGATTTTGGTAGGCATTGCAGGCCATGTGGGGTTGCACAATATGGGATCATTGGTGAGTTTAGTCAGATCTGGTATGTTGAGAGAAGCCAAATATGGCATATAGGGAGGTGGCAGAGGATTAATTATGGCCATAGTGTGAGTGTTCTGAGTACCTAACCCTTGGAGGGGACTAGGTGGGTTTGTACTTCCCTTTTGAGAAGAAGTTTCCCCCCCGCTTCCATGTAAAGGAGAGTGAGTGTATGGTTGACCTTGGGAAGTGGACCTAAGTAAGGTGGAGCCAAGCAAATTTGATCCCAATATAGTGGCACTCACAGGGGTGTGAGAAGGTGGAGCCGATGAGTTGGCAAGACTAGGAACTCCCCCTAGAATAGGAGGTAGATTTAGAAAGAATCTGGAATGACGAGGGTTCTGTGGGTCCCCTATGATGTCTAACTAGATAAGTGAATGTGTGCGAATGGTGGTGAGAACAATAAATAAACAAGAGTTGTTTCTGCAATTTTTTGAACTTTCACAATATATATCCTAATCATATGTAATTAGAAGGGCATCATACTTAAAGTGTTTTGATAAAGAAGCATATATGTGGCTAGGTGGATTTTTTCCGCGTGGGAGAACAAAGAAAACAAATGCTCGTGTCCTAAAAGACATAACGTCCTTCCTCTCAAATAGCACTGGACCTTCCAATAGCACTCAACAGTGGGGTCTGAATCCACCGAAAGAGAAATAGTGAAGGATGAAGCAATCAGTTATAATGAGGGATAGAGGGTGCGTATCCCGAAAGAACTGGCGATATTTCCCAATAGCCACACAAAATTAGATCAAGGTGCAATTGCAGCCCACAATTGCCACCTAGGTAGATGTCCTAAAATTTGGTCACTAGGTCCCTTGGTCAAAGTGCGACATTTAGATTTTCGGCCTAAGAAATGGTCTACGGGTTGGATCCCTTCCAAGAGGTGGGTGCCTCAAGGGGGGACGCACAGAACAACCAAACCTTGGACTTCAACCCTTCATGGGTATCTCCCTACCTTATGGTGTTATGAACACTTGACTTGGAGGATTTAAAGTTCCCTATTTTACAACTTCTATTGTTTTGAAAATGTGAGAACCAAATAACGGGGAATTATTTGGATGCCTATCCACGAAATCCTACCTAGACTAAAAAATTTCTTTTGGCACCTCCTGTGGAGAAAAACTTAGTGAGTTTTTAGAAAGATTTTATATGTGGTTGTTTGAGAGATTGGGGGTGTGAACCAATCTCGTTAAAATTAAGTGGGAGTGGATAGTTTCGTCAAGAAATGGGTGGGGTGTTTCGGAATCCCTTTGGAGGAAACTTACTTCAACCTCCACGTTTTGAGATGAAAACTATGTGAGTGAGAAGTGACTTTTGTGTGTGAATGAGTGAAAATGTGCCAATATTTTTAATAAATTAGGTGTCACTTTGTTGCATGTGGACTTCTCTTGGTCCTTACAAGTCTTTGATTACCTAATTAACTGAATGTCATTGGTACAACCTTGTGGAATTTTAAAGTCCCTAGGAAACTAGCATGTGGACATGTGGGTCCTTTACTATTCCTTTAACTCCCTAATGTGATTTAATCTAAGAAAGCTTTGAAACTATCCTAGATTGTGAACATGTGGGCATATATGGGCCCGTTACAAAACCTTTAAACTTCCCTAGTGATTTAATCTAAGAAAGTAAATTTAAACACTATCCTACCTTTGTATCATGTGGGCATGTATGGGCCCTTACAATTTTAAGATGTGTTTGAAAAATAAACTAAGAGGAGTCCCGAGGTGGGTTGTTGTCCTCTCCTAAAGTTTTGTCTTTTTAAGGGAGATGGAATTGTCCCTCAACCTCTTTCTGATTCTCAAGATCACTTTGGAGCACGAGAGAAGATCATACTCAACGAATGATATCCAATTTCTAATCCCAATGCAAGTTTTAAATGTGATGTAGAATGATTCCAACTTATGTTTTAGTCAAAGCAAGACATCCATGTGGCGAAATAAAAACAAAAAGAGGAAAAAATAATGATTTTTAACCCCTAAGTGACTATGTTTTGACTAATCCCTTTATATGGAGAGGGAATATAAGTGTGGTGCAGATTACAATATGCATGGACTCAATTTTAATAAGGCTATGGGCCCTCCACAGATCACAAAAAGTTTACAATGTGTATTTTTTTGCACAGGTGCATGGGTCTCAGAATAGATAGACGCGCTTTCAGCGTCAATGCACGAATTAAAAAAGACTTTTGGGCGCAGGTGCGTAGAAGGTGTTGAGAAATACAGTGGTTTTGGTGCACGTGTGCACGATGCGTGGTTGTGGGCCAATAAACTCGTGCACAACTGTCACACGGTCATGAAGAAAATTTTGAATGGAATTCTCTCGACTCATCCTTGAATTTGATGTTTTGCAGGTCGTCTTGGGCCAATTATGGTACCTACAAATTAAATAAACAGAAAGAAGAGATAAAATAACCCAAATGGAGTAGGAAATTGATACCTTTCCCTAGTGGAGTGATCAATCTGTTGTGCCTCTTTTGTCACCTAAAGGAGCAAAACATAGGTGCTTACAAGCCTAGTTGGGTTAGCTAGGCAGGATAGCAGTAAAGGAAAGGGTTAGAAGAATAAAGCATAAAAGACTAAGATAAGTATTAAACTAGGAATTATAAAAACAATTAAACTATAGTGCATAGGGACATAAGAACAAGAAACAAACAAGACTCATGTCACCAATGGAAAGGATAGTATTAGTGAAAAGAAAGCATCAAGAAGAAAGGAAGACGTTGGGTCCCCTCTTCCTCCAAGGGAGGGATCTTGGACCCCCAAATTTTGAGCTCTTCTTACAAAATGAGGAACTAGAATGAAATGGTGAAGAGAATCCAAAGCACATTCACTCAAGAGGTGATATGAATGGCTAAGTGCAATGGTGCTAGCATGCTCTTGATGAGGAAAGAGGTTCCTCCAAGAGAATATCAATAGCATAACAATACAAATGAATTCCTTGAAGATGCAGTGCACCCATGGCCTCTTTTTATAGTATAACTTTGAGGTATTATCCAACTTGCTTTAAGTGTGAACAAGGGGCTATTTAGGGAACCTTTAGGTATTTGAACAACCAGCCAGCCCGATTCAGCCGAGATTTGGATGTCAAATCGACTTGGAAGCTGAACCAGAAGTGGGTGGGAGGCCGACCAATATCATAAATGTGTCGTTCTGAGCTATGCGCGGATTTTTGCATCCATAGTCATGCATCGGGCATATGTGTGCTTTTCCGACATTTTTGACTGGTGCACATGCACGCGCTACCTGTATATCCTTAGCGCATGTCGATTTTATAACTGTTTGTATAGTTTTGGACCTTTTGGAAATGGTTTTTTGGTCATTTTTGGTCCATGGGTGAACTAATAGTTGTTTGAAGATGTTGGATTCCTGTAACCATTTGTGGACGAAATTTCAGTGATAACAACAACCAAAGGCATATCCAGAGAGATCAAAAGGTGATAGCAGCAACAAGGGAAATATTGCATCTCAGAGTGGAAAATATGGATTTTAAGTTTTATTTTATTTATTGTTGATGACAATTGACTTCAGAAATTTTGGACAACATGTTATGTTTTGTATATATTAGTAATATACTTTGAAAATAATTTCAAAAATCATTGGATAAATTGTCAAATATGAATGTGATGATGGGAGTCACAAGGAGGGATGTTTTGTTTAATTAACTAGTTGTGTTATGATTGTTAAAAGTTAAAGGGAGTAAGAAGGGGTCCCACCTACTAGTTATTATTTATTTAAAATCCCTTATTATGATTTATTAATTTTCCCCCTAACTAAAACGTTGGTTGAGATTTTAGTTAAATTAAATAATGAAGTAGTTCGACTACTTCAACCAATTCTAATTTGCATAAAAGAAAAAGGAAAGGAGAATAGAAGGAGAAACATACTAAGGTTTTCTCTTTGATTTTTGTGTTGAGATAATTCAGTTTTCATTAATTCCTTAATCCATTACAAGCCTAATTATTTTTTATGATAGAAGGGTCCTATTATAGACAACAATATTCAGGGCTGAATTACATCATTCAGACACTTGTTTTTCAAATGTGTTGATCTATCTTTGATAGTCTGTGTAGACTTGTTTGTTTGTGAATTAGTTTTCATGACTGCCAAAGGCTATTGTGCAGAGTCTAGTGGGAAACAATATGTGGCAAGATGATCAATATTTTCAAGTTCAGTTTTTGATTTTCTGTCAGAAGTCATTTTGTATGTTTCATCAGGGACATCTAAGTTTGACTTTGGTCCAAAACTTCCTCAGGAAATTTTATAAAAAGAACGATTATTTGATGAATTGGAATGAAATAAATGATTGATTTATGTCTCATATGTGTTGATTATTGACTTCGTGTCTTTACTTTTGTCTCTATATTTATTTCATCATTTGATATATTCAGAAAATTACATAAAAGATGATTTTTTTAGCAAGCTTTTAATTAAAAAGAAAACAGCCTAAGCACTTGTAAATAATACTTGTGAATTAAGACATCGATTTTGATGGCTATAAACATAGGGTGATATTCCCGTATATCTTTCTTTAGCCAAGCAAGATCTGAAAATGTTTGAGTAAGATCATTTCATATCTTTTCCTCAACATTTATTTGGCGACCACACTGGGGAGATCTTCAATATCTCTATGGTTAATTTTTATGCTTGATTAGAATAGAATACATCTATTTTTATGATATTAATTATTTCACTATTTTATTTCTTAATGAATGTGCCTATTGTAAGGAAACTCAATATTGAGCCCGGTCTTCAAGATCAGACCAACATTGCTTTAAATCTATTCAACACCATTTTAGACACTGCCAATACTCGTGCTGAGCTTAATCATTCATGGGCATCAATTGAATGAGATATTAGTGCCCAAGAACGTTGGGAAGCTAGACATAGACATCCTATAAATCAATAGTAACCTTCTTGATACTTAAGTTTTGGCCTTACTTTCATGTCCTTAGACTCTCGTGTTTCTAGAAGAAGAAGAGGCTCATCACCTGAAATTAATCCTATTGATGAAATAGGAAGAAGGAACATTGTGTTGCCAACCCAACAAAGTGATCTAAGGAGAACTTTGTCTGATTCATCTAGTTCATATTTTTATCCCTCACCCATTATCCATAAGATGGAATCTAGTGGTGGCTCTAGTGGCACTGAAAGTGCTTCCTCCTCTCAGTATTCATCTTCGTCAGTGATTGGTAGCTTATATAGCCACCATATCCCTATCCAATCTACCAAAAATCCCACCAAAGTCATTAAAAAGTATGGGATTTTTAAGTTTGAAGAATAAGCCACAACCACACTATGGAATGTGTACTATCATCTTAACCTAGCACACGCTACGCGTCCACTTCCTAAATTCAAAGAGCATCTCCCTAGGTTTTTGGGAAATAACAATGTCACTACAAACAAACACCTAGTGGCATTTTCTAATGCTTGTCACAACATAGGGGCCAATGACAATGATGCTTGCATGCACTTATTCATCAATTATTTTTAAGGAAAGGCTACGAAATATTTATTTGACCTTCCTCCTAAAATTTGGTCTACTTGGGAGGAGTTAGTTTATTGGTTCAGATCCACCTATGTGCAATCTAAAATCCCAGCTGAGAAGTTACGGGAGTACAATAACATCACCTATAAGGATGATGAAACCATCAAGTCTTTCAAATTGCGCTTCACTAAGTTATATAATCAAATCCATGAACTCGTTCGACCTCAAAACCAAGTCGCTTTCATGCATTATTACAATGCATTACCTTCCCCTTATCGTCATAGGCTTGAGGAAAAATCCATTGATAATCTCGGTTCCACTCTGCATACTTTTTTAGAATATGAAGAATAGCTTGAAATAATAGGTATTCCCCAGTGAGAATCAGTTAAATAGATAGACATGTCCACCCTCTTACAAGTAGTACAAGATATGAATAATCGTATGATATCATATGAGCGAAAGGGAACTGTCTCCCCTCTCACCCCTGGAGCTTCATCGTCTTCTGCACCTCCCTTTAGGAATCCAATTGAAAATAATTTTTATCCTAAATCTATTTTACCCCGAAGTTGGTGTAAATTTTGTGAGGAACACCATGAGGAAGCCACATGTGAGTTAAGGAAGAGTGTCAGAGATAAGATATTTGGTAAAATACTAGAAACTACCATCGTTGTCCTAGATTTTGAAAAGCAAGAGGATGTCATGACCATCAATACTAGGAACAAATCCTATGCTCCCAAAGGAAAATAAGATCCTCCCCGCAATTATTCTAGCCCAATATCTTCATCACCATCTTCTACGGTTCAGGTTCCTAAGGTTCCTGATAGTCAAGGAATAACTTCCCCTCTCCCCTCTTCCAAATACAATATTATAAATCAGTTGGCCAACATCAAAGCATATGCCTCCCTTTTGGACATGGTTGTCGTCCCTGAAAAATAGAGGCATCTGAAACAATTCATGGAAGGAAAGGCTCCAATTGTATCCAACCTCTCTGAAGAGGTGAATGAAGAGGATTCATCTATAAATAAGGTAGGTGTACATAACTTTAGACACCCTATAAAAAATCCCCCTTTTATATTTCTATAAATATTATGGATAAGATCACCCATTGTTGGCTCATTGATGGCGGGTCGGGCCCAATTGTGATGTCAAAGATTATTATGGAAGATCTAGGCTTGTCTTGTACAAACGAAAAATGCCAGAAGCATGCTTTCCTATAATAGCCTACAAAAAATGACCATAGGTGAGATTAAGGATGTGACCTTATTTTTGTGCGCACACCCTGAAATAAGGACAACCCTTAGTATTCAGGTAATTGATATGCTAGTAAGCAATTACTCAATCATGTTGGGAAGAGATTGGCAAGATTTAATGGGTGGATACCTCTCACTCAATGGAACACATTTATCTATTCCTAGGAATGGTAAAAAATTATAGTCCTTAGAGAGGGAATAATTTCACCTTACATAGAGAGTGTCCCACAACCTAATGTAAACTATATCGAAGAGGACCTAGGAGTGTATTCCATCTTTGCTAAGGATAACATTCCCTTGGAAAAAATTGATTTAGATGATGGTAGGTGGCACATGCACTTTGATGGTTCATGCTGGAATGAAGGAAATGGAGCTGGCATTGTCTTGATTTCTCCTGTAGTAAAAATACATAACTTTTATTATAAATTGGAGTTTTCTTACATGAACAATGTCACTAAATTCGAAGCTTTTTTATTAGGCATTGAAAACGCCTATAATCTTGGCTGTGGTCACCTTTCAGTTTTAGGGGACTCTGATCTTGTTGTGAACCTTGTACGTAATATTTACTCCCCTAGAAACAAGTTGATGAAACAATACAACCAAACTGTTTGGGTACTTATCTCAAACCTATTATCTTTCAACATCACTCATGTTAAGAGGGAATTGAACTCAATGGCTGATCAGTTAGTTGTTTTTGCAGCCTCTCCTACTCGACAACTTCTGCCACATAGACATGATTATACTTTTCAATATCTATATCGTCCACATATCCCTAAAAATATAGAATCTTGGAAGTTCTTCCCTAACGATGAGATCATTTATGATTTCATTCAAAATGAAACTTTTAATCCCAAGGAAATTATATCCATAGAAGATGACAAGATTCCTAAAGGCTTGACTCCCTTAGAAAGTTCATTTTCATTGAGTGATGTAGGCAATAAAGAGAAACAGAAAGAAGAGGAGTCAAAAAGGAAGGTGGGTGAAACCATCTCCTTGAACATTGGGACACTCGAGTCTCCAAAGAATGTTAAAATAGGTGCCCAATGTTCTGATGAAGAAAAAATGAAGTTTGCCAAGCCACTTGGCGAATTTTAAGATGTTTTTGCTTGGTATTATGAGGATCTTCATGGTTTTGATCTTAGTCTTATATAACATGCTATCCCCATCAAGGAAGAAATTAAACAAGTTAGGGAAAAACAAATACCTATTAACCTTGCATTGAAAGCAACTATTCAAAGGGAGTTGGAAAATTTATTGAAAGTTGGAATCATCTTTCCAGTCAAGTACCCTGAATGGGTTTCCAAATTGGTACTTGTTCCGAAGGTCACTGATCATATTATCTTATGCATTAATTTTTCACA
Organism: Picea engelmannii; assembly: GCA_009831015.1. Lineage (NCBI taxonomy): Eukaryota > Viridiplantae > Streptophyta > Pinopsida > Pinales > Pinaceae > Picea > Picea engelmannii. The sequence goes on from ML797745.1 coordinate 253,623, forward strand.
TTCAATCAGGCTATTATGAAAAATCCATCCCCTCTCCCTAATATGGAAATGATTATGCAACAAGTTCTAAGGTCACAGATGAGGCCCTTACTTGACAGTTTTTTTTTTACAATCAAATCAAGGGAAAAGGGGAAGATGCTCACAAAACAAATCTTATCACTAATTGGGGTATCGTGACTTATGAACGTATGCTTTCTGGCTTACTTGGTGCAATTACCACTTTTAAAGGACATATGAAAATAACTTCTGACGAATTGTTTAGTGTTCATATTTATCTTGACGATATCATTGTATCCGTTAAAGGGATAATTATTACCTCGGAATTTCAGAAATTATGGCTGGGTCCTTTCAAGATCTCTTTTGTCTTGGGTACTAATTCTTACATTGTAAAAGATTTATAGGAGAGATTTTTTTCCTACAACACTAATAGTTCTCACTTGAAACATTACGTGGAACCAACTTGAAAAGTTCTAACGCTAGTTGGATTTTTCTATATATTAGTAGTCTAGCTCAGCTTTCTTTTCTATCACTGTTTTTCATTTCATCTTTATAGTAGTTTGATTTCTGCTTTCTGATTTTAACCATTTCTTACTACTTTTACATTTCTGTCATTTTATCTCTGTTGTTTTAAATTCCACAATTTTAATTCTGTTATGATTTTTATTTCTTTTTCATCTTGAATTGATTTTGGTCAAGAATAAAATGTTGGATCAGTTCTTACACAGTTAAACTCCTGCAAGATATTTTTAGTCAATAACAATCAAGCTTACATAGCTGTTACGATTTTCCCCTGGAAGCACTTGAATTTGCTATCTTCTTTCACTGTTGTCTTTTAAAGAAATTGGTTATTCCTCGCTTCTGCTTTCCATTTCTTCATCCATTTGAGAATTTAAAAGAGCAAGTCCATAATTTTTCTCCTTGAAGAAAAAGGCAGATTTTGGTTGAACAATTATGCACACAGTGGTAAACCCCCTCATACTTAACATTTTTCATGAGTTATTCCCAAATTCTCGGTCATTTTACCATTAAATCCGCTCGCTTCCCCCTATTTCATAATCTTCCTGGTTATATCTTCTTGACCTACTGCTCTTTCTCTACGAAATCGTGAGCTATGAGTTCTAAATCTATTGAAAACAAATTTTCCTGTGGAGTCCCCAGTTTGTTGAAAATTAAAATCGCAATGAGAATTTTGCCCACAAAGTATTGCTAAAGCCTATTATTATAACCTAACGTTATATATAATACTAGTAGGTGGGACCCCCTTGTAGATTGGAAGATCATATCTAGTTCTTATTTGATGTTTATGTTTTTGTTTGACACTACTTATAGGGTTCTACATGATTGATGAAATTTTAGTTTTTTTTTACGATAGGATGGTAGACGGATAATGCATGTTATGTGTGGTTTTTCATCGCTCTAAGCTCTAATTTTATATGAATAGATTATACTCATGGTTATTGCATTGATTGTCATATATTGTACTTGCACAAGACACATGTTAGTTATAACATGGAATAAGAGAAAGTGAAAATAGGCCTATGGAAAAATCTAAAGAAGAAACTAAACTATGCTACTATGCTACACTTTATGCATTGAAATTAAAGAAATGGGATTAGTCCTAACTAACCATTGTAGTGGCCACACGATTTATTGAGTTATATAGAAGCAAATTTGATATGAGTTACGTTATGGTTGGCAATGGTTAAATGTGATATGGGGTGGTGCATTTGGCAAGTAATGGATGTGAGTTTCGATGCATAGATTAATTGAATGGATTAATGGAGGGTTGACTGGCGTGTACCTGTAAATGCACGTCACTCCATACCTCTCCCATTGGTCGTCACCCTAGCTTGGCTATTGTTCAATTGTGTTTCACTGTGGTTAAGCTCAGATTTTCATGCAAGGGAAGAACGGCTCGGCCAAGCTCGCATTTTTAGGGATTTTTGGTTACAGGTATGTATTTTTCACCATCCATGAACCCACTCTGGTTATGAAACAGATATTGGCTCGGTGATGTATGGGTCTATTCTTTTCTTGAGACTAGAAACTATGTAAACTTGTGAGATCTCTCTGGAATGGTTATTTGTGTGGTTTTCGTTGCAAATGGAAAATGATTGTTGAAGTCATGGTTTCATTGATTATTCTGAGTGGTAGAAGACATGAAAGCTCTCTATTGTCCTTATAATTTTTTTTGCAGGGTTCATTCGGTCTAGACTTGCCAGCTATCTCAACACAGTTCTTGTCACCATGCCTGGTCATATTGCTATTATGGGGTTACTGGGTTTGTTTTCGAACCACCTTGTGTCACTGTACATCGTTTCACCTGGGTATGGACTCGTTTATATTAATGGTGTCTGCGTAGTTGGTTATGATGGATATTTTTCCAAGGGGATTTCTTTGAGGTTGATTGCTATTTCATGGCTCTATTTTTATATCAGTATTATGCGAGTTGATTGGGAAAACCACGAGAGTTATTGTAACATCCTGGTTGTAACTGTTATCACTGAAATTTCGTCAGCACGTGGTTACAAGAACTCAACATCATCAAAACAGTAATGAAGTCATCCATGGCCATGAATTAATCCCACAGCATTCAAAAAGGGCAAAAAACTATACAAAGTAGTGCAAAATTGAAGAGCGCTTTACAGAATTTGGACGCGCGCGCACATGTGCGGAACAAAAACGTAGCATGCGCGTATACGCGCACGATGCGCGGTTGTTGGCGCAAAAATCCACGCACCTGCTAAACGACGCATTTATTGAAGTGGTCGGCCTCCCAACCACTTATGGATCATCTCCCAAGCCGATTTGACCCTCAAATCTGAGCTGAATCTGAATGGTGGGCTGGTCAAAGACCTAATAATGCCCTAAATGGCCTCTTTTCACACTACAAAGCAGTTACACAAAAGCCCAAAGCAATGCTATAAAAAGCCATGAATGCACCTCATTTTCTCAAGGAATTTCAAGTAATGTTATGTTGCCTAGATTGTTTTAAGGACTCCATCCTTGACAAGAGCACATTGGCACCATTTCATTGAGCAATCCACCTCTCCATTGAGTGGATTTGTAAGGAGTTCTTTCACCACCATTTTCATTTTTCTTGTTGTAAGGAGAGCAAGCTTGTGACGGTCCAAGAGCCTTCCCTTGGAGGAAGAAGGGATTCACAGTCCCCTTTCTTCTTGGTGCTTTGATTTCATCAATAGATCAGCTTAAAAACATTGGTGACATGGGTCTTTTTGTGTTTGTTATCTCTATGTCCCTATGCTTATGATTTTCTTTTGTATTAGTTTAATTCTTGCTTATAGTTTTGTTTTTCTTTCTCTAACTCTTTCCTCTACAGCTGTCATGCTCAGTAGGACCCAACTGGGCATGTAAGCACCTCTTATTTTCTCACCAAGGTGACAAAAAGGGTGCAACAGACTGGCGACTCCACTGGGGAAAGGTATCAAATTCCTACCTCATTTGGGTTTATTTTTCTCTTCTTTTAGTTTGTTTAACTTGCAGGTGCACAAACCGGAGTCAGCCGACCTGCTAACCAGTCAATTTCAAGGAGAATTGAGAGAAATCCATCTGGATTTTCTTTCTCGGTCGTTTGTTATAGGTGCGCAGGTATTTTACCCCATAGCCACGCATCGTGCGCGCATGCGCTTAAGTGATAGCCTTTCTCTGCGTGCATGTGCTTTCTGACTCAACTCTATCCGCGCGCCTGCGCTCTGTGCGCCTCTGTCTGCACTAGGGGTCGCGCATCTGAAAAAAAGTTTACATTGTAAGTTGTTGGGATGTGGGGAAGGCCATTTGCCTTCCTAAAAATGATGTTAAGCATACTCTAAACACTGCACTCCACTTAGTCCCCTCATCATATAAAGGGGTTAGTCAAGCACACATAGGCACTTAGGAGGATAAAAATCAATTTCCCTTATTTTTCTTTTTGCCACATGGATGGCTTGCTTTGACTTACAATCTATGGTGAACATCAATTTTAATCACATCTAAACTTACATTGGGACTAGAAATTGAAGTAACAATCATTTAGTATGCTCTTCTCTCGCGCCTCCAAGCGATCTTGAGAATCAGAAAAAGATTGTAAAACAATTTCATCTCCCTTAAAAAAAGTTTAAAACCTTTAGGAGAGGACAAAGGCCTTTCTTGGGACCCCTCTTAGTTCTATTTTTCAAATATATCTTAATATTGTAACGGGCCCATACATGCCCACATGCTACAAAGATAGGATAGTGTTTAGAATTTTGCTTTCTTAGATCAAAACACTAGGAAAGTTTAAAGGTTTGTAACAGGCCCATACATGCCCACATGTTCAATCTAGGATAGTTTCAATATTTTCTAGATTACATCACCATAGGGAGTTAAAGGATAGTAATGGACCCACATGTCCACATGCTAGCTTCCTAGGGCTTTTGAATTATGCAAGGTTGTACCAAAGGCATTTAGCTAATTAGGTAATCAAACTCTTGTAAGGACCAAGCGAAGTCCACATGCAGCAAGGTCACATATAATTAACTAAAAATTGGCACACTTTCACTCACACACAAAAGTCACTTATCACTCACATAAGCTTCTTCTCGAAACGTGGAGGTCTAAGTAAGTCTCCTCCCAAGGGATTCCGAAAATACCCCATCTTTTCTTGACAAGACTATCCACTCCCATTTTTAAATCAACGAGGTTGGTTTGCACCCCCAACCTCACAAAACAACTACATCTAAAATCTTTCTAAAAACTCGCTAAGTTTTCCTCCACGGGAGGTGCCAAAAGAAATTTTTTAGTCTAGGTAGGATTTCGGGGATAGGCATCCAAATAACTCCCCGTTATCTGGTTCTCACATTGTCAAAACATAGAGGTTGTCAAATAGGGAACTTAAAATCCTCCAAGTCAAGTGTTCCA
>ML797745.1:258871-272977 GCA_009831015.1 Picea engelmannii
CCCTTTACCCCTCATTATAACCAATTATTTCATCCTTCACTAGTTTCTCTTCCGGTGACTTCAGACCCCACTGTTGAGTACTATTGGAAGGTCCAGTGCTATTTGAGAGGAAGGACGTTACGTCTTCTAGGACACGAGTATTTGTTTTCTTTTGTTTCCCCCACGCGGACAAAACCCACTTACCCATATATATGCTTCTTTCTCATTTTATGTATGATGCACATCTGATTACAGTTTGATTTGGATATATATATTATGTAAACATTCAACAAAAAGGCTTTTGTTTCTATATTTCTCTCACCACTTGTTGCACATATTCACATAGTTAGTCTGACATCATAGGGGAACCACAGAACCCCCGTCATTCACAACGCTTGCTCAACCTCCCTCCTATCTTAGGGGGAGTATCTGGTCGTGCCCTCTCATCAACACCTCCTTCACACACTCCTGTGAGTGCTACTATCTTAAGATCAACCTTTCTTGGTTCTACATTGCTTGGGTCAACTTCCCAAGGTCATTCGTTCACTCGCTCTGCTTTACACGGAAGCAGGGGACCCACTTCCTCTCAAGGAGGGAGCACTAACCCACCTAGTCCCCATCAAGGGTCAGGTTCACAACACACCATGGTCAGAGCTAACCCTCCCCCCCCCACTACAGATGCCATATTTGGCCTCTCTCAACATATCGGATCTCACTAAACTCACCAATGATCCTATATTGCATGACGCCACATGGCCTGCCATATCATAAACTATAATGTATTATGTAAATATGACTTAGACTGGTGAGCCGGTAAAGTTGAAAAGGGGCCAGAGTTCCTAGGAAATGTAACACTTACTATGCATTAATAAAATACATCGTTGGATGCAAGACCGACAAGGACAAAATATATATGGGACTATGATTCCACGAGAGAGGGAGCTTGAGGGGCTAAGTCTTGTTATTATCATTTTATTTACCCATAATTGATTTTATGGAGAAGATGGGGTTACATGAGCTTCTTGGGAGGGAGGCCATGTGGCTCTTGTCTTCATGTAATTATTTAAACATCCCTTGGGGGTTGTTTTGGGGTCGTTCTTCCCTTGGTTCATCCTCTTCTCACTAGTTCACTTGTTCTTCTTCCTCTTCACTCACTACTATGGGTTAGTGTGTTCTTGGGCTGAGCATGGAAACAAATGGAAGGAAGAGGAGATCCATCGTTGAATGGATGTAATGATTTACTAATCATTCCAGGAGGGAATGGATTCTCGTGTGCAAGAACTTGATGGCAGTTTGGATGGCAATGTCCACAGCTGAGAGTCCTTGGAATTTCCAGTAGGGAGATTTCCTGACTAGTAGCATTGGAGCCCTAGAGAGAAATGGAACAGCCTCAGGCACTGCATGGCAGAGAAAGGTGTTCATTTCTTGGGGTTGTGCAGGCTGAGGGGGAAAGAGAGCCGAAAATTAGGATTACTGTGAGGTTGGGAAACCTGTGAGCTACTTAGCCAACTACCATGTATTTATACTTGTCCTAGGACTCATCCTTGTGTATTCATAGCCCTGGCTTGGGGGTGACCTATTGTTGAGAGTAAATGAACATCAACGTCTATGGTTGGGAGGAACGTCCTTGGTCTGCAGCCAGTTGGTGAATGTTTACTTGCAAATATAATTACTCTCTGTGTTTTATGTTTAATGTATTCCACTGTGTATTTAATTATCTCTGAGATATGTATTCTAATATTCTTATCTGTTAGTTATTTGTTGTACATGGCACATTGTTTATCCCCTTTATGCTGTGACATGGATCTTGTCTTATGCATGTGGTGTGCATGCTTCTAACATTGTTGAGAAGTCCTTTGTTTTCGAATTAGAGATCAGAGAACTAAGTCATGGGACTGCAACATGCCTAGCCTGCAGGTGGTTGGGTGTGTTTCATCCTAATTAAGTGGCATAGCCCGACCTCTGGGTGGTCAGGTATGTTAAAGTTATGCCTTGTGTGTTCTCAGTGTTATTATAAGAAGTCTTTGCTCCTCTGTTCATAGTCTCTCATATCTCATGAGTTGTCACCCTGTCTGCGAAGCTATTGATGATATGGCATGTGTGTCTACCGTATTGTCTCGAACGTTTCTCACCTGTTGTTGTTGGTCAATTCCAATATCCCTGTGTTGGTCCACAGAGCGAACGCTTGATTACTCAAAGCCCATTTTGATTATTCAAAGCCCATTTTTTAATAAATGGAGCCAGTTATATCCTGTCGGGTATATTGTTGATTGTTATGAGTTGGTGGAGTATCGTTGACATTGGTTGATTGTTGGCTCATCTATATTAATAGCGTTGGTCGTGGTTTTGATTATCGACATCTAGTCACTGCATTGTTTATTATAGCAGTCGAGTCTATAGCCTAGCATTAATTGGTTGATTCAAGAAATGAAATGGGCATACAGTCACTACCTCTTGTGTTGTAACAGTCGGATTGTTGACTCAACATTGTTTATGGTTTGATTGGGAGTATGCCTCTTTGCATTGTGCATTGGGTTGTGTGTTTCCTACAGCATAGTATAAGTTGAAATAACGGTTTCTAGTAATGTGTGTTTTGATTTCCAATCGTAGTATTGCAATTTAAAATCGTGATAGTTGAGACTTGGTTGTCCATTGTATATGTTTATAGATATCGTTTGATTACACCATCAAATATGGGCACATGTTTTATAACAGTATGGTTTCATTGTAATTTGATTATTAAATTGATTAGAGGAATGGAATCGAGATCGATTTTTGTGTCTGTGTTTGATTTGAGGAAATAATTCATGGACACTAATTGATGTTTTGATGTTGAACAGAGTGGAAACAAGTGATTGTGTGTTCATATGGAAATTGTTTTAAATATTAATTCGAAGAAATGAGAAGAAACAAAAATCTTATACAGGTTGTTTTAGAAGACATATTATTTTAAGTTTAATGACATTGTGTTAGAGATTTAATTGCATACAGTGAGCAAGTTAACACACATAAATGATTAAATTATACACAGTTGTTTTTTAATTGATCATAGTGATTATTTGGTTAGTGTTGAACCATTTGCATTAGATGCATAATGGTTTTATGGATTACTTAATTAATTTTATGAACAATATCCGCTCTTTTTCCCTACCATTATTTCACTTTTCGTTAATTACAATCCCCTCGGCTTTCCATATTCATTACTTCTTGTTCCTAAATTTTAATTACAGTTAAGAGGAACTTTGTATTGTAACAATTTGAAATCACAGTTTCTTAGATGGACTACAGTGATATGTTCTTTGGTTTACATTACAGTTGATTGGTGTTGTCTACGAGAAGTAATCATGGTCTTTTCCCCCTCATTTTAACACTTTTCGCTCAATACAAACCACTCACATATCCCATAACATTTGTTCATCCCCTGCTCATTGACAATGGTTAAACAATTTGTATGGATTGGATTGCATGAGTCTGATATGTTGCTGAGCCAAAATTTATTTCATATTTTTAAAAGAGATTTCATGTATGGTTGTTAAAGAAACTATTTTTTAATCAATCATGCATACAATATTGATCTTTTTCAGCCGAGGTATCCCTAGAAGAGGTAACCAAGGAAGAGGTAATTGGAACAAAGGCCCTATAAGGCCAAGATTCTCCATTCACTTTGATGTTGAATCGCAAGACTTAGGCGAGCTATTTCAGGCTGGGTTTTTCAATTGGATTTGGCAAGGAATGGTCCAACATAGGCCTGAAATGCCTCCCTTCCATGCTCCACAAGCCCCTGGTATTCTCGTGCTCCCTCATGTCTCATTACAACCTGAGGTTCCTAAAAAGGATGGATGGCAAGAGATTGTCCACCCGATAGTCTCCCAACATCGTGGATGGACCAATTTGTCTTTACTTGCTCCCCCACCTATCAATCCGATTGTCCAAGCTACCCCTGTCCACTCACCTATTCAATCTTCCCATGCTAGAAAAAGGTTGAAAACTGAGGCCCACCATGCCCCTGACAAAGGAATAGCCACTACTACCCCTTCCTCACCCTCCAATGGCTCTTATGAATCTGTGTCCTCTTGGATGCATTTGAGGGACAATTGTTCTCATGTGATCAATGAGAATAGGCCTAAAGGCTCAACACAACCAAAGGAATATTCAGAGAGATCAAAAGGTGACAACAACAACAAGGGAAAGATTTCATTTCAGAGTGGAAAATATGGATTTTAAGTTTTATTTTATTTATTGTTGATGACAGTTGACTTTAGAAATTTTGGACAACATGCTATTTTTTGGATATATGAGTAATATACTTTGAAAATAATTTCAAAAATCATTGGATAAATTGTCAAATATGAATGTGATGATGGGATTCATAAGGAGGGATGTTTTTTTTAGTTAACTAGTTGTGTTATGATTGTTAAATGTTAAAGGGAGTCACAAGGGGTCCCACCTACTAGTTATTATTTATTTAAAAACCCTTATTATGATTTATTACTTTTCCCCCTAACTAAAAAGTTGGTTGAGATTTTAGTTAACTTAACTAATGAAGTAGTTCAACTACTTCAACCAATTCTAATTTGCTTAAAATCAAAAGGAAAGGGAGGAACAAGAGGAGAATAGAAGGAGAAGTATACTAAGGTTTTCTCTTTGAATTTTGTGTTGCGATAATTCAGTTTTCATTCATTCCTTAATCCATTACAAGCCTACTTATTTTTTATGATAGTAGGGTCCTATTGTAGACAACAAGATTCAAGGCTTAATTACATCATTCAGACACTTGTTTTTCAGAGGTGTTGATCTATATTTGATAGTCCGTGTAGACTTTTCTGTTTGTGAATTAGTTTTCATGACTGGCAAAGGCTATTGTGCAGAGTCTAGTGGGAAGCAATCTGTGGCAAGTTGATCCATCTTTTCAAGTTTAGTTTTTTATTTTCTGTCAAAATTCCTTTTGTATGTTTCATCGGGGATGTCTAAGTTTGACTTTGTTCCAAAACTTCCTCAGGAAATTTTGTCAAAAGAATGATTATTTGATGAATTGGAATGAAATAAAGGATTTTTTTATGTCTCATATGTGTTTATTATTGACTTGGTGTCTTTACTTCTATATCTATATTTATTTCAGCATTTGATATATTCAGAAAATTACATAAAAGATTATTTTTTCAACAAGCTTTTAATTATAAAAAAAACAACATAAGCACTTGTAAATAATACTTGTGAATTAGGACATCAATTTTGATGGCTATAAACATAGGTTGATATTAGCGTCTATATTTCTTTAGCCAAGAAGGATCTGAAAATGTTTGAGTAAGATCATTTCATATATGTTCCTCAACAAATAGGTTGATCATTGATCTTACCTTCCACTTCAATCATGTGAGATTGAAGTTAAGCTTGCTTGTTGTCCAGGGATGCATAGATCCTTAGAAAGATTCTTCCCATGTCCTCAATTGTATCATATTGATGTACATTTTGAACATTCCTCACTTTTTCACCTCTATGAGGGAAATATTTGTACATGTGATCTCCCTCTCAACCACAACATTTAATAGGATGTTGTCTTGTTCTTTTCCATAAATTTTCTATCATTTTGGGATCATTTGGAGCTGGTTGTCCTTGAGAATTATTTCTAAAAAATGGTGGTTTTTTCCCCTTATTAATCTACTCCATATTACATTTCTTCTTACCTTCCCAAGCCTTTTGGAAAGTTGGTCTTCCTCTATGATGATCATAGAGGCTCTTGGCTCTCATTATTGCTTCATCCAATATCTTGGGATCATACTATTGTATATTGTCATTGAATATTGATGAAAACCCACTCATAAATATTTAAATCTTGACATGTTCATCCTTGACGAATTCAACATACTTCAACATTTCTAAAAATCTCCTTTCATACTCATCCATGGTCATACCCCCAAGCTTGAGTTCAAAGAAATCCTTCATCTTCCTATCATAATAATGCTTGGTCAAGTATTTCTTCTAAAAGTACTTCTTGAACTGCCTCCAAGTGATATTCTTCTCATCGATGTGTTGTACTTGCACAAGTTAGTCCCACGACATTGATTCTTTTCCCTTTAGCTGGTAAATTGAAATTCTTCCTTCTACTTGTGAGGAATAATTGTGCAACTAAAAGTATATCCTCATGTCCAATAACCAATTCTTTGCATCTTCATATTTCTTGTTCTCACCATCAAAGGTATGAGTTTTAATCTTATTAATTTCTCCTTGTAGTTCATCCACCCAAGACCTCCTCTTATACTTTCTGACATGAGATATACTTGGATTGTTCTATACCCTTCTAGTTGAGTTCCTTGGTGAGTGATGATGATGTCTACCCGCACTTCTAAATTCTTTCTTTCTGGAAGAAGATATATAACTCCTAAACTTTCTTGATTTTTTCTCCTTATCCTTTTTCTTTTATGTTTTGTCCTATCTATGCAACATATTGATGTTGACTCCATCTTCCTACTCCTTATAATTCATAAGCCTCTCATTGTTATCCTTTTATCTTTGCACATCTCTTTGCTAACTCTTAATAGTCTCCACCAAATTCATTCCCTCATGTTTTCCTTCTCCATGCCCATTGGATTTTGTCCCTGCATTACCCATGCTCACACCCAACCCCTTGACTTCATCTTCATAGTTGTAAGTTCTCTGTGCATCTTTCATGCTTCTAGTTTCTGATATCCCTATTGAATTTTGCTTGGTTCTATCTGTACCCTTATTTCTGAAAAAATTGCATTCAATAGGATTTGTTAGATTGTAATACTTAAGAAATCCATCATTTTGTGCACCATGCTTCCCTTTAAATGCACCATAAATATCAATTCTGATATTTTTGTGAATTTCACTATCCCATTCACATTTATGGGTGAATGCATGGACTCCTCTATCCAAGACATTTCCAACGATTGTTCTCTTGCTCAATTTTGAATCTTGAGTAGAAATTTATTAATAGAAAGGGAAAGAAAAGGAATATCATCTAGGAAAGGATATACATTAGAACATGAAACATAGCTTCAACGCTCAACGGTCGTCTCATCATTCCTTCAAATTTAATCTTGACCATTGGTCTATTATCGTTGGCCACCAAAATGCTTGACATGACCCTGATACTCAACAACTGTCTAATCTGGACTTTGATTCAATCTCAATCGTAAAAATATTTCACCACGGGTCTTAGGTAATCCTTTCTTCCATTCAAACTTTTGTGGTCTCCAAACTACACTCTTTCATTCCTAAGACCTTATTTTTCACCCATACTTAGAAACCTTTCCAAATATTTCACCATGGTTCTAAGGAATTTACATGATTCACTTGTCTATATCTGCAGCCCCATCCGTCCGACCAATTTCTCATACTTAGAAAAATTCATATCATTCACTAGGCTCCATGATGTCTTCATAATTAGTCAAATACGTAAACTTCACCGTGAGCCACGGTAATTTCGTGTTTCCTCCATACATACCCCTTATCCTCTCCATCTGACTAATCTATTATTTTACATAGTCAATTATTGAAATCTCACCACAGATCTGGAGTCAAGGTTTTGCAGGTTAAGCAGGTGCCCCGCCACCACAACTCCACATCACCAGACACCTTCCACACCAACCATCGTGTACCTTCCACCATGGTCGTACACGACACCCTTCTGCCACGTCAACTAACACATGGCCTCCACATCATGCTAACATCATTATATGGAAAAATACCCAAATTTTTCCAAATACGCCCAATTTAGCAATTTATTTTATCGCTCATCATTGAAGTTATGTACTAATCTTTTCACGACCAATTTTGGCCCTGTAATATGAATTTGACCCCCCTTTAATGAAATTCAACTACTCTTTGTCGAATTTCCCATGAATTTAACTGTAGAAATTGGGACTTTTACCCAATTTCATCCAGTTCCACCCAATTGCAATTTCTCTTCCACAAGCGTCATTGCAATTAACTATGTAATTAGCCTTGTTACAACCAATTTATCCCTATAAAAATCAATTTAAACTTTGTTCTTGAAATTTGACTGGTCCACATCGAATTCTCCACGAATTATACTACAGAAATTAGGGCTTTTTCCTAATTCCATCCAATTTCCCTATGGTCACTCTGCAATTCTTAAATCTGACCAATCATAGGACCAAAAATTCCCAATTAGAGACTTAAATTGGTCATTTAAAATTTTTGGGCTGAATTTTCTTCAATTACTCGTGAATTTCCCCCAAATTCACAAGAGTATTTTTATCAAATAGTTTTTATAAATACTCTGAAAATTAAATTTCTGTAATTTTTCATCTTCAACACTCTATTATCTGGCCCATGCAGGCTCAGTGTCGAAACTTGGATCTCTGATACCACTTTGTAACATACCCTGTTACCATCTTCCATAAAAATATTTCTCTAATACCATAATGTAACGTAACATGTTACCAACAAACTCAAAAAAATTTCTTTGATACCACAATGTAGCATCCCCAACCCCAAGTTGGGTCATGCCACACAAAAATTCCTCTCTGATACTATTTAATTTATAACATGCTCTGCATTTGTTGTAATTATGAAATGCAAACAACGTACAATTCATGCATAAACAAGTATAATAAACATGCCGAATTTAAGATAAGCATTCACATAGTAAATAGCATAAAAAAAAACGTCGATAAAATAACACTTATCCTTTTAATAATTCACCAACTGCATGCATACCTCAAAATTTCCTCCCCGTCTTATACTTTGTTTCTCATAAAACTCTCATCAGTAGGTCACCCCCGAGTTGAGGCTAGAAACTCCACCAAGGAAGGCTTCCTAAGCTAGACTAAGGTCTAACCAACACAATAACACTCAGGTCAAGGTGCTAACTATTGCAACTAGACTACAACCTCTCATTTCCCACAACCTATCCCACCCTAGGAATTTTTCCCATTTTCTTCTCAATAGTACTTCGGCTGATCCACTTCCCTCATGAGGCTTCAACAATAAGATGGACAGAAAGTCTCAGATCTCTGTATCTATTGCTCAACACATAGGGAAAATAATTCCCAGTAGTTATCCACCTAGAGAGAATTATCACGGGCCTGACAACCCACTTCTTTAGCATGCACATAGGCTTGACAACCTACTTCTTAAGCTCAAACTACCCAGGTTGAATGGATACCCACAACTCCCAAAATATCCCAAGTACAGGTACGAATGGTGATGATAGGAAGGTACAGATGGACACCGGAATAGTGATAATGATGATTGAATCATGGTAAGGATGATGGAAAATACACTATTTCCTAACTTTATGTATGCATGTTCCCATCTTGGAACTTGTCATGTTGGGAACTTCCCATTCCCCACATGGTTGATACGTTCCCCATCCTTAGGAATTAGGTTAAAATATCACATAACTTATACTTTAGTAAATATTAATATAATATTCCCTTGGGCTTAATCTCCCTTGGCTTAGGCCCCCTTCCTAGAATATTATCCCCCCTTTCCCTTTTAGTGGATTTTTGTCCCCCCATACTCTTTTTTTCTGGTTGGTCTGCAACAATGATGTATTTTATTAAAAATCAGAGAGAGATTACATATAATGATTATGAGCTCGTTGTCCTTTTAGTATGTAGGCTCTCCAACCCAAGAATCACATAGGCACTCTAGCCACAAAATCTCCTAGATCACCAACCTATATGTACATTTCCAATTGGGGCTCGACCTAGGGGTATAACAACTCTTAATGGTGACAAATGAAAAAATATAAAAATAGGAAGATTGACAAACATTGCAACTTTTTTGGGAAAGATGGTCATGTGGAGTCCAAATTTTCTAAGAATATGGAATATTTAGAAGTAGCGATGAAGAAGCACAACAACAATATTGTTTCTTCTTCTTATTCACATGGGCATGCACTTTTTTCTTCTATTTTCTCCTTCAATGAAACTTCTAATTCTTCTTTTGACGAGTGGATTATTGATTATAGAGAATCTTATCATAGGGCTAAGGATAAAGCCATATTTTCTTCTCTAAATGAATGTAACACCAAGAAAATATTTGTTGGTGATGATAGATCTCTTAGTGTTGTAAGGTCTAGAATAGTTCAGGTAGGTAATGGTAATTTCAAAAATGTATTATGTGTTCCAAGTATTTCCTACAACCTTCTATTAGTATATCAGATAACTCATTCAGGTGAATGTGAAACCATAAAGTTTTCACCTCACCAAGTTGTAAGAAAGGATTTAAAATATTCTAAGCATATTCTCACGATTGGAATTGTTGATGATATTACCAAGTTGTATAAGTTTGACAACTTTCGGTCATCATCTTTTCCATCAATTTTTGTTGTTCATAGCGATGACTTGAGAAAACGTTGGCATGAGTAGTTTGGTCATCTAAACTATTGTTAATTGGAGAAACTATGCAATAAACATATGGTGATTGGTCTTCCTCTTGTTTCATGCAGAGATGGTGTTTTTGGTAGTTGTGTTCTCAATAAACATCATCGGGAAAGTTTTGAGAAACATGCCTCTTGGCGCACCTCAACCCCTTTGCAACTTATTCACAATGACTTTTGTGGTCTACTTTCTTCTCCTTCTTTTTCTAGGTGCAATTTTTATTGACTTTCATTGATGAATTCTCTAGACACACTTGGGTTTACTTCTTAAAACTTAAGAGTGAAGCGTTTGACAATTTTTTTTCCTACAAGGCCCTTGTATAAAAACAATCTAGACATCAAATTCAAAGGTTAATAATAGATAATGGAGGTGAATACGTGAACAAAAATTTTACAAGTTATTGAATTGCACAAGGAATCCAAATGCAACACATTGATCCATATACACCATAGAAAAATGTTGTTGCTGAGAGAAAGAATAAAAAATTAAAATAAATGGCTAATTGTTTGATCCAATCTAAGGGATCAAGTCTTAATTATTGGGAGGAAGCCATTAAATGTGAAAATTACATAGTAAATCACACTCCCACAAAGGATCTAAAACATATAACACTGGAAGAAGCTTAGAAAAAAAAAAATCCAGATGTAATCCGCTTCCATGTGTTTGGCAGTGTACCATGGGATCACATTCCTGATGAGAAAAGGAAATATTTACAGCCTAAAAGTGAGAAGTGTATTTTTGTTGGATATTTTGAATATGTTAAAGGTTATAGACTTCTTCAACCTCATTCTCTTGAAATTATTATTAGAAGAGATGTTAAATTTGATGAAAATATCTTTGCCTACAAGCCTAATTCGACGTTTGTGCCTTCTTCGACCCGTGACCATCTTTGTCATTCGTGTCATATTTTGTTTCTATTCTAGTTTCTTACTCTTCATATTATGACAATGAGGATGAAAATTCACCTCCACCTACTCTCCTTCCTCCAAATAAGTCCATTGAACATGAACCTACACCAATACCACCACTTCTTATATGGCTTCATTCAACTCAAGAAGTAGTTGGTGATATTTCTGGTGATCCTTCATATTAGAGTCGAACACGTTCCTAGTTCCAATGAACCTATTCTCTTTTTTATCAAGTATCTAGATGTGAATGGGTGTACATCAATAGGTATGAATGATATGGAAGTGTTAAAAGACACAATGCTTGGTTAGTTTCCCGGTATATGAAAACAACCCATGAAATCCATTGGAAAGTATCTAAAAGGATACTTCAGTATGTCTGGGGTACATTTCAGTTCAGGGTACATTAGAACTCAAGGGGGGTCTCCTTTATTGGTTGGTTTCATTGATTCATATTGGGTTGACGATACTGATGATAAAAATTCTACTACAAGTTATGTTTTCAGCCTTGTTTCAAGACCTGTCACTTGGGCCTGTAAGAAACAACTGGCTATTACTCTTTCTTCATTAGAAGTAGAGTATTGAGAAACGATTAATGCAATTCAAGAATCCTTGTGGCTTCGAAATATCCTTTCATAACTAGGATTATGACAACAACATCAACCACCCTTTGGTGTGAAAATTAGAGTTCCATAAATCTCGCCAAAGATCCAGTTCAAGATCAGCGCAATAAACACATCGAGCTACACATGCACTTCATCAGAAATATGATTCATGATCGAGTCATTGAAGTGATATTTTTCCCTACAGAATATCAAGTTGCTGAAATTTTCACAAAGTCTTTTATAGAAGAGAATTTTTCCAAATTCTGATCTATGTTAGGAGTTCAAGAAGTTGTCATTAAGGGGGGATAGGCTCTAATTACTCCTTCCTTCTCCTATTATGTCACCTTTGTAAATCCTTCAATCATATCCCATTTTTTTCTTAAGGGGGGATAGGCTCTAATTACTCCTTCCTTATCCTATTATGTCACCTTTGTAAATCCTTCAATCATATCCCATTTTTTTCTTAAGGGGGGATATTAGGATATTTAGACACTTAGGAGTTAGTTAAGATCAACTTGGTATAATGTGTTGTTAGGTAAAAGTGTGTTTCTTAGTGTGTTTCGTTAGTATGCATTTGTACTTAGGAAATTCGTCGATCATGATATTTTACCAACATAAATTGAACTGATGACTCATATTCTCTTTTATCTTAATGACTGCATTGATCTATGGATTAGCAACCAAATGGTCAATGATCTCTATTTAAAGAGCATGGAGAGTCATTTTTCGATGATCGATTGTGAAAAAATCTCTTATAATTCTCTCAATAATATTTTCTTTTGAATTAATGAATTTCTCCAAGTGGTCACGTTGGCTAGGGTTGTGGATATTTCCCCATAGGGATTTTACCATGTAAAAACATCAATGTGTTGATCTTTGATCTGTTTGTGTGAGTGGTTACTGAAGTTGTTTTTCCTCTATTGGAATACATGTGTTGTCGAGCAATATTGGTTTCCTTGATATAGTTAATTGTAGCATGCTCAATGCAATCATGATTGAGTTTTGTAGGATCCAAGTTCTTGGCCACCTCTAAGTTTTCCAAGAAATGTGGAAAGTAGAAGCAAATCGACATTAAAGACATGATGCAAGACAAGGAAAGGTATAACACTTAATTAAAAATCATTCTCACCCATAGCCTTGGTGATGACCTATAAGTTCCATATCGAAGTGGGAAGAGCCTCCAATTTTGTGAGACGCTCTTTCTACATATGCAACCATACCTTATCTCCCACTTAAAACTTGGGTAGATCCGATCATGGTGTTTCTTGTACTTAGCATTGGATTTTTGAAATATAATGAACTTGTTGTTAGATGTTTTGGACCCATTCAACAAATTTGGTTTCTCTATTTTCCTTGATATAAGCATGTGAGGGTTCTTCCTATGTAATTGTAATGGGTAGATCCACGTCAATTGGGGCATATGGATAGAACCCAAAGAACACCTAAAAAGGATTGTGGCCAATAAAGCTATGAATGGCTTTGTTGTATTTATATTGAATATAAAGAAGGATCTCATCCCATGTGCATGGATGTTTGGAGTTGTGCATTCTCAAGATATCCACAATCATCATGCTGACCACCTTTATTTGTCATCAATTTGAGGGTTGACGGAAGTTGATTTGGTCAACTTTGTTTCCATCATTAACCACAAGTTAGACAAAAAAGTACTCAATGTCCATCATGAAATCTGAAAATGAGCCCAAACATGCTCTAAGAAAATATTAGAAGTGGCCTTTATTTTGATATTCTTCTTATAGGGTGTTAAAATGGCCATCTTAGAAAACCAATCAACTACCACAAATACACAATCATTTCCATGCTTGGTTGAAGGTAGGCATGAGATGTAGTCCATGGAGATAGACTCATATGACTTGTCTAGGGTAGGAGGAGTATACAAACCCTACTCCTTGATGGTAATTTTAACAATTGCATAGGTAGTGCATGATTTGATATGCATGCAAACAACATGTGAGAGATTTGTCCAATAGAACTAGTTTTTTAGTAATGCCACTCCCTTCTCCATGTCAAAGTGCCCTACGGTCCAAATGTAATGTGCCTACTATAAATTTCTCACACTCACTTTAATAAATGTAGAGATGGCCTAGATGGATTAAAATTTCATCCTAGAGATGAAATTCAAAGACTAGTTTGCGTACACCTAGTGTCCGAAAAAGTAGTAGTGAAGTTTGTTGGATTACTGAGAGGGGGGATGAATCAATAATAGAGAAATTTAATCCTTTT
>ML797745.1:273077-324159 GCA_009831015.1 Picea engelmannii
TTGGTCAAGTATTTCTTCTAAAAGTACTTCTTGAACTGCCTCCAAGTGATATTCTTCTCATCGATGTGTTGTACTTGCACAAGTTAGTCCCACGACATTGATTCTTTTCCCTTTAGCTGGTAAATTGAAATTCTTCCTTCTACTTGTGAGGAATAATTGTGCAACTAAAAGTATATCCTCATGTCCAATAACCAATTCTTTGCATCTTCATATTTCTTGTTCTCACCATCAAAGGTATGAGTTTTAATCTTATTAATTTCTCCTTGTAGTTCATCCACCCAAGACCTCCTCTTATACTTTCTGACATGAGATATACTTGGATTGTTCTATACCCTTCTAGTTGAGTTCCTTGGTGAGTGATGATGATGTCTACCCGCACTTCTAAATTCTTTCTTTCTGGAAGAAGATATATAACTCCTAAACTTTCTTGATTTTTTCTCCTTATCCTTTTTCTTTTATGTTTTGTCCTATCTATGCAACATATTGATGTTGACTCCATCTTCCTACTCCTTATAATTCATAAGCCTCTCATTGTTATCCTTTTATCTTTGCACATCTCTTTGCTAACTCTTAATAGTCTCCACCAAATTCATTCCCTCATGTTTTCCTTCTCCATGCCCATTGGATTTTGTCCCTGCATTACCCATGCTCACACCCAACCCCTTGACTTCATCTTCATAGTTGTAAGTTCTCTGTGCATCTTTCATGCTTCTAGTTTCTGATATCCCTATTGAATTTTGCTTGGTTCTATCTGTACCCTTATTTCTGAAAAAATTGCATTCAATAGGATTTGTTAGATTGTAATACTTAAGAAATCCATCATTTTGTGCACCATGCTTCCCTTTAAATGCACCATAAATATCAATTCTGATATTTTTGTGAATTTCACTATCCCATTCACATTTATGGGTGAATGCATGGACTCCTCTATCCAAGACATTTCCAACGATTGTTCTCTTGCTCAATTTTGAATCTTGAGTAGAAATTTATTAATAGAAAGGGAAAGAAAAGGAATATCATCTAGGAAAGGATATACATTAGAACATGAAACATAGCTTCAACGCTCAACGGTCGTCTCATCATTCCTTCAAATTTAATCTTGACCATTGGTCTATTATCGTTGGCCACCAAAATGCTTGACATGACCCTGATACTCAACAACTGTCTAATCTGGACTTTGATTCAATCTCAATCGTAAAAATATTTCACCACGGGTCTTAGGTAATCCTTTCTTCCATTCAAACTTTTGTGGTCTCCAAACTACACTCTTTCATTCCTAAGACCTTATTTTTCACCCATACTTAGAAACCTTTCCAAATATTTCACCATGGTTCTAAGGAATTTACATGATTCACTTGTCTATATCTGCAGCCCCATCCGTCCGACCAATTTCTCATACTTAGAAAAATTCATATCATTCACTAGGCTCCATGATGTCTTCATAATTAGTCAAATACGTAAACTTCACCGTGAGCCACGGTAATTTCGTGTTTCCTCCATACATACCCCTTATCCTCTCCATCTGACTAATCTATTATTTTACATAGTCAATTATTGAAATCTCACCACAGATCTGGAGTCAAGGTTTTGCAGGTTAAGCAGGTGCCCCGCCACCACAACTCCACATCACCAGACACCTTCCACACCAACCATCGTGTACCTTCCACCATGGTCGTACACGACACCCTTCTGCCACGTCAACTAACACATGGCCTCCACATCATGCTAACATCATTATATGGAAAAATACCCAAATTTTTCCAAATACGCCCAATTTAGCAATTTATTTTATCGCTCATCATTGAAGTTATGTACTAATCTTTTCACGACCAATTTTGGCCCTGTAATATGAATTTGACCCCCCTTTAATGAAATTCAACTACTCTTTGTCGAATTTCCCATGAATTTAACTGTAGAAATTGGGACTTTTACCCAATTTCATCCAGTTCCACCCAATTGCAATTTCTCTTCCACAAGCGTCATTGCAATTAACTATGTAATTAGCCTTGTTACAACCAATTTATCCCTATAAAAATCAATTTAAACTTTGTTCTTGAAATTTGACTGGTCCACATCGAATTCTCCACGAATTATACTACAGAAATTAGGGCTTTTTCCTAATTCCATCCAATTTCCCTATGGTCACTCTGCAATTCTTAAATCTGACCAATCATAGGACCAAAAATTCCCAATTAGAGACTTAAATTGGTCATTTAAAATTTTTGGGCTGAATTTTCTTCAATTACTCGTGAATTTCCCCCAAATTCACAAGAGTATTTTTATCAAATAGTTTTTATAAATACTCTGAAAATTAAATTTCTGTAATTTTTCATCTTCAACACTCTATTATCTGGCCCATGCAGGCTCAGTGTCGAAACTTGGATCTCTGATACCACTTTGTAACATACCCTGTTACCATCTTCCATAAAAATATTTCTCTAATACCATAATGTAACGTAACATGTTACCAACAAACTCAAAAAAATTTCTTTGATACCACAATGTAGCATCCCCAACCCCAAGTTGGGTCATGCCACACAAAAATTCCTCTCTGATACTATTTAATTTATAACATGCTCTGCATTTGTTGTAATTATGAAATGCAAACAACGTACAATTCATGCATAAACAAGTATAATAAACATGCCGAATTTAAGATAAGCATTCACATAGTAAATAGCATAAAAAAAAACGTCGATAAAATAACACTTATCCTTTTAATAATTCACCAACTGCATGCATACCTCAAAATTTCCTCCCCGTCTTATACTTTGTTTCTCATAAAACTCTCATCAGTAGGTCACCCCCGAGTTGAGGCTAGAAACTCCACCAAGGAAGGCTTCCTAAGCTAGACTAAGGTCTAACCAACACAATAACACTCAGGTCAAGGTGCTAACTATTGCAACTAGACTACAACCTCTCATTTCCCACAACCTATCCCACCCTAGGAATTTTTCCCATTTTCTTCTCAATAGTACTTCGGCTGATCCACTTCCCTCATGAGGCTTCAACAATAAGATGGACAGAAAGTCTCAGATCTCTGTATCTATTGCTCAACACATAGGGAAAATAATTCCCAGTAGTTATCCACCTAGAGAGAATTATCACGGGCCTGACAACCCACTTCTTTAGCATGCACATAGGCTTGACAACCTACTTCTTAAGCTCAAACTACCCAGGTTGAATGGATACCCACAACTCCCAAAATATCCCAAGTACAGGTACGAATGGTGATGATAGGAAGGTACAGATGGACACCGGAATAGTGATAATGATGATTGAATCATGGTAAGGATGATGGAAAATACACTATTTCCTAACTTTATGTATGCATGTTCCCATCTTGGAACTTGTCATGTTGGGAACTTCCCATTCCCCACATGGTTGATACGTTCCCCATCCTTAGGAATTAGGTTAAAATATCACATAACTTATACTTTAGTAAATATTAATATAATATTCCCTTGGGCTTAATCTCCCTTGGCTTAGGCCCCCTTCCTAGAATATTATCCCCCCTTTCCCTTTTAGTGGATTTTTGTCCCCCCATACTCTTTTTTTCTGGTTGGTCTGCAACAATGATGTATTTTATTAAAAATCAGAGAGAGATTACATATAATGATTATGAGCTCGTTGTCCTTTTAGTATGTAGGCTCTCCAACCCAAGAATCACATAGGCACTCTAGCCACAAAATCTCCTAGATCACCAACCTATATGTACATTTCCAATTGGGGCTCGACCTAGGGGTATAACAACTCTTAATGGTGACAAATGAAAAAATATAAAAATAGGAAGATTGACAAACATTGCAACTTTTTTGGGAAAGATGGTCATGTGGAGTCCAAATTTTCTAAGAATATGGAATATTTAGAAGTAGCGATGAAGAAGCACAACAACAATATTGTTTCTTCTTCTTATTCACATGGGCATGCACTTTTTTCTTCTATTTTCTCCTTCAATGAAACTTCTAATTCTTCTTTTGACGAGTGGATTATTGATTATAGAGAATCTTATCATAGGGCTAAGGATAAAGCCATATTTTCTTCTCTAAATGAATGTAACACCAAGAAAATATTTGTTGGTGATGATAGATCTCTTAGTGTTGTAAGGTCTAGAATAGTTCAGGTAGGTAATGGTAATTTCAAAAATGTATTATGTGTTCCAAGTATTTCCTACAACCTTCTATTAGTATATCAGATAACTCATTCAGGTGAATGTGAAACCATAAAGTTTTCACCTCACCAAGTTGTAAGAAAGGATTTAAAATATTCTAAGCATATTCTCACGATTGGAATTGTTGATGATATTACCAAGTTGTATAAGTTTGACAACTTTCGGTCATCATCTTTTCCATCAATTTTTGTTGTTCATAGCGATGACTTGAGAAAACGTTGGCATGAGTAGTTTGGTCATCTAAACTATTGTTAATTGGAGAAACTATGCAATAAACATATGGTGATTGGTCTTCCTCTTGTTTCATGCAGAGATGGTGTTTTTGGTAGTTGTGTTCTCAATAAACATCATCGGGAAAGTTTTGAGAAACATGCCTCTTGGCGCACCTCAACCCCTTTGCAACTTATTCACAATGACTTTTGTGGTCTACTTTCTTCTCCTTCTTTTTCTAGGTGCAATTTTTATTGACTTTCATTGATGAATTCTCTAGACACACTTGGGTTTACTTCTTAAAACTTAAGAGTGAAGCGTTTGACAATTTTTTTTCCTACAAGGCCCTTGTATAAAAACAATCTAGACATCAAATTCAAAGGTTAATAATAGATAATGGAGGTGAATACGTGAACAAAAATTTTACAAGTTATTGAATTGCACAAGGAATCCAAATGCAACACATTGATCCATATACACCATAGAAAAATGTTGTTGCTGAGAGAAAGAATAAAAAATTAAAATAAATGGCTAATTGTTTGATCCAATCTAAGGGATCAAGTCTTAATTATTGGGAGGAAGCCATTAAATGTGAAAATTACATAGTAAATCACACTCCCACAAAGGATCTAAAACATATAACACTGGAAGAAGCTTAGAAAAAAAAAAATCCAGATGTAATCCGCTTCCATGTGTTTGGCAGTGTACCATGGGATCACATTCCTGATGAGAAAAGGAAATATTTACAGCCTAAAAGTGAGAAGTGTATTTTTGTTGGATATTTTGAATATGTTAAAGGTTATAGACTTCTTCAACCTCATTCTCTTGAAATTATTATTAGAAGAGATGTTAAATTTGATGAAAATATCTTTGCCTACAAGCCTAATTCGACGTTTGTGCCTTCTTCGACCCGTGACCATCTTTGTCATTCGTGTCATATTTTGTTTCTATTCTAGTTTCTTACTCTTCATATTATGACAATGAGGATGAAAATTCACCTCCACCTACTCTCCTTCCTCCAAATAAGTCCATTGAACATGAACCTACACCAATACCACCACTTCTTATATGGCTTCATTCAACTCAAGAAGTAGTTGGTGATATTTCTGGTGATCCTTCATATTAGAGTCGAACACGTTCCTAGTTCCAATGAACCTATTCTCTTTTTTATCAAGTATCTAGATGTGAATGGGTGTACATCAATAGGTATGAATGATATGGAAGTGTTAAAAGACACAATGCTTGGTTAGTTTCCCGGTATATGAAAACAACCCATGAAATCCATTGGAAAGTATCTAAAAGGATACTTCAGTATGTCTGGGGTACATTTCAGTTCAGGGTACATTAGAACTCAAGGGGGGTCTCCTTTATTGGTTGGTTTCATTGATTCATATTGGGTTGACGATACTGATGATAAAAATTCTACTACAAGTTATGTTTTCAGCCTTGTTTCAAGACCTGTCACTTGGGCCTGTAAGAAACAACTGGCTATTACTCTTTCTTCATTAGAAGTAGAGTATTGAGAAACGATTAATGCAATTCAAGAATCCTTGTGGCTTCGAAATATCCTTTCATAACTAGGATTATGACAACAACATCAACCACCCTTTGGTGTGAAAATTAGAGTTCCATAAATCTCGCCAAAGATCCAGTTCAAGATCAGCGCAATAAACACATCGAGCTACACATGCACTTCATCAGAAATATGATTCATGATCGAGTCATTGAAGTGATATTTTTCCCTACAGAATATCAAGTTGCTGAAATTTTCACAAAGTCTTTTATAGAAGAGAATTTTTCCAAATTCTGATCTATGTTAGGAGTTCAAGAAGTTGTCATTAAGGGGGGATAGGCTCTAATTACTCCTTCCTTCTCCTATTATGTCACCTTTGTAAATCCTTCAATCATATCCCATTTTTTTCTTAAGGGGGGATAGGCTCTAATTACTCCTTCCTTATCCTATTATGTCACCTTTGTAAATCCTTCAATCATATCCCATTTTTTTCTTAAGGGGGGATATTAGGATATTTAGACACTTAGGAGTTAGTTAAGATCAACTTGGTATAATGTGTTGTTAGGTAAAAGTGTGTTTCTTAGTGTGTTTCGTTAGTATGCATTTGTACTTAGGAAATTCGTCGATCATGATATTTTACCAACATAAATTGAACTGATGACTCATATTCTCTTTTATCTTAATGACTGCATTGATCTATGGATTAGCAACCAAATGGTCAATGATCTCTATTTAAAGAGCATGGAGAGTCATTTTTCGATGATCGATTGTGAAAAAATCTCTTATAATTCTCTCAATAATATTTTCTTTTGAATTAATGAATTTCTCCAAGTGGTCACGTTGGCTAGGGTTGTGGATATTTCCCCATAGGGATTTTACCATGTAAAAACATCAATGTGTTGATCTTTGATCTGTTTGTGTGAGTGGTTACTGAAGTTGTTTTTCCTCTATTGGAATACATGTGTTGTCGAGCAATATTGGTTTCCTTGATATAGTTAATTGTAGCATGCTCAATGCAATCATGATTGAGTTTTGTAGGATCCAAGTTCTTGGCCACCTCTAAGTTTTCCAAGAAATGTGGAAAGTAGAAGCAAATCGACATTAAAGACATGATGCAAGACAAGGAAAGGTATAACACTTAATTAAAAATCATTCTCACCCATAGCCTTGGTGATGACCTATAAGTTCCATATCGAAGTGGGAAGAGCCTCCAATTTTGTGAGACGCTCTTTCTACATATGCAACCATACCTTATCTCCCACTTAAAACTTGGGTAGATCCGATCATGGTGTTTCTTGTACTTAGCATTGGATTTTTGAAATATAATGAACTTGTTGTTAGATGTTTTGGACCCATTCAACAAATTTGGTTTCTCTATTTTCCTTGATATAAGCATGTGAGGGTTCTTCCTATGTAATTGTAATGGGTAGATCCACGTCAATTGGGGCATATGGATAGAACCCAAAGAACACCTAAAAAGGATTGTGGCCAATAAAGCTATGAATGGCTTTGTTGTATTTATATTGAATATAAAGAAGGATCTCATCCCATGTGCATGGATGTTTGGAGTTGTGCATTCTCAAGATATCCACAATCATCATGCTGACCACCTTTATTTGTCATCAATTTGAGGGTTGACGGAAGTTGATTTGGTCAACTTTGTTTCCATCATTAACCACAAGTTAGACAAAAAAGTACTCAATGTCCATCATGAAATCTGAAAATGAGCCCAAACATGCTCTAAGAAAATATTAGAAGTGGCCTTTATTTTGATATTCTTCTTATAGGGTGTTAAAATGGCCATCTTAGAAAACCAATCAACTACCACAAATACACAATCATTTCCATGCTTGGTTGAAGGTAGGCATGAGATGTAGTCCATGGAGATAGACTCATATGACTTGTCTAGGGTAGGAGGAGTATACAAACCCTACTCCTTGATGGTAATTTTAACAATTGCATAGGTAGTGCATGATTTGATATGCATGCAAACAACATGTGAGAGATTTGTCCAATAGAACTAGTTTTTTAGTAATGCCACTCCCTTCTCCATGTCAAAGTGCCCTACGGTCCAAATGTAATGTGCCTACTATAAATTTCTCACACTCACTTTAATAAATGTAGAGATGGCCTAGATGGATTAAAATTTCATCCTAGAGATGAAATTCAAAGACTAGTTTGCGTACACCTAGTGTCCGAAAAAGTAGTAGTGAAGTTTGTTGGATTACTGAGAGGGGGGATGAATCAATAATAGAGAAATTTAATCCTTTTTAACCATATAATGCAAGTTTTATATCAATGTAGCATTATCATCCAATATTTTAAGAGTAAATAAACAATGAACAAATGAACAATCGTACACATACACAATACACCAGTGTTTTTACGTGGAAACCCAAAGCGAGAGAAAACCACATAATGATTTATCTTATATGTGTTGAAGAATTACATTCATTGGAAGCACCAACTTCCTTTGTTTTCCAACTGCAGCTAGAAGGAGGCTCCAACCCCCTAGTTTATTAGGCTACAACCTGAGGGAAGTTGATGCAGGAGCATTGCAAGCAAGCGCAAGTGGAGAATAGTTGGATATGCACCAATGCGCATTTTGAAAATGTTTTGAAATTTAAAAGATGAAACTTTAATGTAATAGCTGGAAGGATGTAATTACTCTTAAATGTTTTGGGGATTGTAATGAAGATCTTGAGTGTTTCTCTCATCTGTTGAGTGGAGGAATTTAATGTAATAAATGTAAAGTAGTTGTAGTCTTTAATTTCGATAAGATAGCTTTGAGTTGTAGGAGGGAAAACTCAAGAAAGCTCCCTCATAGATGGATTGTGTTATCATTCTCAATTGTAAGAGTAGAAGTTGTAGAGAAAGAGAGAATAGGAGAGAAGAGAAGAAAAAAGTTTGTATAATTTGTTTGAGCATATAGTTGTTTCTATAGAAACCATGTACATAAGTAATTGAATTAATATAAGAAGGCTTTGATCCAATTTCATGGTGTTGTTATGATTCTTGTTTGCATCTACTGAATGGTATGTTTATAGTTTTCTTATATGCTCTGTTATGCATTTGTTCCAATGCTTTATGTGTATGATTTCATGTTGAATGTATGAAGTCTGTGAGAGGGAGAGTATAAGTTTCAATTTCTCCTTGTCCTGAGAATCCCTTTAAGGAGTGCAGTGAAGGTATGCAAGGAGTGTGTTGAAAATATTCTGAGTTTTACCTTAGAAAATCTCAAGAGAGATAGAGTTGTTCTTCTACCAACATAAGTGAAAGTATATCATAGATTTGTGCAAGGTGTGCCCAGGCTAGGTCGAAGTCTTAAAATTTTCCAACCAAGTGAGTGGTTGAAGAACTTATGTCACAAGGAGTGCGCAGAGTTGGGAGATATCAGATAATCAAGGATTATCATGAAGGCCGCAAGGAGTGCGTGCAAGAATCCCTTAGAATCCTTGAGTTTGCAACAAAAATCAAGCTCAGGAGGGATAGAGACTTGGAAAGTCTAGAGGAAGGATGAGGGTTGAAGTCACCTCACATAAATCAAGCTCAGGAGGAAAGATGACAAGTTATTTGGAGAGGAACTATTGAGATCCTAAACGAATGATGTAAATTCTTGGAGGGTGAAACACCAATTTTCATGGACCATTGGATCCAGTAGATCTGCGGAGAGGATAATACCAAGTGTATTTAAACACTTACAAGCTCAAGAGAGATAACAACCATTAGATCCAGAGGAGTGTGAGCCATTGATTGGGTGCTCTGAAATATCAGCATTTTGGGAGTCGAGAGAGTGGAAGAACTTGCTACCCAGAAGTCACGAGTCACGAAATCCTGACTTTGCGAGAAAAAGGATATGAACCATCGTATCGTGGGGGAAATCAGGACCGTCGATATGGCATAAGAAGTCATCGTGGTTTTGAATTTCGAGAAAAGGTGATAGGGTCAATTCAAAAGCCCCCGACACATGAAGTCCCAACATGCTTGAAGGTTGGGCCCCAGGTCGCAGCCAAGGGTCACATCAATGAAGAATTTAAGGGAGGAGATAGAGACCATTAGCCCATTTCGCGGTTTCAAGAATCAAAGGAGTCAGGGTGACTTGCAACGAAAGTCTTGAAATCATGAAATGAAATGCACCTTTTTAGGTTAAGTCTATGGTCACGTCGGTGGTCACGTGGAGTGGAGGTTCGTGTCTAGTGCATGTTCGTGTGGGCGGAGAACATAAAAGGAGACCTGTGGTTATATGTTGGAAGGGTTCCAACAGGGACCAAGAATCCATTTCGGCTTGGGAATAGGAAGATCCAAATAATGGAAGGTCAACGTCAGGTGGTATCAAATCTTACAACTATTGTTTTATGTAAGCAAGGGAAGACATGGGAAATTTGTGGTTTTAATTCTGCGTGGATAGATTGAAACAATGTCGCCGAGGAGACGTCAAGAGAGACCTATGCCCGATCCAGAAATAGAAATGGAGATGAGAGAACTTTGTGCTTGATTGGATGTTATGGAGACAGCATAGAGGCGAACACCTGATACTGGAGATATCAGGGAGGTTGAAAGTGAGAACAAATTTGGAGATGAAGAAGAAGTTGTAGCCAAAGATGCTACAGAGGAATTTATATTCAAATTTGTCACAAGGATAGGTGCTAGATAAAAAATGGTCATCCCGATGTATGAAGGAAACTTAGACGTTGAGGAGCTGCTAGATTGGCTTAGAGCTCTGGATAAATACTTTGATTATGAGGATATCGAA
The DNA here is from genome assembly GCA_009831015.1 of Picea engelmannii. Taxonomy (NCBI): domain Eukaryota; kingdom Viridiplantae; phylum Streptophyta; class Pinopsida; order Pinales; family Pinaceae; genus Picea; species Picea engelmannii. The sequence continues at coordinate 283,725 of ML797745.1, forward strand.
GACGATAAGAAAGTAAAACACATTGTCACTAGACTGAAAGGGCACGCAACATTGTGGTGGGATGAATTTCAGGCTAACAGGCATTGCAAAGGCAAACAAATAATCAAAAGCTGGGATAGAATGGTCACTAAGATGAAATCCAAATTCATAACCATAGATTACCAAATCAATCTGTTCCGAAGAATGCGGAATTTGAGACAGAAAGGGATGATAGTGAAGGAATATACAAAGGAATTTTATAGACTAAATATCAGAGCTGGTCATCATGATAGTGATGATGAAAAAGTCACCAGATACATGAATGGCTTGAGATATGAGATTCAAGATGAGATGAGCATGGTGAAAATCAGGAATGTAGAAGATGCTTATCAGATTGCTTCAAAGTCAGAAGTGAAATTATCCCAAAAGCAAGTTCAAAGGGGCAGAGGTAGAAGTCAGAGTAGAGGCAAATCAATTTCCCAGGACAGGGTACAGAAGCCCAAGGATGAAGAGAATAAACCTCATAACCACCCAGAAAGGGGAGGAATCTCACAAGGAGGATAGTATGTTGATAGGAACACTTTTCCTCGAGCAAGAGGAAGAGGAGGTGAAATAAAGTGTTTTATCTGTGGAAATATCAGACACAAATCGTGGGAATGTCCTGATAGAAAAAGAGATGGAGGAGGAGAAACTAACATTTCAGAAGCGCAAAGGCGAAATGTTGAGCCAGAAGATGCAGAAGGTGGAAGATCCTTAATGATGGGGAAAATTCTCTTGAAGCCACAGAAAGAGATGGAGAATCCAGTCCAGAGGAACAGTTTGTTTAGGACTACTTGCAAGACCAAAGATAGTGTATGCAAGGTGATAGTTGATAGTGGAAGCATGGATAATCTAGTATCCACAGAGATGGTGGAGAAGCTAGAATTAGAGACAGTTGCACATCTGAGCCCATACAAGGTTTCGTGGTTGAAAAAAGGACATCAAGTAATTGTCACTAAATAATATTTAGTGTAACTTAAGATAGGGGGTTACAGAGATGAGATCTTATGTGATGTTATTCCCATGGATGTATGTTCTCTTTTGTTGGGAAGACCGTGGAAATATGACATAAATGTTATCCATTATGGAAGAAAGAACACATACACCTTGGAGAAGAATGGTAGGACGCATATGTTGCTACCAATTGAAGACAAGAAGGTGAAATAAGAAACAAGAAATACTATACTTCTCATGAGTGGGAAGTAACTTCTGTATGAAGACAATAAATATGAAGAAATGCAGTTTGTTGTGGTGAGAAAACTTAGAGTCATCTTGACCAGTACCTCAATAGATGATCTACCTGAGGAGATTCAAGAACTACTGGAGAATTTCACTGATATACTGGTGGATGATTTACCTTGTTCGTTACCTCTCATAAAAATTATAAGTCATCACATCGACATTATACCAGGGGCGAGTTTACCAAACAAAGAAACGTACAGACTGACGCCGCAGGAGAATGAAGAGGTCAAGAAGCAAGTCCAGGATTTGATGGACAAAGGGTTGATTAGAGAAAGCTTAAGTCCATCCATTGTGCCAACAGTTTTAAGTCTGAAGAAGGATGGTGGATGGAGGATTTGTATAGACTCGAGGGCTATAAAAAAAATCATGATCAGGTATAGGTTTCCTTTACCCAGGATGGATGACTTGATGGATTGCTTGAGTGGAGAATTTTTTTTTTCAAAAATTTATTTGAAAAGCGGATATCATCAGATTAGAATGAGGGAAGGTGATGAATGGAAGACAACATTCAAGATGAATGAAGGGTTATATGAATGGCTTGTCATGCCATTTGGTTTGAGGAATGAGCCAAGTACTTTTATGAGATTGATGAATGAAGTCTTGAAATATTTCATTGGGAATTTTGTAATTGTGTATCTTGATGATATATTGATCTTTAGTAAGGTCGAGGAAGAAAATTTGAGACATCTAACTCTAGTAATGAGGAGGTTGTAGCAAGAGAAGTTGCTAATAAATATGAAGAAGTCATCTTTCATGAAGACATAACTCATTTATTTGGGTTTCTTAATCTCTTCGAATTAGTTGAAGATGGATCATGAAAAGGTAAAAGAAATCAAAGAGTGGTCATCGCCAAGGAATATCTTTGAAGTAAGAAGCTTCCATGGACTAGCTAGTTTTTATAGGAAGCTCATCAGAAATTTTAGTGGAATTTGTGCACCAATGATGGACACAATCAAGAAAAGACATAAATCTTTTCATTAGACAGAGGAAGCAGAGAAAAGTTTCAAGTTATTGAAAGAGAAGATAACTGGACAACCAGTTCTACTTTTTCCAGACTTCAGTAAAAAATTCCAAGTGAGATGTGATGCAAGTGGATTTACGATTGGAGCAGTCTTAAGTCAAGACAATAGACCGACTTCATACTTCAGTGAGAAGCTGAATGATGCCAAAAGGAATTACTCCACTTATGATAAATATTTTTATGTTGTCATACAAGCATTGAAGAAATGGAGGCACTACCTGGTTACAAAAGAGTTTGTTTTGTATAGCGACAATCAGGCCTTACAGATTATAACCAGACAGGAAAAAATGAACCAGGAACATGCAAAATGGGTTTAATTTATGCAGAACTTTACTTTTTTTATAAAGAAAATTGTTGGAAATGCTAACAAGGTTGTTGATGCATTGAGCAGGAAATGTTTGATTTTGCAGGAATTTTGTGTGAAGACCTTAGGTTTTGATAGCCTTAAGGAAATGTACAAAGATGATTCATATTTCAAGGATGCTTATGAAGCATGCAAGAATCATGTTCTGAGAGATAGAAGACAATGGATTGAATATTTAATTCATGATGGATTGTTGTTTAAATGAAATCAGTTGCGTATCCCAAAGAGTTCTATGAGAGAAAACCTTTTGAAGGAAAAACATAGTGGGAGATTGGTTGGACATTTCGGCCATGATAAAACATTTGTGCAACTAAACAGTTTGTATTATTGGCCAAGGATGAGAATGGATGTCAAGAATTTTGTCAACAGATGTAGAATTTGCCAGCACACAAAGGGGAAAATACAGAATACAGGTTTGTATCAACCATTGCCAATGCCAGAGAGATCGTGGGATGTGGTAAGCATGGATTTTTTGTTGGGACTACCAAGGACATAGAGAGGTTTTCATTCCATATTTGTGGTAGTCGACAAATTCTAAAAAATGGCACATTTTATTCCATTTCATAAAACTAGTGATGCAACACAAATTGCAAATCTGTTTTTCAAAGAAGTTGTTCGACTTCATGGTTTACACAAGAGTATTGTTTCGAATAGAGATACCAAGTTTGTTGGTCATTTCTGGAGAACACTATATAAAAAGATGGGGAAAATCTATATTTTAGCTTAGCATATTATCCTCAGATGGATGGACAGACTGAGGTAGTAAATCAAAGTTTGGTAGACTTATTAAGGATTTTAGTAGTTGAACATCATAGTCAGTGGGATCAGATTCTACCACAAGCGGAATTTGCATATAATTACTCACCTAACTGGAGAACAGGACAAAGCCTATTTCAGATAATGTATGGAATACAACCAAGAGGATTATATGAGTGGAGAGACTTGGAGAAGAATGAGTTCAGGAGTGTTGGAGTGGAAGATTTTGCAGCAGAAGTGCAGGAGCTCCACAATAATATTAAAGAGTAGTTGCAGAGTTCCAACCAGGAATACAAACACAGAGCAGATCAGCACAGGAGAGAGCTTCAATTCGAAGTGGGATATTTGGTCTTAGCACATATAAGAAAATAAAGGTTCCCAAGGGGAACATATAACAAGCTGAAGATGAAAAAGATAGGGCCATGTAAGATTTTATGGAAATTTGAGGCCAATTATTACGAAATAGAATTGTCAGATGATGTGGGCATATCACCCATATTCAACATAGCAGATTTGTACCCTTACAGAGAAGATGAAGCAAGAGGACAAGATAATCAAAAGGAAGTCGAGTGGGTCAAACAGATGCCTATAGCTAAAAAGTCGTAGATGGAAAAGATCATTGATCAGAGAATTGGTAAGAAGACCTGGAGGAAGACATATTTTGAATATTTGATCAAGTGGAAAGGAAACCTGATTAAGGATGCCAGTTGGGAAAGTGAAGAAGATATTCAAAAACATGGACGGACGGTGAAGGAGCTCATGGAAAGGAGTCCACGAATTTTTCAGCCAGAGGAGTCTGATGTAGGAGCATCGCAAGAAAGCACAAGTGGAGGAGTGTTGGATATGCACCAGCGTGCATTTTGAAAATGTTTTGAAATTTAAAAGATGAAACATTAATGTAATAGCTAGAAGGATGTAATTACTCTTAAATTTTTTGGGATTGTAATGCATATCTTGAGAATTGCTCTCTGTTGGCACAGGGGTAGACCTAGGGTTCAATGCTACAACAAGGCACCAAAAAAAACCCTAACTACTGGCCCTTTCGGCAACACCTGCAAAGTAGATGAAGTCTCACCCGAGGTAGAGGAGGGGGGAATTACAGGACTCAGGTGTCTGCAACCTTAGCTGGGACACAGATCTGTGATTCTAATGCTTAACAGAGCACTTAGCAACTACAGTTCATCAACATTCAACTCAGTATCTACTCCGTAGATAAAACAGTGCATCGCAGCATTCATTCAGATCTAGCATATCTAAGAACTTAACATAAAGAGATGGATTAGATCCAATAGATTTAAGCACTATGAAAGTTCACATAGGTCAGATATAGCATCCATATACATCGTTAGCACAAAGCATAAATAGATCTATCCATCTATATCAAATCATTTAGAAAGTGAAGACATAAACACATAAACACATCGCACAAATCATAGCAACACAGCATGTACGTGGTTCACCCCCACCCTGGGGATATGTCCACCAACTCTTCTTCTTTATCTCTGTTGGCACAGGGGTAGACCCAGGGTTCAACGCTACAACAATGCACCAAAAAAACCCTAACTACCAGCCCTTTCGACAACACCTGCGAAGCAGATGAAGTCTCACTCGAGGTAGAGGAAGGGGGGCTTGTAGGACTCAGGTGTCTGCAACCTTATCTGGGACACAGATATGTGATTATAATACTTAACAGAGCACTTAGCAACTACATTTCATCAGCATTCAACTCGGTATCTACTTTGTATATAAAACAGAGCATCGCAACATTCATTCAGATATAGCGTATCTAAGCACTTAGCATAAAGAGATGGATTAGATCCAACAGATTTAAGCACTAAGAAAGTTCACATAGGTCAGATCTAGCATTCATATACATAATTAGCATAAAGCATAAACAAATCTATCCATCTATATCAAAGAATTTAGCAAGTGAAGACATAAACACATCAACACATCACACAAATCATAGCAACATATCATGTACGTGGTTCACCCCCACCCTGGGGATACGTCCACCAACTCTTCTTCTTTATTATCTTCAGTCAAGCTTCTTACAGGCACATAGCATCAAAATCCTACTTCACAGAAGATAGGAGATCTGTGCACACTCTACCAGATCCTCCTTCTTTGAGTTAGGGTACAAACCCAAGCCTTATTACAATTACTTGCATGTATCTCTACAACTCTCACATAGTATGCACAAAGCATCTACAACCCATACTTAGCACTTATCCCAATATCACACAGATATATATGTGTCCCTCCTTACATTGCCTAGACATCTATTTATACTTTAAAAAATAGTCCTAAACATGGGTAAACCCATGGGCCGACATCCCCATACCCATTACATCATCCCAAATCCCAAAAAGGACCCAAAAAGGGGTCAAGATCCTGTGATCTCTAATTCTTCTTACGCTCTACCTTCAACAGGCTGTCGAAGTCTCAAAATAGGTCAACTTGACCAAGTATGTCCCAAAACTTGGTCAAGGGCCAACATGCCCCCAACACTCACCTGTGACTCGTCCTGAGTCACTCTGGTTTGGGTAGTTCTACTTCAAAATCCTCGAGCATGGCTCGAGCTGCTTTGAATTGTTGTTGTGCCACAGCCTCCTCTTCAACGAACTCTTGGATGAATACATCATTCATGGGTCCTTCTAGGTGTTGTTCTACTGCAACAACAACTTGCTCGAGTTATTCTCCTTGGCCTTAAACCTCTATGAACAATTGGTAAGCCTTATCTTGTACAGATTGAAGCCTCTGAGTTACTTCCATAACTCTTCTCTGGATAGTGTGGATTTGTTGTTGGGTGGTGCATTGTTCTTGGGATCGCTTCATTCTTTCCACAGCTGATAGGGGCTTCAATTGCACCTGTATTGTCTCTTCTTGTTGCTTTTCTTCCTGGAGCTATGACTCCAGTGCCTGCAATTATGGGTTCTCAATGAGTTTCTCATATGTCTGGTCACTGCGATTACTCAGCTTCTTTCATTCCATGGCAAGGGCCTTTATCCTTTCAAGTGCGCTCTAGGTCATTGCTTCTCTTTGATCCCTTACATCCTATGGAGTCTCAGGCACTATGTGAAGCTCTAAGTCTGTTATGCGTTGTTGTAGCTATTGGATAGCTTTTGTGAGCTGCTCTACTCATTGAGTGACTCGATCCTCTGCCTTTATATCTAAGACTATCACAGAGCGAAGTGCTATGTTGATCACTTCTTTCACTTCGAGTTTCTCTACGAGCAACTTCGCATTGGCTAGGTCATCTTTGTGCTTGGTTCTCTTTTCTGCTGATGGTCGGGATGATCCGCCTCTGCGAGCAGTCGACGTAGAGGCTTGCAGTCCTCTCATCGATGACGCTTGTATACCTGCAGACATCGACATTACTCGTTTAGTCATGAGGTTGATGAGAACTTCTTCGACAACTTGCTCTGCAACACTAAACTCATCCGACATACACACTCGGGGTTGGAAATATCAGGTTTGAGGGGAAATTTAGACACTGCAATGGGATAGAGAGAAATAGCGCAATGATCATTGTGTAAAATCAACGATTTTGTGGCCTAGATTCACATTAGAAAAAGTGTTCTCGGTGCATGGCGCGACGGGATAAATAGATAACTTGGAAACAAACCTCTTGCAATGGGTGAGAAGCCTTTGTTAACTATGTTTTTTCTATTATGGCGCGGTCCAACGGTCTGGTGGAGAACCATAAATGCCTTTCTACCCATTCGAGGGGTCGACCGAATGGTTATATTGGTCCCAACGGCTATATTGCTTCACCCTGGCGAAGTTCCATGTGGCGATGTTCTGTTATCCCGACGAAGCTCCAATTTTGCAAATTTCCTCTCTGCAATGTTCCCTCTAGAACCTTCTATAACTTTTCGATATTAGCTCTCTTCTTACTTATCTTTCTATCTTTATTCCCAGTGAGATTCGTCTCAGTATGCATTTTTCCATTCTACTCTTATCTTCTTTTGGCATAGTCACTTCACGTTGTTGATATTCTTTCCTAAGATTCGAGGGTGATACTTCTTCTTTATCTGGAATAGGTACTTAAATATTATGTGCGTCTTCTAGTGTTCTTGAAACTTCGACATTTGGGTATCTTGTGTTAAATAGCTTCGATCTGTTCTTTTGTTCTTCAATCAAGTGTGTGATCCTTCTAGTCATGAAATCTTTTAACTCTTGTTTCTTCTGCTCTAAAAATTCTTCTTCCTCCTTCCTTCTGGCCTGATCTCTTTCAATCCAAGGTTTTCCAAGCAACATAGGAAATGGAGCGTTGTCCTCAATAAATTTAACAACTTCAAATTCCTCTTCTATCAAAGTTCCATTGGCACTCATAGATATTTGGGTAAGCTTTCCACATAGTTTTATCAGCTTCCCTTTGAATAGTCCTATTCCTCCTAATGAAGGAATCATGGTAGGCCTTCCTATAGCTTCCCAAGTTCTTTTTGTCATGATATTCACCTGTGTTTCCCCATCTAGAACACATTCAATGTCGAAGTCTCCTATTCTTACTTCAATGCATGCTTTTTCTTTGAACATCTCTAATAAGATGACATGTCGGTGGTCATTCAGGGTGTCTTTTATCTGTAGCAATACTTTCTCTGATTCTTTCTGGGGTTCTGCCATAATCATAGTTTCTGGATCTACCTTAAGTTTTTCTTGTCTCATGTTCATTCCTTCAAGATTAGGAATCATTCTATGGAAATCCAATACTTCATGGTCCATAGATTTGCAACAAAGACAACTAGGTCTTCTCCCAGGGTATTCCCTAGCAAGATGTCCCGGTTTATGAAAATTGCAATAGAGGGTTAATCCTCTCTTTCTTTTAAATGATTCCCATCTCTTCCTATATTGCGCGCTAGGATCATGGTAGCTAACCTGCAAACATTTCTTTCTAGGATCTTGCATCCACTTGTTAGTCCAAATATTCTTTCTATGCATAGGTATAACATATCTTTCACTATTCTTATTAGATATACTCATGTCAAATCTTCTTTCATCTATCAGTGCCCTAGTTTTCAAGCTAGGACAAAATCTATTAAACATACCTAGATCCATACTGTTGAAACAAAAATTTCCACTTATCTTACTTCTACAGAGCACAAATCTTTCAGATCTAAAAATTTTCACTATTCTTACCTTTATCAGAGTACAGATCTTACAGATATTACCTCTTTTAATAAACAATTCTCACTTTTACATTTCTTAGAGCACAAAGCTTTCATATCCTACTCTTTTAATAAAAAATTATCACTTTTACCTTTCTTAGAGCACAAAGCTTTCAGATCTTAATCTTTTAATAAAAAATTCTCACTTTTACCTTTCTCATAGCACAAATCTTTCAGATCTTACCTCTTTTCTTCAGATCTGACCTCTTTTCTTTAGAACAAAGTTTCAAAAACTAAGTAGAGTACTGTGCACTAGAGTGACATATCTACGCACAAATATTCTTCCTCCTCAGTTCCCAACAATCACAGTTTTAGGTCCCGACAAAAGAACCATTTGTTGGCATAGGGGCTGACCCAGGGTTCAACTCTACAATAGCACACCAAGAAAACCCTAACTACCAGCCCTTTCAGCAACACCTGCGAAGCAGATGAAGTCTCACACGAGGTAGAGGCAGGGGGGTTGCAGGACTCAAGTGTTTGCAACCTTAGTTGGGACACAGATCTATGATTCTAATACTTAACAGAGCACTTAAAAACTACAGTTCATCAACATTCAACTTAGTACCTACTCTGTAGATAAAACAGAGCATCATAACATTCATTCAGATCTAGTGTATCTAAGCACTTAGCATAAAGAGATGGATTAGATCCAACAGATTTAAGCACTAAGAAAGTTCACATAGTTCATATCTAACATCCATATACATCGTTAGCACAAAGCATAAACATATATATCCATCTATATCAAAGCATTTAGAAAGTAAAGACATAAACATATCAACACATCAAACAAATCATAGCAACATAGCATGTATGTGGTTCACCCCCACCCTGGGGCTACGTCCACCAACTCTTTTTCTTTATTATCTACAGTTAAGATTCTTATAGGCACATAGCATCAAAATCCTACTCTGCAGAAGATAAGAGATCTGTGTGCACTCCACCAGATCCTCCTTCTTCGATTTAGGATACAACACCAAGCCTTCTTACAATTACTTGCACGTAGCTCTGCAAGTCTCACACAGTATGCACAAAGAATCTACAAGCCATACTTAGCACTTAGCCCAATATCACACAAATATATATTTATAATTTACAAAATAGGCCTAAACATGGGTAAACCCATGGGTCGACATCCCCATACCCGTTACATCATCCCAAATCCCAAAAAGGACCCAAAAAGGGGTCGTGATCCCGCAATATTTGCTTCGTCTTGCGTTCCACCTTCGACAGGTTGTCGAAGTCCCAAAATAGGTAAACTTGACCAATGATCTCCCAAAACTTGGTCAAGGGCCAACACTCTCATCTGTCGGTTGGAGGCATTTAATGTAATAAATGTAAAGTAGTTGTAGTCTTTAATTTCGATAAGATAGCTTAGAGTTGTAGGAGGGAAAAATCAAGAAATCTCCCTCGTAGATGGATTGTGTTATCATTCTAAATTGTAAGAGTAGAAGCTATAGAGAAAGAGAGAATATGAGAGAAGAGAAGAACAAATATTGTAGAATTTGTTTGAGCAGATAGTTGTTTCTATAGAAACCATGTACAAAATCACTTGAATTAATATAACAAGGATTTGATCCAATTTCATGGTGTTGTTATGGTTAATGTTTTCATCTATTGAATGGTATGTTTACAGTTTTCTTATATGCTCTATTATGCATTTGTCTCAATGCTTTATGTGTATGATTTCATGTTGAATGTATGAATTCTTTGAGAGTGAGAATATAAGTTTCAATTTCTCCTCATCCTGAGAATTCTTGCAAGGAGTGCAGTGAAGGTCCACAAGGAGTGCATTGACAAGATTCTGAGTTTTACCTCAGAAAATCTCAGGAGAGATAGAGTTGTTATTATACCAACAAAAGTGCAAGTATATCACAAAGTTGTGCAAGGTGTGCGTGGGCCAGGTTGAAGTCTTAGACTTTTCCAACCAAGTGAGTGGTTGAAGAAATTTTGTCGCAAGGAGTGAGCAGAGTTGGGAGATATCAGATAGTCAGGGATTATCGTGAAGGCCATAAGGAGTGTGTGCAAGAATTCCTTAGAATCCTTAAGTTTGCAGCAAGAATCAAGCTCAAGAGGGATAGAGAATTGGAAAGTCCATAGGAAGGATGAGGGTCAAAGTCACCTCGTAAAAATCAAGCTCGGAAGGAAAGATGCCAAGTTATTTGGCGACGAACTATTCAGAGCCTGAACGGACGGTGGAAATTCTCAGAGGGTGAAACACCAATTTCCATGGACCGTTGGATCCAGTAGATCCATGGAGTGGATAAGACCAATTTTCTTTCAACACTCGCAAGCTCAGGAGAGATAACAGTCGTTAGATCCAGAGGAGCATGATCTGTGGATTGGGCGCTCCGAAATATCAGCATTTCTGGAGTCGGGAGAGTAGAGGAACTTGCTACCTGGAATTCATGAGTCAAGAAATCCTGACTTCGTGAGAAAAAGGATCTGGACCATTATATCATGGGGAAAATCAGGACCATCGATCTGGCATAAGAGGTCATCGTGGTTTTTCATTTCAGGAGAAGGGGAGAGGGTCACTTCACAAACCCCCTACACGCAAAGTCTCGATGCACTCGAAGGTTGGGCCCTAGGTCATAGCCGAGAGTCACATTAGTGAAGAATTTAAGGTAGGAGCTAGGGACTGTTAGCCCATTTTGGGGTTTCAGGAATCGAAGGAATCGGGGTGACTCGCAACAAAAGTCCTGAAATTGCGAAACGTGACGCACATTTTTAGGTTAAGTTTTTGGTTATGCTAGTGGTCATGTGGAGTGGAGGCTCGTGTCTACTGCATGTTCGCGCAGGTGGAGCACATAAAAGGAAACCTGTGGTTATATGTTGGAAGGGTTCTAGCAGGGACCAAGAAGCCATTTCGGCTTGGGAATAGGAAGATCCAAATACCGGGAGGTCAATAGACCCTGTTGAGGCGAGGGTCTGCATTAGAAGCTCCAACTCCCCAATTCACTGGCTACAACCAGAAGGAGGCTACAACACGCTATGTTCTCCAGCTACAACCGGAAGGTGGCTACAACCACCTTTCCTTGCCCCATCCAACCACCCTGATGTATAAGTAGAATCATGGAACCACTGTCACACTATCACTGTGAGATATATTGATGTAAACATGTACCAATCAACCTACTCCAAACAACCTATACCAATAATGTGAACCATGCATCAACTTGTAATCAACCTATACCATAAACAAGTGCATCAACCATGCACCAACCTGTACCTCAACCTCAACCAAAATCCCTCATCAATTTCATCATCCAAATCTGATTTGTAACTCTGTAATAGACCTAGTGCAAACCTTCCTTAACTTTAACAACAAGAGACTAGAATTTTCATCAAACTTTACTTTAGTCTCACATGACTAGTTTTGGATTAGTCAACAACCCTAACTTGAAATAATCATAACTATGTACCTATAATGAATAAATATCTAAAAATAGTACACAGTGTTCTTCAGTGTGTTTTATGCAATTCCTCCAGGTGTCACTACTTGGAACCTCTCAGAAATTGAGTTATAGCAAAAATGACATACCTTGTTGAATTTTGGCTTATTCTAGAAAGCAAACTTGTAGAGTGTGTCCTGCACGGAATATTTGTTGTATTCATATGAAAATTTTACACAGAATACTATAGAATGTAATCTAACCAACACATTTGGTCTTACTGAATTTGGATATGTTATGAAGAATTTATGACATTTTTACCCGAAACACATGTTTTAGACTAGTTTCAAGACTAGCCACAAACCCTATTTTCCACGGAGTGTAACTCCAAAAATACAATGACCCATAAGTTGAAATTCATACCAAAGCTACTTGGATATGTTTCCTCAATGGCCTCCCAATTTCACAGTCTGACTCATTCCAAAAAATAAGTTATTGCAAAAATGGTGAGATGACCTATAAATAACATATCTTAGAAAGCATCATCAAAAGAATTTATCCTCCCTTGAATTTCGGCCTTCTTTACTTCACCTTACCTATGAAATTCAGCTTAGATATCCTTTGATTACCTCATTCGCCTATAGAAATTCAATATTCTCAAGTGTGTTCAAAATGAGAGATCCTTGCCTCTTATTTATACTTTCATGTAGCTTCCTCAAGGGGTTACCTTTTAACCATCTTAACCCAATTTCCTTATTTTAAGGCTAACCCACTTCTAACCATTTTCCATATTTAGAAAGTTCTCCATTTACTTTATTATTTAAATAATCCTCCTCGACTTTGTCACTTCACTTTATTATTTAAATAATCCTCTTTGACTTTGCCACTTCACTTTATTATTTAAATAATCTTCTTTGACTTTGTCACTTCACTTTATTATTTAAATAATCCTCTTTGACTTTGTCACTTTACTTTATTATTTAAATAATCCTTTTTGACTTTGTCACTTCACTTTATTATTTAAATATATTCTTCTTTGCAAGAACTTTGACTTTTTTGACCTTTTGGGGCTTCAAGCCAACATATGAGGGTCCAAATTCGTAACGCCATAACTCTCAAACCATGAGGAGTTATGTGACGTTCTACATACCACCAGAAATGGCATGACATGTAAAATCAATATAAAATAGTATTACCTACAAATATATCAAAACTCATACCATTATATATCAGACAAACTTGGGTCCATTACCTAAACCTTTGTGCTATCGGAATTCTCTACCAGACTTTCTTCAAGGGTTGACATCAATGACAACCAACCCAATTAATCAAAATCTCCCCCTTTGGCATTGATGACAACACTCTGATGCAATACTGAAATTATATCACTCATGCTCCCCCTATAACCATGCATGCATATCTGTGACCAACACTCCACCTGGAACCATGCCTCTGTCCTCTGCATCTGATAAATCTCTCCCCCTTTTTCATCAATGGAAAATGTATCTTTCCATTTGGGTCTTCTCCCCCTAACTGACTCGTCTAATCTCCCAACATGAACTGTCCTATTTATGGTGCTTTATCATGTACATCTAATACATATAAGATAATAATTCAAAAGCATTTGTTTTGGAGTAGAAATAACTCCAAGTCTCTGGCAAAGATACTCAAAGGTTTCCCATGGAAGCAATTTTGTAAAGATGTCTTCCACTTGTTCTTTTGTGCCCACATATTCAACTATGATGTTCTTTCTCCAACCTGTTCCCGTAGAAAGTGATAATTTATTGGAATGTGCTTCGTCTTGGAGTGCATCACCGGGTTCTTTGAGATACTGATGGCGCTTGTATTATCACAATAGATTGGAATGGGCTCATCATACTCAACCTGTATATCTGTCAGAGTTCGTTTCATCCATAGAACCTGTGTACAACATGTTGTTGCTGCAATATACTCTGTCTCGACTGTAGATAAAGTTATTGATGATTGTTTCTTTCTTAGCCATGATACTAAACACTCACCCAAGTAAAACGTTGCTCCACTGGTGCTTCATCGGTAATCAATGCAACCTGCCCAATCTACATCTATGTTGGCAATAAGTGATAGATCCTTTCCTTTTGGATACCATAATCCAAACTCTTATGTTCCTTTGAGATATCTAAAAATCCTCTTCACTGCTAATACATGTGATTCCTTTGGTGTTGCTTGAAATCGTGCCACCTGTCCAACTGTTTGCATTACATATAGTCTGGATGTTGTCATATATAGTAGGCTACCAATAATTGACATGTATTGTCTATGATCTGTAGACTTTGAATCATCATATTTTCTCAACTTGCAACTAGTTTGCATGGGAGTGATAACTGGTTTGCAATCTTCCATTCCGAACCTCTTTAGCATTTCTCTGATATACTTGGTTTGAGAAATAAATGTTCCTTGGTTTCTTTGACGTATATGAAGACCTAGAAAGAATGACAGTTCTCCAAGTAATGACATTTCAAATTCATTCTGCATGTCCTTTGCAAATTTATGGCTTAACCTGTCATCAGTGCTTCCAAAAATAATATCATCAACATAAAATTCAATTAATAAAATACTATCTTCAGTTACCTTGATGTAGAGGTTGTTGTCTACACTTCCTTTTATGAACCCTGCCTACTGTAAATATTTACCCAGTCTAGAGTAGCATGCTCTAGGAGCTTGTTTTAGACCATACAAGGCCTTCTTTAATTTACATGCATAATCTGCGTTCTCTGACAACCGAAATCCTTTTGGTTGTTTAAAGTATACTTGTTCTTAAAGTTCCCCATTCATAAAAGTTTATTTTATGTCTATCTAATACACTTTAATATTTTTGGAGCATGCATAAGCTAAAAGAAATCAGATTGCTTCCATTCTAGAAATTGGGGCAAATGTCTCTTCAAAGTCGATTCCTTCAACCTGTACATATCCTCTACATACCAATATATCTTTGTTCCTTGTAACCTGTCCATCTTCATTCAATTTATTCCTATATACCCACTTTGTGCCGATCACATTCTTATCCTTTGGTCTTGGAACCAATTCCCAAGTGTCATTTTTCTCTATTTGATAAAATTCTTCATACATGGCCTTATTCCAAAATTCATCCTTGTTGGCCTCTTCAAAGCAGTTTCGTTCAATCATAGATGAGAGTGCTAGGTGTGTTTGTTTTGGTGAACAAATTCTTCTTCTGGTCTCAACTCTTGCATATTTGTTTCTGATAATCTGATCTGAAGGATGATTCTTCGGTACTCATCTGCTAGGTGTCTTTGGAGGCACTTGTTGAACTTTCTCTTCTTCTTATGTTGGATCCTCTTCATATTTCCTTTCTACTTCTTTTCCATCTTTTGATTCTTCTTCGTAAAGTTGTTCCATTAATTCATGTTCTTCTTCCTTTAATTCTTGTCTACGTGTTTCATCAATTGTTACATTGATGCTTTCCACAAATTTGTTCAATCTCAAGTTGTAACACTTGTATGCTTTCCTTGTACTTGAGTAAGCAACAAGTAATCCTTTGTCCACATGAGATTCAAACTTTCTCATTCTTCCATTTTATCTTTTGATGTAGCATTTGCTTCCAAAAACTCTAAAGTGCTTCACATTTGTTGGTCTTGTCACTGTTTTTTCTAATCATTACTTTTTTTTGAATGTGAAATGTTGTATGCATTACCTATGTCCAAAATATATCTATCAATTTGGAATCCATTAGCATTGTCCAAGCCATTTCCTGTATTATCTTGTTCTTTCTTTCAACAACTCCATTATGTTGAGGTGTCCTAGCAACAGAGAGTTGTCTTTTTATTCCATGCATGCTGCAGTAGTCCATAACTTCCTTTGAAGTGAACTCTCCTCCATTATTAGATCTTAAGCATTTGATTTTTGAATCCATTTCATTTTCAACCATTTCCTTGTAGAACTTGAAGTTTTCAAAAGCTTTTGACTTATTCCTGAGAAAGAAAACTGCATCCATTCTTGTATAATCATCAACTAATAACATAAAGTATTTCTCACATTTTAAACCTTTTGTTGTAGTTGGTCCAACTAGATCAGTATGCACAAATTCTAGTGGTCTTTTCATTGAATATTCTTTTGATTTGAACATGGTCTTTGTTTTCTTTCCTTGTTGACAATTCTTGCATAAAGTGTTGGTTGGTTTCATGGTCTGGGGAATTTCTCTAATTGCTTCCCTTTTGTTGACTTTGACAAGGTTATCAAAATTTATGTGACCCATTCTTATGTGCCATAGCCAAATTTCATCTTCCTTTCCTAGGAAACACTTTTCATTTCCAATTTCACTTAATACATATATGTTGCTTGAGGTTCTCACAGCTGTTGCAATCAATTTTCCTGAACCTTCTTTTCTTATATCACACTTTTGTGAATCAAAAGTAACTTTATGAAATTGGTCACACATTTGACTCACACTTAGAAGATTATGTTTCATATTTTCTACTAGTAGAACATTTTTTTCCTTGGTATTCTTGTTCCGAATTCTGACTGTGCCTTTTCCAATGATTTTAGCTGAATCGTCATTTCCAAAGGAGACTGATCCATCTCTTTCCTTTCTTAATGTAAGAAACCTGTCTCTATCACATGTCATGTGTTTTGAACAACCACTTTCAACATACCAACCACGTTTCTTCTGTTTATCTTGTAGAGCGAGTGTGCATTCTTCATTGCTATATTGATTCTGCTTTCTTATCCATGTCCTTTTCTTAGGTTCTTATATGTGATTGTTGTTGTTCTGTTGTGATTCTCTAGGAGGTACTGTCATTCTGCAATCTTTGGCCATGTGTCCAAAGTTGTTACATTTGTAGAATTCCACTTTAGTGCTCAAATATTCAAACCTGTTGTAACTTCTTCTGTGTTTCACTAGGCCTTCTTAGATAACCCTTTTGTGCATAACTTTCAAAGTTGTTTATGTTCCTGTTGTTAGCTCTACAATTCACATATTTATGTCCAAAATTATTACATGCATAACATAAACCAAAAAATATAGTTTGATACCTAGGAGTTGAAGATCTTCTGAAAGGAGGTACTCTTATGAATCCTTCTTCTTCCTTAGGTCTATCTCTTTCTGTCAGTCATTGATTTTGAAATTTGAATCTTCTTAGTGGAGGAGTGTCCCTGTAATTTTCTTTGTAGACCTTCCTATCCCCTTTGATTGTTTATGCATAGAGTTTTGGATATGTTTCTTGTGATGTTGTTTTGGAGCTTGATCCATTTTCTGTCTGATTGTATCCAAGTCCAGACTTGTCATGATGAGGTTTTTGACTGTTGATAATGTCATTCAAAAATTTTGAGCTATTCTGCATATTTTTCTTTTGAAGATGCTTTTCTAATGTGACAATTTCTGCTTCCAAATTTCCTTGTATCTGTTCTTTGAGTTTTTCTTTAATTATTTTATCTTCTTCAATTTGAACCTTCAAATTTTTGATCATTTGTTCTAGTTCCTAAGTTTCTTATTTCTTTTCTAGTTCTGATTGTAGTTTCTTGTTTTTCTTCTTTTCTCTTCTGATAACTTCTATGGCACACAACAATTCTTCTCGGTAGTCAACTTCTACCTCTTCATATTCTTCTTCGGCCTATTCATAATATTCTTCGGCCTCTTAATATTATTCTTCAGAGTCTTCTTTATCAGAGTCTTCTACTGCTATAAATAAAACTCTTTCTATATCACTGTCATTGACTTCATCTTCATCTAATGATGAGATGTCTTCTTTGGTGCATAAGTTTTTCTTGAAAAATTTATCTGTGGTTCTTTTTCCTTTATATGTTTGTTTTATATTTGAGTAACCTTCATCATTTCTCTTTTTCTTATGAGGAAATTTGTTAGAAAAATGACCAATACCATCACAATTAAAACAAATTGGTGCAACTGCACTCCTCGGAGCACAACCTCTCTCCTCAGGACCTTCTCTTCTTCCTCAGCCCGAAGAACTCAATGGTTCTTCTATTTCCCTATTGGGAAATCTACACCCCACATGTTTTCTTCGTCGCGATCCCCCCTTCTTTGCTTTCGGAGGATCGGAACTCACGACTTCGCGAGTTCAAAGGTTGAACACTGGGTTCTCAAATCCCCGAGACCCGATATGTCAGTCAATGTTGAATTCGTTTTTCCTCTATCGGGACTTTGGCTCTATCACGACTTTGCCACTCGCAATGTCAAACCTTTTTCTTACCGACTCCCAACTCGCGATATGTCGAAACTCCGATACGATCCTATCGCGCTTTCGCTACTCGCGATACCAAGCCCTCGGTTTTCCAAAGCCCGATAACCGATGTGCCGAAACGTTGATGCACGCGTGAGTTGACTTTCAACGGTCCCTTATCTCATCGGGACTTCGGACTTCGTAGGATCGCGAATCCTAACACCAAATATTTGGGACTTCCTGTGGCGAGACCTCGATGACTTCGTGCCACCTGTACTCCACTCCTTCGACTCCCTGTGGCCCACAATGTCTACGCAACCATCGAAATATCGCGTCTCATGAGTTCACGAATCTCGTTGCCAAATCTTCGACACTTTTCTCACAAGATCCCGATAGGTGATCTCGCGAACAATCCAACGGCCCTGGTTGGCTTGGATCAACGCTCTTCCCCTCCTGAGCTACTAACCTCTTCTACGCTTATACTGTAACCTCCCTGCACCTCCGTGGGATCCAACGGCCCATGGAACTTCACAAAATATCCTCAAGGGATTTCGACCGTCCGTTCTTCCTTATGGAATTCACGAAATAAAGAAGTGTCTCTCCAAGTGACTTGTTCACCTGCACGCGAGTCTTCAACGCCTGCTCGAACGCTTCGATGCACAACCTCTTTGTTCAATCCTTCAACGAATTCGAAGGCCTACTCCTCCTGAGCTTGTTCTCGACTTCTCAAGTCCTTTTGAGAACTTCTTGCGCGCACTCCTTGCGGCAAATCTTCAACAACGTCTAAGTGTTGAAGGCACTCGACTCTAGGCACTCCTGCAGGAACAGTCTTTCGATACTTCGCTCAGAATCGCAACTCTGAGACTTCTCCCTAGCCTGCACACTCCTTGCACGGCACTGTGCCTAACTGCACTTCTGAGATAGATGGGAACAAAAGTTATCTCTAATTGAACCCTTCTGTCAATGCACTCCTTGCGGACAAATTCAACTGCACTCCTTGCAGGAATCCTCTGGCTCAATTAGAGAAACAATTGAAACTCATTCTATCTCTTCCTCAGACTTCAATTCAACCATGAAATCACATACACAGCATATAAAAGCAAATGCATGACAGGAAATAAACATTCACGAGCATAACATCAACATACAGAGAAACAACACAACCATGAATTTGAATCAAAGCTTCTTTTATTAATTCAAATGTCTATACATGGGTGGTTTTCACACAGTTCTCTGCTTGCTCTTGCTCTTCCTGAATGCTTGATAATAATACAATGATACAATGAGGGTGTCTATATCTGTTTTCCCTCTTGCGTCCTAAAACTATCAAATCTCAAATTAAATTCCTATCTACCAGCATTTACTACATTAATTGTCGACTATCTACCTAAGGACGAGAGTTATCCGCTCAAGGTCCATTTACAATATACAAAGTGCGCCTTCATAAATGGTTTCATTAAAGACTTGCGCAACAATCCCAACGTGTTTTTCAAAATTTGTGCTAGCTTGTCGAGTTGTCTTCCGCTTTCACGCTGGCTCGCTTGATGTGCTGGCAATGCTCCTGCATCATACTCCTCGGCTTGAAAACTTTCATGGGATCCTGTCCATGAGCTCCTACATGGTCTGTCCATGCTTCTATATCACTGCTTCGGTCTCCCAGCTAGCATCCTCCACTGGGTGGTTCTTCCACTTGACCAGATACTCATAGTATTCTTTTCTTCTGGTCTTCTTACCCACTCTCTTGTCCAGTATGCATTCCATATGTGGCTTCTCTGCTATCGGCATCTACTTTGTCCACTGGATCACTGGTCCCTCAGCTCCAGCCTCTGCTTCTCTAGCCATGTATGGGTATAAATCTGCGATATTGAATATCAGAGATATTCCGATGCCATCCAGCAACTCAATCTCATATGCATTTTCCCCGAATTTTCTCAAGACCTTGCATGGTCCAATTTTCTTCATCTTTAACTTATTGTATGTTCCCCTCGAGAACCTTTCCTTCCTCAAGTGTGCCAGAACTAGATCACCAACCTCAAACTGAAGTTGTCTCCGATGTTGATCTGCTCCGTGCTTGTATTCGTGATTTGAATCTATAATTTGTTGCTTCACCTTACTGTGAAGTTCTTTCATTGCTTCAACAAACTCTTCTGCACTAGCGTTGCTAGTAGCAGTCTGTTCTGAATCCCTTAATTCAGAAACTCCCCTCAGTTGCATCCCATATACAACCTGAAATGGACTCTTCCCTGTGCTCCGATTCACTGAATCGTTGTATGCAAACTTCGCCTGTGGTAATATGCTATCCCAGCTGATATGGTGCTCCGTCACCAAACTTCTCAGCAAGTCTCCCAGACTTATGTTGACCACTTCCGTTTTTCCATCCATATAAGGATGATAAGTAGAACTAAACGCCAAGTTAGTTCCTAGCTTCTTCCATAAGGTCCTCCAAAAATGCCCTATGAATTTTGTGTCTCTGTCTGAAACTATGCTTTTCGGTAATCCATGAAGTCGAATGACCTCCTTGAAAAACAAATTTGCGATGTGAGTCGCATCGCTGGTCTTCTGGCATGGAATGAAATGTTCCATCTTTGAAAACCTATCCACTACCACAAAGATCAAATCAACACCTCTTTGCGTCCTTGGTAATCCCAACACAAAATCCATACTGATCGCCTCCCATGGCCTCTCTAGTATGGGCAATGGCTGATAAAAACCTGCATTATGCTTCCTTCCCTTCGAATGCTGGAAAATTCTACATCTATCAACAAACCTCTTGACATCTACTCGCATCCCTAGCCAAAAATATGACTCATTCAGTTTAGCGAACGTTTTGTCATGGCCAAAATGTCCTGCTAATCCGCCGTTGTGTTTCTCCTTCAACAAGTTCTCCCTCATGGAGCATTTTGGAATACACAGTTGATTGCCTCTGAACAACAATCCCTCTTGGATCATATAATCTATCCATGGGATTCTATCTCTGAGAACTGGATTCTCAGCTGCTTCATACGCCTCTGCAAAATCTGCATCACCTGCATACATGTTCCTGAGAATTTCAAAACCCAAGGTTTTGACTCGAAATTCCTGCAGCAATAGACACTTCCTACTCAAAGCATCAGCCACTTTATTAGCAGTTCCTGAAATATGCTTAATCACAAATGTGAAATTATGCATATACTCTACCCATTTTGCATGTTTTTGATTCAACTTCTCTTGTTGAGTCACAAACTGCAATGCATGATTGTCACTATACAAAACAAATTCTTTGGGGATCAAGTAATGCCTCCACTTCTTTAGTGCCTGTATGATAGCATAGAATTCCTTATCATACGTGGAGTATTTCAGTTTCACTTCATCCATCTTCTCGCTGTAATATGCAACTGGTCTGTCTTCCTGACTCAAGATTGCTCCTATGGCAAACCCACTTGCATCACATTTCACCTGAAATGTCTTTTGTAAATCTGGTAACACCAACACTGGTCGTTCCGTGATCTTCCGCTTCAACAGATTGAAGCTCTTTTCAACCTCTGTTGTCCAGTGAAAAGACTTATGTCGCTTCTTCATTGTATCCATCATTTCTGCGCTGATTCCACTGAAATTCCTAAAGAATTTCCAGTAGAAACTAGCCAAACCATGAAAACTTCTCACCTCAAAAATATTTCTCGGTGATAGCCAATTCTTGATTACTTCTACTTTATCCGGATCCATCCTCAACTCATTCGCCGAAATAACAAAACCCAAATATATGAGCTCTGTCTTCATAAATGAGGACTTCTTTATATTAATCAACAGCTTTTCCTGCTGTAGCTTCCTCATCATAATGGCCAAATGCTTCAGATGTTCAGCCTCTGATTTACTGTAAATCAGTATGTCATCCAAGTACACAATGACAAACTTCCCGATGAATTCTTTCAGGACTTCATTCATCAGTCTCATAAAGGTACTTGGTGCATTTTTGAAGACAAATGGCATGACTATCCATTCATACAGACCTTCGTTGGTTTTGAAGGCTGTCTTCCATTCATCGCCTTCTCTCATGCGAATCTGGTGGTATCCGCTTTTCAAATCTATCTTTGAAAAATACTTTGCCCCACTCAAGCAATCCATCAGATCATCCATTCTCGGCAATGGAAACCTGTACCTGATGGTTATCTTATTTATTTCTCTGGAATCGGTACACATTCTCTAGCCTCCATCTTTTTTTGGACTGAGCACTGTTGGAACAACACATGGACTCAAGCTTTCTCTGACCAATCCTTTGTCCAATAACTCATGGACCTGCCTCTTGACCTCCTCATTTTCTTGCGGCGTCAACCTATACGCGGCTTTGTTTGGAAAACTAGCTCCTGGTATGAGGTCTATATGATGACTCACACTCCTCATCGGTGGCAACGAACGAGGTAATTCGTCCACTATGATGTCAGCGAACTCTTCCAGCAGTTCCTGAACTTCATCTGGTAAATCGTCCACTCTTGTGCTAGTCAGAACAATCCTCGGTTTTCTGACCACATAGAATTGTGGATCTTCTTTCTTCTCCACCTCTGTAAGCAGTTCCTTCCCACTCATGAGAAGTATTGTGTTACTTACTTCTGTCTTCAACTCCTTATATTTTATCGGAAGCAACCTGTGTGCCCTCCCATCCTTCTCCAGGGTATATGTGTTCATTCTCCCGTCGTGAACCACATTTCTGTCATATTTCCATGGTCTACCTAGCAATAGATGACAAACATCCATGGGAATGACATCACAGAGTACTTTATCATTATACTCCCTTATCTTGAATTCAACTAAACACTGTTTAGTGACACTCACCTGATGTCCCTTCTGTAGCCATGAAACTTTGTATGGACTTGGGTGATCAGTTGTCTCCAGTTCCAGCTTCTCCACCATCTTAGTCGAAACAAGATTATCTGTGCTACCACTGTCCACGATAACCTTGCATACCCAATCCTTGGTCTTGCAAGTTGTTCTGAAAAGTCTGGTCCTTTGAGCTGAGTCCTCCACCTCTTTTCCGGGTGTTAAGAGAAATTTACGCATCATCAGTGACCTTCTGCCTTCTGCGTCTTTGGCCTCAACATCCCTCTTCTGCACTTCGGCGATGTGAGCTTCTCCAACATCCTTATTTTTCTCTGGACACTCATAAGACTTGTGCCCATTCTTCCCACATGTGAAACATGTGATCACTCCACCTCAGCCCCTTCCTCTACCTCTGGTGCAAGGAAAAGTGTTTCCATCAGCATATCCTCCACTCTGCTCTATATGTTGCCCTCTCTGTTCAACATGTGGCCCTCTCTGTGAGGTTCCACCTCTTTCTGCCTTACCCTGAAGTTTCTTCCATTCCTCCTTGAGCTTTTGGAATTTGTCCTGGGCAACCGACTTGCCTTTGGGCTGGATTTTTCCTTGCCCTTGCTAACCTTGCTTATGGCTCAGCTTCTCCTCGGCTTTCAGAGCCATATGATAAGCATCCTCTATCGTTCGGATGGTTACCATGCTCAATTCATCCTGAATGTCGTATCTCAGACCATTCAGATATCTAGCAACCTTCTCATCATCGCTCTCCCGATGACCTGTTCTGATGTTCAACCGATAGAATTCCTCAGTGTATTCTTTCACTGTCATCAGTTTCTGCCTCAGGTTCTACATCCTCCTGAACAGAGTAATTTGATAGTCTCTCGGGATGAATTTCACTTTCATCTTCACAATCATTCGATCCCAACTCTTAATCTTCTGCTTTCCTTTGCAGCGTCTGTCAGCTTGTAGCTCGTCCCACCACAATGTTGCATGTCCCTTCAAGCGTGTGACAGCATGTCTGACCTTCTTATCCTCTTCGATATCCTCATAATCGAAGTAGGTGTCAAGAGCTCGGATCCAATCCAGTAGCTCTTCTGCATCCAGATTCCCCTCATAGACTGGAATGTCCATCTTCGCCTTCGCGCCCATCCTGGTGATAGCTTTAATCAATCGCTCAGTTGATGCATCTTCAGCTGCAACTTCCACCTCGCACTCAGCCTCTATTTCGTTGTCGGAATCACTAAGATCCTCTGCACTAGCTGTGTGTCTTTGCGTTGTCTCCATCTCCTTGAGTCTCGCTCATAGATCTCTCATCTGTCTCTCCATTTCTGGATTTCCTATCGGCCTGCCCCTTCTTCGCACCTCCCTGTCCTCTGGATCAGGTGACTGTCTTTCTCTTCTGGGCGACATGGTAAATTTCCTCTTCTCTGCTACAGAAAGAAAATAACTTCCTGCTCTGATACCAGACTTGGTGCAACTGCACTCCTCGGAGCACGATCGCTCTCCTCAAGACCTTCTCTTCTTCCTCAGCCTAAAGAACTCAACGGTTCTTCTATTTCCCTATCGGGAAATCTGCACCCCACAGGTTTTCTTTGTCGCGATCCCCCCTTCTTTGCTTTCGGAGGATCGGAACTTGCAACTTCGTGAGTTCAAAGGTTGAAAACTGGGTTCTCAAATCCCCAAGACCCGATATGTCAGTCAATGCTGACTTCCTTTTTCCTCTATCAGGACTTCGGCTCTATCGCGACTTTGCCACTCGCGATGTCAAACCTTTTTCTTACCGACTCCCAACTCACGATATGCCAAAAATCCAATACGATCCTATCACGCTTTCACTACTCGCGATACCAAGACCTCGGTTTTCCAAACCCCGATAACCGATGCACCGAAACGCCGATGCACGTGTGAGTTGACTTTCAATGGTCCCTTATCTCATCGAGACTTCAGACTTCGCGGGATCGTGAATCCTAACACCAAATATTGGGGACTTCCTGTGGCGAGATCCCGGTGACTTCGTGCCACCTGTACTCCACTCCTTCGACTCCCTGTGGCCCACAATGTCTATGCAACCGTCGAGATATCACGTCTCATGACTTCGCGATTCCCGTTGCCAAATCTTCGACACTTTTCTCATGAGATCCCGATAGGCGATCTCGCGAACAATCTAATGGCCCTGACTGGCTTGGATCAACACTCTACCCCTCCTGAGCTTCTAACCTCTTCTACGATTATACTGTAACCTCCCTGTGCCTCCGTGGGATCCAACGGCCCACAGAACTTCGTGAAATCTCCTCAAGGGATTTCGACCGTCCGTTCTTCCTTATGGAATCCAAGAAATAAAGAAGTGTCTCTCCACGAGACTTGTTCACCTGCGCGTGAGTCTTCAACGCCTTCTCGAATGCTTCCATGCACAACCTCTCTGTGCAATCCTTCAACGAATTTGAAGGCCTACTCCTCCTGAGCTTGTTCTCGACTTCTCAAGTCCTTTTGAGAACTTCTTGCATGCACTCCTTGCGGCAAATCTTCAACAATGTCTAAGTGTTGAAGGCACTCGACTCTGCGCACTCCTGCAGCAGCAGTCTTTCGATACTTCACTCAGAATAACAACTCTAAGACTTCTCCCTAGCCTGCGCACTCCTTGCATGGAACTGTGCCTAACTGCACTTCTGAGATAGATGGGAACAAAATTTATCTCTAATTGAACCCTTCTGTCAACGCACTCCTTGCGGACAAATTCAACTGCACTCCTTGCAGGAATCCTCTGGCTCAATTAGAGAAACAATTGAAACTCATTCTATCTCTTCCTCAGACTTCAATTCAACCATGAAATCACATACACAGCATATAAAAGCAAATGCATGACAGGAAATAAACATTCACGAGCATAACATCAACATACAGAGAAACAACACAACCATGAATTTGAATCAAAGTTTCTTTTATTAATTCAAATGTCTATACATGGGTGGTTTTCACATAGTTCTCTGCTTGCTCTTGCTCTTCCTGAATGCTTGATAATAATACAATGATACAATGAGGGTGTCTATATCCGTTTTCCCTCTTGCATCCTAAAACTATCAAATCTCAAATTAAATTCCTATCTACCAGCATTTACTACATTAATTTCCGATTATCTACCTAAGGACGAGAGTTATCTGCTCAAGGTCCATTTACAATATACAAATTGCACCTTCATAAATGGTTTCACTAAAGACTTGCGCAACAATCCCAAAGTGTTTTTCAAAATTTGTGCTGGCTTGTCCAGCTGTCTTGCGCTTCCGCGCTGGCTCGCTTGATGTGCTGGCGATGCTCCTGCATCACAAATCAAAGGAAGCTTACCTATATACCTATTGTTGGTTCCCTTGTTCAATCTTCTTACAAAGTTGGACGCTTCTTCATCATCTTCCGAGACGTCATTGTTGTTTCTATGTTCGTTTTCTTTTTGCTTTCCCTTTTTCTTTGACCTTTTGGATGCTTTGAAGGTTGCTTCTTTTATATCTGGATTTTCCTGTTCAGATCTCATTTCATATGCTGTCAAGATTCCATGTAGTTCATACATTCTTATTGAGTTTAGATATTCTCTTTCTTCTAGTGATGATATCTTAGGGTCAAATCTCATAGGAAGAGTTCTTAGTACCTTTTGAACAATTACAGATTCTTTGATTTCTTTTCCCAATCCCAAGATTGCATTTACTGTTTCATCGACTCATAAAAAAGTAAGATGCAATATTCTTGTATTCCTTCATCTTTAGTTGTTTGAATTAACCTCTATAAGTTTGAAGCTTTGTTGCTTTGACTTTTGAATCTCCTTCATAAATATTTCGAAGTTTGTCCCAAATCTCTTTAGCGGATTTTCAATGTGCAACTTTGGTGAATATTGATTCTCCAAGAACATTCATAAGTGCATCTGTGGCTTTGGAATTATTTTGACTGAGCTTCACTTCTTTGTCATTTGTCGATGGAACTACTAGTTTTGTGTATTCATCTACAGTTGATTGCCAAATTTCAAATCCCTGTGCCTATATATATGTCTTCATCCTTATGCTCCAAAATTCATACTTTTTTCCATCAAACTGTGGTATTCTATTTTTATACATGTCGTTGCTCTCCATGATCTACCTTTCGGTGGTTAAACTCATTTATGAAGGAAATTTCTCTGATACCAATTGTTGGATTGCTGAGAGGGCGGATGAATCAGTAATAGAGAAATTTAATCCTTTTTAACCATATAATGCAAGTGTTATATCAATGTAGCATTATCATCCAATATTTATAGAGTAAATAAACAATGAACAAATGAACAATCATACACATACATAGTACAATAGTATTTTTACGTGGAAACCCAAAGCGGGAGAAAACCACATAATGTTTTTCTTATATGTCTTGAAGAATTACATTCATTGGAAGCACCAACTTCCTTTGTTTTCCAGTTTCAACTGGAAGGCGGCTCCAATGCCCTAGTTTCTCAGGATACAACCTGAGGGAAGATCCAACTCCCAAATTCTTTGGCTACAACTAGAAGGAGGCTACAACCCCCTATGTTCTCCGACTACAACCTGAAGGTGTCTACAACCACCTGTCCTTGCCCCATCCAACCACCCTAACGTATAAGTAGATTGATGGAACTACTGTTACACTATCACTGCGAGATATATTGTTGTAAACATGTACCAATCAACTTGCACCAAACAACCTGTACCAATAACCTAAACCATGCATCAACCTGTACCTCAACCTATAATCAACCTATACCATAAATAAGTGCATCAACCATGCACCAACCTGTACCTCAACCTCAACCAAAATCCCTCGTCCATTTCATCATCCAAATCTGATTTGTAACTCTATAATAGACCTGGTGCAAACATTACTTAACTTTAACAACAAGAGACTAGCATTTTCATCAAACTTTACTTTAGTCTCACATGACTAGTTTTGGATTAGTCAACAACCCTAACTTGAAATAATCATAACTATGTACCTGTAATGAATAAATATTTGAAAATGGTACACAATGTTCTTCAGTGTGTTTTATGCAATTCCTCCAGGTGTCACTACTTGGAACCTCTCAGAAAAGGCGTTATAGAAAAAATGACATACCTTGTTGAATTATGGCTTATTTTAGCGAGTGGACTTGCAGAGCGTGCCCCACACAGAATATTTGTTGTATGAATCTAAAAATTTTACACAGAATACTACAGAATTTACTCTAACCAACACATTTTGTCTTACTAAATTTTGATCTGTTATGAAGAAGTTATGACATTTTTACCTGAAACACATGTTTTAGACTAGTTTCAGGACTAGCCACAAACCTTATTTTCCACGGAGTGTAACTCTAAAAATACAACAACCCACAAGCTGAAATTCGTACCACAACTACTTGGATATGTTTTGTCAATGACCTCCCAATTTCACGGCCTAAATCATTCTAGAAAAAAAATTATTGCGAAAATGGTAAGATGACCTGTAAATAACATACCTTAGAAAGAAGCATCAAAAGAATTTATCCTCCCTTGAATTTCGGCCTTCTTTACTTCACCTTCCCTCTAAAATTTGGCTTAGATATCCTTTGGTTACCCCAATCACCTATAGATATTCAATATGCTCAAGTGTATTCAAAATGAGAGAGCCTTGCCTCTTATTTATACTTTCATGTAGCTTTCTCAAGGGGTTACCTTTTAACCATCTTAACCCAATTTCCTTATTTTAGGGCTAACCCACTTCTAACCATTTTCCATAATTAGAAAGTTATCCATTTACTTTATTATTTAAATAATCCTCCTCGACTTTGTCACTTCACTTTATTATTTAAATTATCCTCTTTGACTTTGTCACTTCACTTTATTATTTAAATAATGCTCTTTGACTTTGTCACTTCACTTTATTATTTAAATAATATTTTTTTACTTTGTCACTTCACTTTACTATTTAAATAATTTATTCTTTGCAATCACTTTGACTTTTTTGACCTTTTGGGGCTTCAAGCCAACATATGAGGGTCCTCCAAATTCGTAAGGCCATAACTCTCAAACCGTGTGGAGTTGTGTGACGTTCCACATACCACCAGAAATGGCATGACATGCAAAATCCATCTAGAATATTCTTACCTGAAAATATATCAAAACTCATACCATTATACATAAACAAACTTGGGTCCATTACCCAAACCTTTGTGCTACTAGAATTTGCTACCGGACTTTCTTCAATGGTTGACATCAATGACAACCAACCCAATTAATCAACAAAGTTAGGTTCTATGTCATATAATTGGGGCCACCCAAAGATCTTATGTCCACAATACTTCAGTATTGTGTTCATAGCCACAACTGGAGGTCCACCTAAGGAAGTCCACAACTTGATTTATGGTGTCCTTATTATACTTAATGTTTAGGTGGAATTGTTGCAGGTATATGGACAAATTATGATGTAAATATTTCTAGAAATTTCCCCATGTCCACATGGACTAGAAGTTATTTTAATCAATGTGGATGATTGTCTCCTTCCATAGGATGTAATGATTCCATTTGTAATACACCTACACAATGGAGTATATATCCTTGTCATAATTTGGGTACCTATAAACAACATCAAAGAGTGTATCACTATGATAAGACACTATATGTCCATGCTAAAGTGAGGACTGCATGAATAACATATTTTGAATCATTTGTCTCAATCTTGATGGGCTGCTTCAAGTCTAGGAGAGTGAGTACTACAGATAAGAAAAGGAAATGTTTCAAATCCTTGAATGATTTGTGTGATGAATTGGCCCAAATAAACTTAGATTTATCTCCACCCTTGTTCACTCAGCTTAAGGGCCAAGCAATATTGGAGAACCCCAACAAAAAATTGTGATAGAAGTTGACAATGCCTAAGAAACTATGTAACTTTGTTAGAGTCATCGGGGTCGACCAATCACGAATGAACTGGATCATAGCTAGATCCACATGAAAACCATATTCAACCACAATGTATCCTAGATACTAAATTATTTGCATTCCAAATGTGCATTCTTCTACATTGGCTTATAACGTGTGCTACTATAGGGTTCTCATGACTTGTTGAATGTGATGTAGATATTCTACCCAATTTTTACTAAAGATGAGGATGGACCATCTAAATATATGAAAACAAAATAATTTGTGAGTGGCTACAAGATATCATCCATTATCCTATTGAAATGTGTTAGAAAATTAGTCAAGCTAAAATGCATGACCAACCACTTGAAAGGACTTCCTTAGACTTGAATACAATCTTCCGTACATCATTTTTCTCAATTGGTACCTAGTGGTAGCCTAACTTCAAATCAATCTTACTAAAAAACTAAGGTTCCCTTGATTTGATCAAGAATATCATCAATGTGAGGAATCATATATTAATTATTAACTATGATTTTGTTTAGAACTCTATAATAAATACAGAGTCACCATGTCCCATCCTTCTTCTAAACCAACACAATTAGGATCTCGCAAGGTGAGGAGCTTGGTCAAATGCTTCCCTTTTGGATGAGTTATTGAATATAGAATTTGATTTCTTCATTATCTAGAAAGGAACATCTATATAATAGGCCATTAGATAAAGGAGCACCAAGTGTCAAATCAATTGAAATTTTGACCTATAAGTATAGAGGCACCCCAATAGAAAAGAAAAGATATCTCTACATTCTTATACTATCATGTCCACATGATTTTTCTATGTAGAGAGATATTATGCAGAGGTCATGGTGGTTGTAGTGATCTTCCATTCACCTTTTGACCAAATCATGAAGAGGAAAAAACTACTAGTCTGAGATATTACCTTCCTAAATTTCTTTTCTAAGATCAAGGATATTCTGATAGTCAAAACTACCTCTATTATCCTATAGATTTGACCTCCACAATTGGTTACAATGATGCTACGAGGAATAGAGTCGTAAATTTCATGATGCTTCCACAAATAGGGTTGTCCTAAAATAACTTCATAAGATTTAATTGGGAAAACACCATAAAATACCTCATCTTTGAAAGTCTTGATGTCATAGGGTAGGTGGAAATTTTTACTAAAATAGAT
This sequence comes from Picea engelmannii, assembly GCA_009831015.1. Lineage (NCBI taxonomy): Eukaryota > Viridiplantae > Streptophyta > Pinopsida > Pinales > Pinaceae > Picea > Picea engelmannii. The sequence goes on from ML797745.1 coordinate 314,702, forward strand.
GTCTAGTCCCCACCTCAACCAACCAATCGTGTAAGGCTTAGGAAGTGTTGTTTTCAATAATTTAAACCTATGCATGACCTCTATTGATATCAATTTCTTCTCTCTATCACTACCAACAATTAAATTTAGTGGAGTCTCATTCACCCTCATATATGATTGGAAGAGGCACTCACCTTCCTTAGGATCCTCTAGATCTTCTAGTTGGATCTTTATGGTAGTGACAATAACACTAGGTTCTATGTCAATGATCCACTTTCCTTTATTTGTCTTTAAATCAAAGTTTGAGTTAGATTTCAACTCTACAGCCTTCATCGGTAGAAATGACTACTTCAAGTGACATTCATAGTGTTGTACCAGATGTTTTTGTAGAACTCGCCACTTTCCAATATACTCCTTCAAATTCGCATTACCCTCTTTTTCCTGCAAGTTGGATTGGTTATCCTGAGGTTGGATATCCTTACTCTTTCCTTTGTTTTGTGACTCAGGTCCACCTTAACCATGCTTCTCCTTTTGCAGATTTGTAGACCCAAACTCCTACTTATTCTTCTACTTAAATTTTTTCTAATTTTTGAGAGCATACTAATAAGAAATTCCAAGTGAGTAGATGTCCAAGAACTCAATCTATTTTTATATGTAAAATTATGTAGGTCACTACAATACTAGTCTAATTATGGAAGATATTAGTGTACTCTAGCACCATCTAGTCTCTCTCTTGGCATAAAGTAGTCCATCTTATGTATTGGTCATCAAAGTTTTCTATAGAGTAGAATCCTTCCATGAGGGCATCAAAAATAGCCACCCAAGTGAGTTCTATCCAAAATATTGCAAACTGATCTTGAACATGTTTCTCCTAGTAATTGTCCCACCAATCTTTGACATGATTCAGGAACTTAAGGAGTGTGAAGATGATATTTTTTTTTTGGGAAAATTTTTGAACAAAATAATAACTCTCTATAGATTTAACCGTTTCTCCAAAGAATATGCATTTATCTATCCTTCAAATAAAGGAATTTCAAAGTCAAGTTGTACCTTAAAGGGTCTCAACACCTTATAAATGATTACTTATCGATGGTGTCTCTATTGTTGTTAGAAATCATCGAAGGGCCTACGCGAAATTACCCATCATCTTGTTCCTCTATCATGTAAGCGCTTCTTCAAGCAACAACTTGATAGAATCTCCTACTCCATCAAACCCAAATTATATTAATGAATGAAATAGAAAATATTGTAAAATGTAAAGTAATAAATACTTAGCTAGAATGGTGGTAGCTTATCTCTTAGAGAGAGATATGTTAGCTACATTCATTCACAAGAGGACATTACATGACTTCAAGATTTTCTTTTTAACATAAAGTATGAATTCCTAAAGAGGAATAAACCCTAACATTAGGAGATGATATGGAAAAATGAATGTGGGCCTTGACGAGGGTAGTTGATATGTCAACTTTATGAGGGAACAACTTTTGCATATAAAATATATTTAAGGCATTTCTTGAACTATTACAAAGATTGATCTAGGTTGTATTTGTTTTGTAGGGCAATCAAATATTTCATGGCCTATGCCAACTACCAAAAATGCAATGGAAATGCCCAAAAAATCATTAGAAGAACTAGGACCTAAAAAATTGTAATATAACGACTAAGATGTAGAACCATATGAATTAGTGGAATATGTGGGTGGCCACTAGTACCACTTGGATCGATATTGTAAGTAAACTCCTTTGATTATGTGGTAGATATAAGACACAAATTAGAGCCCATGCAAGGGATTTTGTGGAACAACAACGACTCTTGTTTGAAGGTAAACAACTTGCTAACCATTATTTGTTATCTAAATACAACATCGCCAAAGATTCAATTCTCACTTTGGTTCTATACTTATGTAGAGGAGCAATGGGAAATGGAGGACCTTCAAAACCTATTTATTTTAAGGAACCCTTCTCTACTTTAACTACTATAACCCTCCTTTATCTAGTGCATGTATATTGTGGAGAAATATGAAGAGGTGCTAAACATGAGGTCTATAAGCCAAATGTTACATACCTACTTTAATTTTATAAATCCTCTTTGCTGATTTGCAAATTAAATGGTTTATGGCCTTCTACATCAAACTTGTACCAATAGATTTATTTGACCTTAGCAAAGCATTGTGTGGTATATCTATTATCCAAAGGTTTCTTTATTTTTAAATTTTCAAACCTTGTTAATTATCAACAAAAGAAAAATTGAAGAGAGTATTTGGTTTTGGGGAAGATCATATATTTTTGTTACCCCTTGGTTATCATATTTTTACCCTGCTACTATGTCTATAACCAAAATGCCAATTTGGGTTTTCCTCCCAAATCTACCACTTCATTTTTTGCATTTATTAGTTTGAAAATATTTCTAAAATACCTTGGGCAATTACATAAAAAAAGATATTGAGAGGATTAAGATGAGTTTTTCACATATTCTAGAATGTGTAGAGATCAACATTGTAAATGGAAAAATAGGTAGATCAGTGATTATTTCTCAATGAATAGAAATGAAATGTACATTAAATTTGTAAGTGTAATATGCATATGAGAAATATAATTTCCATTTAATCTCTAAATAAAAATGACAATATTTTATTTGGAAAAGAATCATACACTTGGATCATAGCATTGGATATTGGTAATAATGTATAAACACATCCAAAAAATAATTAAACTTGTCATGCTCATAGAGTTGACATTATATTTTGCCATCCATATTTAACAAATATTTTAGGTTGAATTTCTTCTAGCATGGTTACTCTAGTGATTAGTGATGAACTTAGTCAAAATATATTTATTTTCTACATCATAAAGAAACAAGATTTAACTTAACCAATAACCCATGAGGAAATATGGAAAGAGTAGTATTTCTTAAGATTTGAGTTTTAGAAAAAGTGAGTAATATATTGCAAAAAAAAAAATTGAGCTCTAATATATAAAATAAATATGATGCTAAGTGCTCATGTAAACACTTATGGGAACCATGCATCTATTCTCATTTTCTTAAATAATGGGGAAATGCAAGAATAAGTTTTCTAATGGAGATGTATTTAAGAGTTTATAATAAGTTTCTTTGGATTTGAACTAAGCTCTGCAATGGAAAGGGGAACACACTTTAAATATGATGTTAAGTTCTCATGTAAACACTTATGGGAACTATGCATTTATTTTTCATTTTCTTAAATAATGGGGAAATGCAAGAAGAAGTTTTCTAATGGAGATGCATTTAAGAGTTGATAATAAATTTCTTTGGATTTGAACTAAGCTCTGCAATGGAAAGGGGAATACACTTTAAATATGATGTTAAGTTCTCATGTAAACACTTATGGGAACCATGCATCTATTTTTCATTTTCTTAAATAATGGGGAAATGCAAGAAGAAGTTTTCTAATGGAGATGCATTTAAGAGTTTATAATAAGTTTTTTTTGGATTTGAACTAAGCTCTGCAATGGAAAGGGAAATACACTTTATAGTTTTTATAATGAATCAGTGTTTATAATGAATCCAATATTTCATAGTATGAAGGTCTTTATATAGGAAATATTATCTAACATTAATCTTGTAATAAATTGAAGAGAAAAAAATTTTTCTTTTTATCTAATTGTAAAATTTTTTTATACAATTTACATATAGTTAATCTCTATTATTAATTAGTAAAAACAAACCTTGAAGTACTTAAAATTAGGCTATGAAAGAATTAACACTTAGAATAGCTAAAAATGATGATAAAACATTCTCAATCTAATACTACCTAATACAATTGTGTAATTTTTAACATTCAAAATTGTTCAAATATATTTTTATAAGTGTATAGTGAAGATTTAGATAATAATATTTTTAATTAAAATTATTTAAACTACTCAAAACTGCCTTCAAAATTAGGCTATGAAAAAATTAACACTTAAAATAGCTAAACATGGTTGGGGTTTTTCCCCACCTTTTTTCTCCCCACTTTTTTCAAGGTAAAATTGCTAGAAACTGTCCAACCATGTATATTTCCCCACCTTTTCACAGAGCAGAATTGTCCATTTTCTAAGTCCTATGAGGTTCAATCCCTTCAAGTCAGGAGTCCCTTCAAGTCAAGTCTTGGAAGGCCTTCAAGTAATATTACCCTAAAAACTTAGAGTAATCTTTCTTGATGGGGCTTGATGGGCCCCATCAAGCTCCATCAAGAAATATTATTTTTATAAATGTATCATGAAGATTTAGATAATAATATTTTTAATTAAAACTATTTAAACTACTCAAAATTGGCTTCAAACTTAGGCTATGAAGAAATTAACACTTAATATAGCTAAAAATGATGATAAAACATTCTCAATCTAAAACTACCAAATACAATTGTATAATTTTTAACATTCAAAATTGTACAAATATATTTTTATAAATATATCATGAAGATGTGTAATTAAACTATAAAATTAGGTAAAATTACTTTGCTTTATATTATTAAAAATAAGACACATTAAAAAAAAATGTTATTTAACATTAATTTCTTTTACAAATTTTATAAATTTACTCTTTCTAAATTATTTTTTAATTAATCTGATGACAAATTTCACTATAATAAAAAAACTTATTCTAAAAATAAATAGTTTCATTAGAATTGATAATAAGCACCATTCTAAATTATTTTTTAATTAAACTGTATTACAAATTTCACTATAATTAAAAAAAAAACTTATTATAAAAATCAATAATTTCATTAGATTTAATAATAAGCAAAAATATGAAATTAAATACTTAATAATAATAATTTCATTAGAATTAATAATAAGAAAATATATGAAATTAAATGCCTACCTTAGAAAAGATAATACTTTATGCAATATTACAAAAACATTGAGTTGTAATTTGTAATTTTAATAGTTGAATTGCGGTATCACTATGACATGACATTGATTTAATTTCCATGAATGTAAATGTGAACTAACTGACCAATTTCACCATGACTGGATAAACTTGTTCCGAAAGTTAATGATATAATTAAAATTAATAGTAAAAATATATAATATAATTAAATACATTGGCATTAAATGATGATAACACTTTTTTTTCCAGTATAAAAAATTTTTCAATTATATTGAAAATATAATATGTTCTCACATCTAAATACAATGACAAAGAGATATTGTTGACAGGTATCTTTCGCCAGGCAATTGGTCTACAAGCCAAGAGAATTGGGGAGAGATCAAAACAATGAAGGAAGAGTAGATCATGAGAATTACTACAGATTTCATGTTCTAAGAAGAGTATGGAAATGCTGGATTGTTCCGACAATGCTGAGGAGGCTTCTGTACTAGAAAATTTTGATAGAATATGTGGGACCTTTGTGGCCATCCAATCATTGATTGAAAAATAGAGTTCTTGCTTCTCCTTGTAGAGCGGTCTTAGATAGCAGGTCTGCTTCCCTCTTGTACTCATAGGATGAGTGTGTGAAAGATAGTTTCTTGAAATTGCAGAGTAGTGATCTGATTCTATCTTTCCATGTCAAGAGGGTGATGATATTTAGCTTACCTTGGTGGTTTAGCGAATCGATAATTACTCTGGAGTCTCCAATCAGTTATAGATTTTCAATGTGTATCCTAAATGCTAAGAAAAGGGTGACCCAGGCACCTACTAGTTCTTCCATTGTATTGGTGCCTAAGCTGCAACATAGAGTCCATCTAAAAGTAAAGTTTGTATTGAGCATTATTCAACCCCTGCACCACAAAGAGTTCTATTTTGTTGAGCTGCTCCATCAAACCATCCTGTCTGAGTCATTTATGAAGTGTAGCTTGTTTAAATTTTTTTTATTTACAGGATCTGGGTGTATGGTTTTCCAATATTGGAGCAGACCGAGTGGTTTGTAGGCTACAACAGTGAATGAAGGAGACTTATTTTCAAAAAAAATTGAGTTCCTAGCCAGCCAAACGTACCATTTGATAAGAGGAGGAAGGGTTTTGAAATATTTCTCAAATGAAATCCAATGATCGAGACACGTGGAGATGGAGGTCCCGGTCCAAACTATGCTTATGTGGTTGCCCTGCAATATTTTTTCCCAAACAAGTCGGGTGAAAAGGCATTCAGTGAAGAGGTGGCCGACTTCTCTGTGTCTCTGTAGCAAAGGTGGCAAATATTTGGGCCTATCCAGGATTTTTTTTTAATAGATTATCCCAGGTAGGGATTTTGTTTTCGGCAGAGAGCCAGGTAAAGAGTTTTATTTTGAAGGGAATTTTTCAATTCCAGATTTGTTTGCGCCAACCTGTGATGTTAGAATGTCAAACTGTATTTTCCATGGCTAAGTATAAATTCCTGACTGAAATATGCCCCGTATTGTTTCCTCCATCCCAAAGCATAAGATCATCCTCGTCATTTAAGAGAATGCCCGCACGCGTGAGCTCATTGCAGAAGCGTTTACATTCCTCTGTTAGCGTTGTGGGTATATTTAGCTGATTGCAAGATTTCCAGCCTGTAGTCGGGTTCCCGGGGGCAGTCGAAAGACGTGCTTGGTAGAGATAATAGGTATTATAATTTTATTTAAATGCAAAATTAAGGGAGGAGACAGGATAGACTCATTACCCAATCCGATAATGCAATCTCTTCCAATAATTATAGAGTAGTCGGAGCCCAGATTCCAGCGGAGCCCTCTTTTGATCCAGTGCGCTGAGCTTGAGAGGTTCCTCCAAGTCCGTGAGGCATATCTTGAATGAGTGTGTCCAGATCATAGCCATGTAGCGATGGAGGAATAAGGCAGGTACTTTTCTTTGATGATGTCGCTCCAGATGCCATTAGAAGTCAACGCGGGCCAGAGAGAGTTAGCACCCAACGCTTGATTGAATTTGAAAATGTGTCTTATTCCCCCAACGGCCTTTGAGCTTCAGTTTTTCCAGTAGTTCCCAGTTGCAGAGATGTAGTTTATGATGGTCCTTGCTGCCTGACCAGAGAAAGTTATAAGAGAGTTTCCTGAGTTTTTCCATAACAGTAGGGGGATAGCTGCAAGGGCCATCTAGTAGATCGGTTGACCTTCAAGAACAGATTTTAAAAGAACAGATTGGATGTTGGCATAGTGGAAGGTTGATTTTGTCCAGTTAATTTGAAGGCATGTAGAAGAACATAAGATATTTAGGAGATCAGATATTTCTTTTCATTAGTTTAAGTTGGTAGATGTCATAATGAGGACGTCGTCAGCAAAAAGGAGGTGAAGAATTTTAACTATCCTTGAGACTTTTATCCTTAAAAGCTTACCATTTGCTTGTCTTTTTTAGGAGAATACTAAGGCCTTCCATGACCAGGATGAAAATGAGCGGGGAGAGAGGGCAGCCCTGCAGAAGGCCTCTGCCATTGCGAAATAAAGTAGTGGGTTCTCTATTTATAAGCTATGCAAAATTTGCGCTGGTGACGCAGCTCATTATCCACTTTAAGGAGTTTTGGTTGAAACCAAACTGGATTAGTATCAGCCTGAGGAAATCCCAGTCTATACAATCGAAGGCTTTTTTTAGGTCAAGCTTGAGGGTGAGAGCAGGAGTATTTTTTTTCTTAATGTTGTGTAGGCATTATTGTGCAGCACCCACAACATCTAGAATTTGACGACCCTTTAAAAAAACCTAATTGTTCGGTAGACAAAGATCGAGAGAGGATGGGTTTGATTATGTTTGCTATAACCTTTTAGATGAGCTCATAACAGAGATTGCAAAGGGAAATCAGTCTATAGTGTCTGAAAGTAGCTAGATGATTTTCTTTTGGAATAAGGGTTAGAAAAGTAGAGCTTAAAACCCCATTGATCTTACCGTGTAGTCTGGAGTCTTCAACAAGTTCCAAGAGTTTTGTCCCGATAAGATCAAAAAAATGTAGATAGAACTCCACGGTCCAGCCGTCTAGGCCCGGACTTCTGTCCAAGTTGAAATATTTTAAAGCTAATAGAACCTCCTGAAGAGTACAGGGCTATCCAGATTGGTCGAGTCCTCTAAAGTGACTGTGTGGGGATAGAGAAGAGCCACTTCAATCTGTTCCTGCAGGGTGGATTGTTGTTTTGATTCATAAAATGTTTTGAAGTAATGTGTGGTTGCGTCCTTGATAGCTTGTTGTCCACTGTGTAGAGTACCTGAGTCGTCCATAATGTCCCAGATATGCTTGTTGTTTCTGGATTTGCTTGCATATCGATGAAAGTATTTATTATTTAAATCCCCACATTATATCCATTTTGCTTTGCAGGGTTGCCTCTAAAGTGCCTCATCTACAAGTCTCTGATTCATAGATTTTTAATTGATTGTGCCTAAAATCAGTGTTCCCGTCCAAAGGGTCAACGAATTGTAGGTCCTTAATGCTGAGCTCCAGCACCTTCAAATGATTAAGGGTATGCCGCCTGTGGTGTGTGGCCCAAGATTTTATCTGCGCTTTCAAATGTTTTAGCTTCCAAGTGAAGCGTTGTTGGATCCCAGTTTCGCTCAAAAATATGGGGTCGCTCCAGACTGTAGTGACAATGGCCTTGAACCCGTCCTCTGCTAACCAGCAAGAATTTAGTTTAAAAGGGAGAGATAAGCGCACAATAAGAGTACCAAATTGTCAGAGATAAAAGGTCAGTCCACCCATGTTCGGATCCTGTCATCAGTAGAGATAAGTCTTTCTGAAATATAAAAGCGATCAAGTCGCTTGGAGATAGGCGCCATTCCCTCTCTTTCGTTGTGCTAGGTAGTAGTCAGAACATACGGATGGAGGTCAATCAGATCATGTGCCAAGAAGAGTGCATTGTAATAATCGACCAAAGGGTCCGCTATCCACCATGCAGCAGCCCAATGATTGGGAAGCTGCTGCATGGCGGAAGACTTACATGATACATCCATACCATACGCATACCAGAGACTCCATCCCTCCAAACGGACCTGCATAACATTAAACACTCTATCAGTTCCGTAAGCGTCGACAGACAGTCCTGTGAAGCCTGAGCGCCTTTCCACGTTCTCCCTACGGCGGCCACGATCTCAGAGTCTCGAGATGTGACTCATCCCATCGAACTTCAAATTTGAAATTTGAATTTCCCTCCGCGTGTGCCTGCTATTGGGTGAGCAGATGGTTGCCCTCATGTGCCTGCTATATGGGTTGGCGAGCAGAGTTTGAGAAGCCGAGGTGGCGTTTGAGAACTTGCAAGTGAAGTAATTGGTTTTCTGGTTATTGTTGATGCAAACATGTCGAGTGATTGCTTGTAGGGTTTTCCTTAAGGAAAAGCCGATGTAGTTTCTCCAAGTGATTCAGTGCTTTCATCCCGTTTTTCATCATGGTGAGGCGGTTTCGTCCCGTTTTTCAGCATGGCGAGGCGGCTTCTATCTGCACAGATATTATGACATCAAAATTAGTCATGCTCGGTATGCACTTCTGTATTCTCGGTAGCTCTGGGGTTTTATGGAGTGCAGCACAGCATAATGTTGTGTTTGTATTTTGTAGCCAATATACAGCAGTGGCGA
>ML797745.1:345120-375965 GCA_009831015.1 Picea engelmannii
AAATGGTAAAACTCACTGTAACCTAATAATTTAGTTGGTAAGTTAGAATTCATTATAAATATTTTTGAAAATTGAAAAATTTATAATAATTTAATTAATAAAATTTATCTTAAATGTTTTTAAAAATGGTAAAACTTAATAATTATAATAATAGAGTTGTTTATTTATTATAAGGGCAATTTTAATTAATTAATTATTCATGTATTAATTGATTTATGAAATGTTATTTGGTCTTTATTCTTTCTTTAATTTTATAATCATAAAAAAATGGTTTTATTCTTCTCATTATAAAATTTTATAAAAAAAATGAAATTTTGTAAAATTAAAAATAAAAAATTATAAAATATTTTTTTTTATGAATATAATATTTTATAAAAAAATAATTATAATTTAATAAAATAAAAGTATAAAAAAAATGACATTAATAAATATTTGATATTATATTACAATTAAATAAAAAAATATCATAATTACAAAATTACAAATGTATTTTACTTAATAATAAATATAACATAAACAAATGACATGCAATTATTCGAAATCCAAAAATTATTATAACATAAACAAATTGCATTATAAAATTAATGATAAATAATTGGAAATGTATTTAAAAATGCTTTGAACTAAAAAAATAAAAATAACATTATTCCATCAATAGTAAATTGATTTAAGTCATGTAAATCTCTGTCGGAACCATAATTGCATATAAAACTCTGGTGACACGCATAAATATTATGATACTTTAAACTAAAAGATTATTGTCCATAAACAAACACAAATGACAATGTTTCATCAATATTACATTGAATGGGAAAAATCAAATTTGAGGGAGGGAAAAAGAAAGAAAAATCAAATTTGAAATGGACGCGGGATGGAAAAAAGAAGGTTATAGCACCTGCACCATTAATATCCGCGTCCCACGTGGATCTGCCCACGCCAACTCATCAAATTTCGAGAGTTGTGTGGATAACAGTGCTAACACCGGATTCTGTGGATTCGCGACGGCGGATCTCATTTAATGTAGTGAAGTATGCGGTATGCGTATGGTAGGTATGGTATGGATGTATCATGTAAGACTTCCGCCATGCAGTAGCTTCCCAATCATTGGGCTGCTGCATGGTGGATAGCCTTCGCCGAGAGATAAGCGTACAATAAGAGTACCAAATTGTCAGAGATAAAAGGTGAGTCCACCCATGTTCGGATCCTGTCATCAATAGAGATAAGTCTTTCTGAAATATAAAAGCGATCAAGTCGCTTGGAGATAGGCGCCATTCCCTCTCTTTCGTTGTGCTAGGTAGGAGTCAGAACATACGGATGGAGGTCAATCAGATCATGTGCCAAGAAAAGTGCATTGTAATAATCGACCGAAGGGTCCAAAGCCGTAGAGGCTCCCCAGATTTCTCCCACGCTTGTTGTAAAATTGAGATCGCTAGCTATAATTAAGTTACATAGATCAAGAAGGCCGCAGGATTCATCTTTATCCCAAAATTGTTTCCTGTGAGTACAAGGGACGTATGTATTGAGGAGATAGAGCGGCTGGTTATTCCAAAGACTGGTTCTAGGGAGTAGTATTCCACCACAGCTCAAGAAAGGGGTTAGATCGAACTTTTTGGAATCCCACCAGCAGCTAAGCCTCCAGAGCTACCCAAAGAATTGAAATTTGACAGAGCAAGTGAACCAGTCTAGACAAAAAGTGTTGAGGAATGTTCTAGCTCTTCGCCCATCTACTAAGGTTTCCTGTAAGAAGATGATATCTGGATAATACCGAGTGAGAAGTCTTTTGAATGCGGAGGTTTTTAGAGGCCCCCATACCCCTCTGATATTAAGAGAGTACGATAATTATTTTGCACGCTCTAGGGATTTTATGTCTCTAAGCGCCCCAAAGTCAGTGAGTTGTGAAGAAGAGTCTGTGGAGGAAGAGATTGTTTGTCCCTCTTTGCGGCGAGCACTTCGGGTTTTTATTGGCGAATGTTCAAAGCCAAAACCTCTGGACCAAGTGTGTTTTGTAGCCTACGCCGAAGTTGTAGAAGTCGAAGGATACGGGGATCCCTCCATTGAAAGAGTCTTGTGTATCAATTTCCCTAAGTAAGTTGGCAAGGGTGAGGGGGAGAGGACTTCTTTGTATGAGGGAAGGAGCGATTCCAGCATAGCACATAGTGTGTTGTCTCCTAGATGAGATTCACTGGAGCCAGGCAAGTGGATATGTGTTACTTGTAATGGAAGCTCAGGGTCAGGGCACTCAGGTTCGAGTGGGGATTGTGATATGTGGTTTCTGAAGAAGAAGCCCACAGGATGACAGTTGATGGAGGCACAGATGACTGTGGGGAAGTGTTGAAAGGAGTGGGTGAAATGATGGAAGTTGAGTTAGTGTTGAAGTGAGTGGGCGTAGTGAGGGAAGTTGAGTTATGGTTCGGTCTGGTGGGAACAGGTGTAATGTGTGTGTCTGGAGTAGGAGTCAGAATGGAGGAAATGGATGTAGAAAGAGTGGCTTGTGGAGGAGGCAACTGCATATGGTCTGCCTTAAGGGTATTTGAGAGAGAGTTTCCAGTAAGGTTGTGGTGGAAGTCGAGAGAGTTGTTAGGATGATGTAAAAGGAGATCAACTGAGGCTAGAGTTTGTTGAACAAGGTCAGGTCCAGGGGAGGGTGCTCCAGGGATCCAAGTAGGAGTAGAGTCCAATAAGTCTTTTTCCCACGAGGTTAGAGTGAAGTAAAGAGTGGGGCAGATAGATTTTATCTTACCAGAGACAGAGTCGGTGTCGGGGGAGTCTTCAAAGTTTGGAAGAATTGGATATGAAGGTAGAGTGTTAGTCGGCGGGGAGTCCAACCTGCTTGAGAGGTCGAGCATATCGTCCTCTAAATGAATATCTTTCAAGTGACCTGTGCAATCATTTATGAGGTGACCTGTCTATCTACAGAGGGTGCATCTGAAGGGGATGCCTAGGTAGTCCAGTTTTTGTCTGATGTGTTGTCGTCTCCACTCAATTTTCATGGTCTCTAAGAGTCCATCATGAATATCAATCTCCACCAGGACTTTTTCCATATTCTTATTTGGACCTATGAGAGATCGTGGCTCCACACAGATAAATCGACCCAATGTATTACCAATGGATTCAAGAGCTTTCTGGTTCCAAAAATGTAGAAGTAGACCAGGGAGGAGTACCCATAAATGCCTTAATCTGAAACAGTCATGCGAAGGATCAAAGCTTGGCCTCCAGTGCTTAAGCATAAGGCTGCCTCCATCTAGGGTTCATTGCCGCTCTAGAATAGTAGTGGAATCCTCAGGAGAATTAAAATGAAAGAAGAGCCAACCATAGGTCAGATGTGTGATCTCCGGGGAGTAGCCCAATAGCGGTCGCCAGCTAGTTTGCATCCAAGATGAAAGGTCAGATTGACAGAGGTGTTTGTATGAGGTCCTTCCCACCAAAGCATCGAGGATTAGGGAAACTGAGTCCTCCAATCCAATATCATTTCCCAGGACCATCTTTCTTTTTGTTTTTTTTGAGCTCCAGGGTCTTGTATGTGGTTTAACACCTCCGATATGTCTGGCTTCAATCAGACAGTTATGTGTTGACTGATGTGTAGGGAAATTCTGAGTAGTGGGGGATATGGTTCAGTTAGTAGAAGAAGGAATATGTGCTCTAGATGGATGGGTGCATGGTAGGGTAAAGGAGGAATGTGTCCCTGAAAAATATTGTGCAAAGACCAAGTGGGAACTAGGGGTCTGTGGAAGTTAGATGTGATGGTAGTTTGTTGTGGGAGGAGTTATGAGGGTGTGAAGGATAGGAGGGGAGGTTCAGAATGGAGGTCGGGGGATCAAAGGAGGAGGTTGGGGGGTTGGGAGGTCGAATGGGGAGGGGGGTTCCAGTATGGTGGGATGGAGAATGTGCCCGGATAGCCAGTTCATCCAGAGTGTTGAAGAAGCCCTCAATGTTCCAAAGGGCCTCATCATCTACGCCCATAAGAGCACTGACATCTTTCTCCAGCATAGTTTGTCTCGAGGAGGGTGTGGGGTCTCTGGGGAAAAGACCGATAGTGGCAGAGCAGTATAGAGGAGGACTGTGAAATGAACTGCACCAGTAAAGACAAAAGTTGTAATGAGGAAGGAGACAGAATAAAGAAGAACAGGGCCCTCAGATCCCGCTGGGAGAGGAAGCTTCTATACTAGCCGTGGTAAGGGTGGGTCAGGAAAATAGTGACCTGCAGGCTGATTCATTTGAGGCGACTCTCCAGTAAACCTGTTCATCCATAGTTTCGCACTCAAATCTTAAAAGAAAGAGCCACGACCATTAGAGTGAGCCTGTAATCTAGTGGTGGAGAGGCAGTTCACGATACTGTGGTGCGAGTGATGGGAGCACTAGTGTTATATAAATGATGATAGCACATATACGTAAGACTCATTTCATTATGCATATGCACCGAGTTTGGCGGCTTCCCGTAACTTAAATTTTCATAAACAGAAAAGGTTCATTATACATATAAACTAAACTAGGTAAGTTTTATAACTTTTCCATTAATGTGATTTTTATTTTACGGAAGTAAATATATTTAGTTAAGAGTTATAACGTTTTATGTTCAAAATACATGCCATGTAGAAGGGGAGCATTTTGGAGCATATAAATAGATACATTTAATTATTTTTTTAAATTTAGTTGTAGTTTTATTTTAATTAATGGAAACCTTGATTGTGAATTTTATTTTTTAAGTTTAATGATTTATTTTCAAATAACAAAATTTTAAAATTTCTATTTCAATAAAATGAGAAGATGGTAATTAAACTTAATTTTATTGAAAAAAATAAAATTTAAAAAATTATAAAAAAATCCACTTATTAATTCATCCAAAAATATTTTTCATTACTAAAAACAATTTACCATACAATTAATACATAAAGAATATTAGAAAATAATAATATATTAAACTTGCTCAAATACTTAATATTATACATATAAGTGGAAATTGATGACATTATATTGTGAAATCAACAAAATAACCTATAGCTAGAATAATGTGTAGTTATGAACTTCATTATATAGATTCAAATATATGTTAGAATGTCCTAAACAATGCAAGTATTGATTCAAAATTTCTCTTGAGTTTTTTTTAGGAATTTAAATTAATTTTTTAGTAGGAAAAAACCTAAAATACTTAGGGTTAGTGGCCTAGTTTTTGTTGATATAATCTCAACACCTCAATATACAGTAACATCATTATGTGTGAATAAACTTGGTCACCTAAAATAACCCATTAACAATGTTATGGCTTGCAGGCAGTGAGTGCATGAATTTCTTCCTTTATAATAGTTTCCTGAATCACATTGACTTCTTCTACACATAATCTCTTAAGTATGTTCAATACCTTTACTTATAGTTCTACTTTAATTTTATTATTCTTGTCTTCCTTCTCCTTGCCGAGCTCCATGAACTTCTTTACTATTTGAAAACTTATTCATGTTCACCCTTTTAGCTTTATGCTTATGCTTTCTAAAGCTATTCTTGGAAATTTGATTATGACCCATGCTAAACTACAAATGTTTTAAACCAAACCTTGGTCAAGAATTACTTCTATTTTTTCCTCAATCTCTTACATGCATTCCTAGTTCCATTTACCATAGTCTTTGATGAATTAAAAATTTGGTTTTGAATTCACCTCTTAGGATTTCTTATCTTAAAGAATGATGCAATCTTTGTGCTCTTTTCAAATTGCCACTACCTTCAAATTTCATGCATGTTTCCATCTAATACACTTCTCTAGGTACTTAGCGAGGTTCTCGTTCCACCCCTTACCTTCCATCCATGATGTGTCTATTATCCCTATAATTGTATCACTTGGGGATGATCATGTAACTAAGTTTTCCATCCAGTCTTTTATTTTATTAGGTTTATGAATTCATAGCTTCAAAGGCTTTTGCCTCTCTTCTGCACCATTGAATATTGCTTCCTAGCTCCAAAATGAACTTGTGGCTTCCTCATTGAGTAGATTGCTTATCAACTTTGAAATAGGTTCAAAGATCACTTTCTCAATGTTCATACTAAGAGCTCGTGTCATAACATATTTTCATTTCTCCTTATTGTTTGTGCCCATATATAATAAAATAATAAAGAGAACTTATTACATGGTCTTTATAGTTCCTTATTACGCCTCTTATCCCCTCCCATGCATTCCCATTTTGTGTTGTACCTCTTTAACTAGTTTCTATTTCGAGGCTTCTTAATGAAGAAAGATTGAGGGACTTTAATAATTATTGCTTGGAGACCAAGGATAATTTTAAGGATGAATATGTATTTTAAAATGTAGAAACCTTGGTGAATCTTACTAGTCCTTAATTTGCAAATTGTAAAATGTTTGGTGATATTTTTGTAAAAGTATTCAAATTTCTAAGGATTTTACATAGTTTGTATAAACGTTTGGTGATTTTTAAGGTAAAATAATTTTGTCATATAGAATTGGCGCGAATCATTTTTAGAAAAAATGGAAATTAGTGAATCCATTTTTGGGGAAAAAACATGGAAAATTATCCCATGGGTGAAATTTAGCCCCTAAAAGTTTCCCTGTTGGAGACTAGGACAATTCTTTTTCTTTTCCAGATTCTCCCTTAACTATTATACAATAATTACTTTTTTAATCTGTTTAAAACTTATTCTAACAGGGCGTACCTCCTTCAAAAATACTAGAGGTTTTAATCTTCCACAAAAATCATAGGATGAGACTGGGAAAAATCTTCCACAACTTATTGAAGATCTCATATTTATGGAGAGGAGAAGATCTCATATATATAGTACTATATTGTATATACCTCTCCTAGATTACACCATTGGTTTTGGTGTTGGTAGTAATGAAATTGGGCATGTAAATTAATGAGCACATATATGTTAATCATGAAATATGTACATGAGTGGTGGAAGTGAAATATTATCATCTACATCGGTTGGCAATTGGTTATGGAGGGAAGCGAAGAGTAAATAAGAAAGGCGAAGTACGAACTGTGCGGAAGGAAAATTGACTAAGAATGGGTCGAAGTGGTCAAAGAAGTGGAAAAGAAGGAGAGGAGTAAGGGAAAGTGAGTCATTGATCGAGGAAGATAGACCAACAAGGAATATGGATCATGGACAACTTAACAAGAGGAAAAAGTCAGCAATGGACACTTTGGAGCACCTCATGGGAAAGAAGGAAAGACAGTCTGGCAAAGCCCTAATAATGTGGGTCAAGTGGACCTAGGGTTTTAGACACCTAGGGTTTTGACACCTAGACATTTTTCATGCAATGTATGAATAAAATTCTAGAAGAATCGAGAGGGTTGGTCAATAATTGGTTCGTCATTGTGGGTTGAGAGAGTGATTATTGTTGTGTGTGAGAGAGAAGAAAGCTATTGTAGAGAGTTTGTATTGTAAGATATTTAGTTGGGTGTGAATATCAACCCTGCAGCTAGGCATGTAGGAAGGGGAGAGAAGGAGGGAGAAAGAGAAAGAGAGAGATCTGCAAGCTAAGAGTGGAGATAAAACTGTATGTTTCCATTTAATATATCAAGAAGCATATTTCTGTGGATGGAGCCCTAGGGAGAGGGTGAACCACATATATCTTGTTGTTATGTGTGATTGATGTTGTGTTCTTTGCCTTTTGTTATTCTATTATTACATTATTGTGCTAGATCTGGGACATAATTGTGCGAAGTAGGCTTAAGTTGGTAAAGAATATCTAGATTGCTATGTGTTTTTACCTTAGATCCACTTTGCATTTCCCTTAGTTGTAGACACCCGTGTCTTGCAACCCCCTATTGCTACTTCGGGTGAGACTACATCTGCTCCGCAAGTGTTGCCGAAAGGCCCAGTAGTTAGGGCTTGTTGGTGCACTGTTAGAGTTGAACCGTGGGTCTTCCCATGTGCCAACAAATGGTTCCATTGTCGAGACTGGGATATTCTTGAGGGAATTTCAAGGTGGTTTTCATCAAAGAAAAATATTTAGAAGTGGATATAAGAACAAGAGAAAGGCTTAGCTGAAGCTCAAAACAAAAACCCTAATATTAGTGCAGAGGATTGGTTGGGAAGGTATATCTTTACTGATATACACGAGATTTTCTTTGGAGGAGTTCATAAGGAGCTATACGAGTGGTTAGCTAGATTAGCAGATACCCAATTTGAGATTAGATCTAGACCACCTATGGTTTGGATGTTGAAGTTGATTAAGAAAGTCAAGAGAGTTGATAACGTCGTGTCAAGAGAAGTAGATCACTGGTTTGATAGAACCATTGGGGGGTATATTATTGAGTTTGTTATTGACATAATAGAGTCATATAGCCAAGAGGAGAGATATTTCTTTAAGGGACCTAGAGGAAACTTTTTACACTTTTTGAAGTTGAAGATCAAGATGTTATTGCATGAGAAGAACATCTTGAAGATACAGTAATCGGTCGGATTGAAAATCTAATGTTCAAGAACTCAGACAATGACATCGACACAAAGTCTAGAGACACGCGCAGTGGGAGAACCTACAGACAGGTTCCTATGGTGAACCTATTTGAGAAGACTCACGAGCCACTGGCACAGGACGAAGGGTTCTACAATGGAGAAGAAGAAGAGTTAATGAACGAGGAACATTCAGGGTCCGCTGGGGTAGAGGAAGGGAAGATTGAATAACCTCTTCAGGAAGAATCATAAACTTCAGGGACTGTGCCTACCGTTGAAGTAAGTACTATTAATCCCCTTGTTGTTTTAGCAGTGTTAAGTAACCGGAGTAGTCAGAGTTATTAGAGCACTCATAGCACTATTACCAATAGTTTAGTACATACCCAATCAAGAAACCTAGGAAGATCTATGGAAAATGAAATGACGTTACCTATCTTTAGAGGCGATGGATCTAAAGATCCTGATCAACATTAGTTTTTATGCAAAGTTTTATGGAGTTTCAAACAAGTCAATGACGAAGCTGTTAAGAGAGATCAATTTAGTACTACCTTGAGAGACCACGCACTGAGCTGGTACATTAATTTTTTTAAAGGGGTTGCATATCCTAAACCGTTAAACAATATCAAGACTGCATTGAGTGAAAAATTCAATAAGCCCAAGTTAGAGTCGCAATGCATTATAGAACTAAAATAAATCAAGCAGAGAGTAGCTGAACTTATTTGGGAGTTTGATCAGATGTTTAAAACCTTGACAAGATGCTTGAGCTTTCAGATTCTAGATGAGTAGAACAAGGAATGGTTCATTGCTACTCTCTTACCGCACATCATAATTCCTCTGATGCAATAGAAGGTCGCTTCACAAGCTGAGGCGCTATAGATCACCATGAAACTAGAATCATCCTCTATGGGAGAATCCATCTCAGGTATGTGTCAAATTTTGAGTCAGCTAACTAGCTTATCTTTGTAGGTCGAAGATATGAAGAAAGACAAAGGAAAAGATAAAAGAGAAGGCATATGGTGTATCAAATGTAAATCATAGGGCCATGACAAGGAAAAATATCCCCTATTTAATGAGTACTTGGCCTCTAGAGCTCCGAGCCCTTTGAATCAGGTTACTCTACCCTGGTGTGAGGTATGTATAAATAGACATCACCCTGGTGAATGTTATTACATGCAAAGATATGTCCAGACACCTACCAATATTTACTACACATTCTGTAAATATGTGCAGAATGATGAGAAGAATTGTAGGTCTTAGGACCTCTTGCATGAAAGGTCAAGAGATACATATAGAATTCAAGGAGAGATGCAGCAGGAGGGAAATTCCATGTAGTTTAATTCCCCAGGAAGAGGAAACTTCAACCCTCGTAGTGGATTCATAGGAAGAGGATGAGGAGGAGGCATGGGTAAAGGTCAAGGTCAGAGCATTTTTTATAACTATGCCCAACCAAGTCACTTGGAAAGGGACTATTAGAAACCTTGTACCACTTGTAGTTACTACAATTCATTTGAAAATTTTATTGAAGATTGCCCAGTGCTGCTAGAAAAACTTCAGGAAATACGGGGAGGAAACCAGCAAGTACAACTAATCTCAGCAGAACTTCATGGAGAGGATCCCAGAGTCATTGTTATCACTAGAGGAGGTGTTGTTACAACAAAATACATGGTGACTCCAGGGAAGACTATAGAAGAATTGAGGGTCAGAAGAGATGCATATAAGACACAAGTGTTTGATCCGAGGAAAGAAAAGAAGACATTTGAAGAAGCAAGAAGAGAATTTGGAAGAGCTCAGGCTTCTTCATCAAAGACACAACTAGATGTAAGAGAATTTGGAATTCCTCTCACATTCGATCATTCTTCCTCTCTCGAAGAAGGAAAAGAGGTAAGAAAGATTATGGAATTCTTATGTAATTGCATTAATTTGATTAAGGATGAAAACTTTGTGCAAGAATTACAATACTTGATCATAAAATATGAGATAGGGAGGGTAGATCCTCTGCTGAATAAAGCAGTACATCAAGCATCTAGGAAGAGAATAATAAACAAGGAACTACACCTTAATGCTCAGATTGGAGACTATGACATAGATTATGTGGTCCTCGACTTAGGATCAGAAGTCAATGTTATGACAAAGCATACCTGGGCACTGATGGGAAAACCTAAGTTAATTTAATCCCCTATCAGGCTTAGGATGTCTAATCAGTAGGCAGTAAGTCCCTTTGGAATACTAGAGCATGTCCCTATGGACATTGACAGGGTAAGGAAATTTGTGGACTTCAAGGTGATTGAGATGGTTGATGATAGATGTCCTTATCCTGCATTGTTAGGAATTGATTGGGCTTTCAACAATTCCATTGTTGTTGACTTAAAGAAAATAAAAATGACATTTGAAGGTGATGGCCTTAGGGTCATTGTACCTCTTGATCCTGATGAAGGTCGCAGATACACAAAACCCATCAGAGAAGAAGCTCGTGCATATGAGTTAGAGAATATATATAAATTGACAGCAAGACAATAGGATTACATTAATCCTACGATAGATGGAAACGTATGGTGAAGTGAGATTTCATGCTCATCAAACTCAGAAGAAGCACTGGATAAATGGAAGAACAAAATTTATGAATTTTTTGCATGGAGGTGTGCTATATTGACCAAGGAAGTTTATTGGATTGGCATAGAAGTAAGTAATATGCCCACATTTGATGGTTTAAATCATTTAGGAACTTTCTTATTGGAATTTGAAGAAATTGTACCAGTAAAATAGAGACTGTTGGCACTGAATGAAGCCTTGAAAGAAATTCCAACAAGATGGTGGGGGACACACAAGAAGAACATCGCGGAGTGAGTACAATGTTGCACTTTGATGACAGTGCGCTTTTCAGAACAATTCGAAGGGTGAGAAGTTTGATACATAGGTGAGATTTGTCTGAAGGACCATGTGTGAAGTTGTGAGGAGGCATGGAGCAACATTCCTTAGGAACAGTGGGTGCATAAGTTCATTAACACTCTGGATACTACGCCTACCAAATGGTATCTTCAAGCAGAATTGTGCCTCACCACTACATATTGGTATGGTATGACTCAGAACTTTGTAGCTACATTTTTATTTGAATGTCAACACCCCAAGTAGATCATTATTTACAAGTTGTAAGACATAGAGTCTTTGAGGAGGCACCTAACCTCCCTGTTGAACAAGAGGAAGATGAATGGACTACACCACTTTAGAAATTACAAGGTTGCTACAATATCAATGTTGATGAAGATTATGATCCCAAGAATGTGAACATCACAGAAACTGAAGGACAAAGAGACATAGAAGGGTCGGGGGTTGAACTACCTTTCATTGGGAAGCCAATCAAAATCAAGAAAGTTAATATTGGAAAAGAGCAAGCACCTAAGCTAGAAAACATTGGATATTATTAGGATGATGCCACTATTTATAAGATCATAAAACTACTACATGAATATCAGAACTTGTTTCCAACCAAGTTCACATACATGAAGGGAATTAAAGGGCCCATGAGAGAAATTAAGATCCCCTTGAAACTAGTTGCAAGGCTAGTTAAGAAGAGATCCTACATATTGAATCCCAAATATAAGTAGAAAGTCAAGATTGAATTAGACAGAATGCTGGAAACATGAATCATAGAACCTATTGAAGAATCATAGTGGATTAGCCCTATGGTGATCCAGGATAAGAAGACAGGAGAAATCAGGATTTGTGTATATTTAAGGAAAATAAATGATGCATGTTTACATGAACCATTCCCTACACCATTTACTGACGAAGTGTTAGATAATGTAGGAGGACAGGAGGTCTACTCCTTCATAGATGGATTTTCAGGGTATCACCAGATTAGGATTGCTAAGGAAGATCACCATAAGACCACATTTGTGATAGAATGGGGTTATTTTTAGTACATAGTGATTCCCTTTGGCTTGAAGAATGTACCATCCATCTTTTCCAGGGTGGTGGTTGAAGCATTCAAGGATTTTTTACATAAATGTTTGGAAGGATATTTTGATGATTGTTCTGTCTTTATCTTATTGAAAAATTATATTGAATGTTTGAGACTAATGTTGGATAAGTGCAAGCAATGTTAGATTGCCCTAAACCTGAAGAAGTGTATCTTCTTTTCACCCTTTGGAGTGTTGCTAGGGCATATTGTGTGTACGAAGGGATTGTTGGTAGATCCTACCAAGATTGCCATCATTGTCGATCTACCTACCCATACTTTGGTTAGATAGCTGCGTACTGCATTGGGGAATATTGGATACTATAGAAATTTCATTAAGGGCTATGCACAGATAAAATCACCCATGGAAAATATTTTAAAGAAATATTGTCGGTTTCAATGGTCGAAGGAATGTTAGCAGAGCTTCGACACACCAAAACAAAAATTGGCCACTATGCCTATTCTGGTTTTCCCATATTGGAGTAAGGAATTCCACATCCATGTCGATGCTTCATCTATTTCATTAGGAGCAGTGTTATCACAACCAAGAGTAGGAGATATTGACCACCTGTTAGCCTTTTCTAGGAGGAATCTCTCTACATCCGAGATAAATTACACTACCACCAAAAGAGAAGGTTTAGATATGGTGTATGCACTGCATAAATTTCAACACTACTTGTTGGGAGGGTAGTTTAAGATGTTTACCGATCATTCTGTGTTTAAATACTTAGTCAACAAGCCATTGTTGGGGGGAAGAATATGTAGATGGATATTTTTATTCTAGGAATACGAATTTGAGATCATGGTCAAGACATGAAGAATGAACAAGGGACTTGATCACTTGTCCAAATTAGATCATGGAGAGGAACCTACTAGTTTGGAGGATACACTTCCAGATGCACAGTTCCTAGCCATTAGGAAAATTGATGATCACTTCGCCGAGATAGTTCAGTTCCTGTCCATAGGAATGGCACCTTGCGAATACACAGTCATTCAAAAGAAGTAACTGGTAGTTCGTGCTGCAGATTTTTCACTTATAGTTGGACAACTATATAATATGGGACTCGATGAGATCTTGAGGATATGTTTTATGGAGGCAGAAAGACCATTGATTCTTGCAGAAGCACATGAAGGCATCACAAGAGGACACTATGTGGGGAAAGAAACAACACAAAAGGATCTTAGAGCTAGCCTCCCGTGGCCCACTTTACACAAAGATGCTAAGGAATACTACAGAGCCTACGATGTATGTCAAAGAGTTGGAAAACCTTCCATAAGAGATGAGATGCCTTTAGCATCACAATTAACATTACAAGTATTTGATAAATGGGCCATTGATTTTGTGGGACCTATTAACCCACCAGGAAAGAGCACAGGAGCAAGATACATTATCACTGCAACAAAGTATTTGAACAGATGGGCATAAGAAAGAGAATTTAAGGACTGTAGTGCAACTACAACTGTGCAGTTCATATTTGAGGATATCATAACAAGGTTTTGATGCCTAAAGATCCTTATGAGTGATCAAGGTACTCATTTTATTAATAAAAATATTGAAGCCTTGACTAGGGAATTTGAAGTTCATCATAAGAAGAGCACACCTTACCACCCATAAGAAAATGGTACAGTTGAAGATTTCAATAAAATCTTGGAGACAACACTGACGAAGGTTTGCAATGTGAATAGAGATGATTGGGATTTAAGAATTCTAGCAATATTATGGGCTTATAGAACCACTTGCAAGAAGCTAACAATGCAGACTCCATTTAATTTAGTATATGGCTTGGAAGAAGTGGTACCTATGGAATACTTGGTTCCTAGCTTAATAATTTCATCATTTACCAGTATGGATGACACAGGCATTGTACAAGACAGGCTTGCACAGTTGGTAGAACTAGAAGAAGACAGGTTTATTGAAGGATTTCATCAGTAGGTACAAAAGGAAAGAGAAAAGGATTATCATGACAGACACATCAGAAGAAAAGAATTCAAGCAAGGAGATATGGTATTGGTATATGATAGAAAATTCATGAAGCATCCAGGGAAGTGTAGGACACATTGGCTTAGGCATTATAAATTCACCTATGTTATAGAAGGAGGAGTTGCGCAGTTGAATACCCTAAATGGAGAATGGAAAAAGGGTTTGGTAAATGGGGGGTGGTTGAAATTGTACTATGACAACTAGCTACCTCACATCTCTCATTAAAAGCATAAGAAGAAGGATCTAGGTACTAGGTGCAATTGAAATTGGGTACCAGACACTGAAAATACAATCTGCACAAGGACGGGAGGGATAGAGTAGAAAGCACAGGGTTCTTTGTGTAGTCTGAAGTCGAAGTGAAATGGAAGGTTCAGTCTTGCAGTGACTCAAGATGAGTCCCGTATGAGTGTTGGGGGCTTGTTGGCCCTTGGTTATGGAGTGAAGCAAAGAGTAAGGAAGAAAGGTGAAGTGTGAACTATGCGGAAGGAACATTGACTAAGAATGGGTCGAAGTGGTCAAAGAAGAAGAAAAGAAGGAGAGAAGGAAGGGAAAGTGATTCATTGATAGAGGAAGATAGATCAGCAAGGAATATGGATCTTGGACAACTCAGCAGGCAAAAAAATCCACCAACAGATGCTTTGGAGCACCTCCCAGGAAAGAAGGAAAGATAGGTAGGTGAAGCCCTGAAAAAGTGGGTCAAGTGGACCTAGGGTTTTAGACACCTAGGATTTTGGATATATGGTTTTGACACCTAGATGTTTGTCATGTAATGTATAAATAAAAGTCTAGGAGAATCGAGAGGGTTGGTCAATAATTGGTTCATCGTTGTGGGTTGAGAGAGTGATTATTGTTGTGTGTGAGAGAGAAGCGGGCTATTGTAGAGAGTCTATATTGTAATATCTTCAGCTAGGTGCAAATATCAACCCTACATTTGGGTGCACATGAAAGGGAGAGAAGGAGGGAGAAAGAGAAAGAGAGAGATCTACAAGCTAAGAGCGCAGATAGAATTGTATGTTTCCATTTAATATATAAAGAAGAACAATTTTGTGGGAGTAGCCCTAGGGAGAGGGTGAACCATGTATATCTTGTTGTTATGTGTGATTGATGTTGTGTTCTTTGCCTTCTGTTATTATGTTATTACATTATTTTTCTAGATCCGAGAGATAACTGTGCGAAGTAGGCTTAAGTTGGTAAAGAATATCTAGATTGTTGTGTGCTATTACCTTGGATCCACTTTTCATTTCCCCTATTTTTAGACACTTGTGTCATGCAACCCCCTATTGCTACTTTAGGTGAGACTGCATCTGCTCTGCAGGTGTTGCCGAAAAGGCCAGTAGTTAGGGCTTGTTGGTGCACTGTTAGAGTTGAACCCTAGGTTTTCCCATGTGCTAAAAACATAAAAAATTATGTAAGGAGAAACCAGTTGATGCTAGAATAATCTCCAGTGCAATTCTTCATGAAGACTCACGAACGATTTCTTGAAGCCATCCCTAAAGAACTATTTGAATACCTTAACCAACATTTTAATGTGCAAACTAACTGCATATGAATATTTAATGATAAAAAACATAAACAAAGGTTGAACAAATATAAACAAGTGGTTTGAAATAATTGTCAAAGACTATATATAAGAACAAGCCATTGAAGATAGATCGTCATTTGAAATTGTTAAAGACAAGTTTTACACTGATCTCCATGAAATTTTCATTTGTAACATCCCATCCTTGTTGATTTATTTTTTCTAGATAAAGGAGTTAGAGATATTGTTGAATACCATCCTCTCTTAAGTACACCTCTGCCAAACTGTAATTGGGAGAAAATGTAGGACGAGTGAGAAGAATTCTCAAAAGCCAATTACAAGGACACATGTGAATATTGGGATTATTTCCTAAATAAATGAGTATAGAAAGCATGGATAACATCACCTACTTCGAGTAAGTTGGAATGATGATGGGGGTATGGATGATCCATGAGATTATATAGGTCGATTCAACCACATCGAATCAATTAATGTCGGAATCAAGGAGGAAGACATGAGAAAGAGGAGATGTGTCAAAATCAAAAGGGAAGATTGCACGATGAATGCATATCCATAATCCCTCACCTTACATCCATAAATTAGAGTGGGATAAAAGGAAAGAGAAGAGAGAAGAAATGTGAAATGCAAGGGATCCCCTGAGCTCGAATCACAAATATCCACAAGAGTGAAAGATCGTTGGAGCGCATGAACAATATATGTTGGTTAGTTATATGGAGAAAGAAACATGTTTATGATCATTATTAAACTTGTCCAATTCATAATATATGTACGATTTTATAGTAGCATGGGACTTCAGTTCGACATTACATAATGTGGAAAAAGGGGGAGAAGTGTATTATAGGATCCCTTTAGAGAGAAGATGGAAGATTTAATAAATGGATGGGAACTTGTGGATGTTAAAAAAAAAAGGGGGAAGTTTACCTAGTCCAACAAGAGAATGTAACCTAGGTATATAGTAGAGAGACTGGTTAGATTGATAAGAAACACCAATATTTTACTACAAAACTACATTTTCAATTCCAAAATTCTTCCTTCCATTGTCTCAGATCATAAGCCAATTTCTTTGCATTTTCATATACGCCTTGATTATGGTCTCTTACCTTTGTGATTCAATACTCTTTGGATGAATTCTCAAGAGGTTGTTGAGAGGGTCAAATCAGCATGGAAGAATTGGATACTTGGCACTTTGGATTTTATCTAGGAAGAAAATCTCAAATTAGTAAAGGAGGCCCTAAAAGTTAAGGTTAAAAATACTTATGTTTCTCCCCTTATATTGAAAGATTATATCAAAGGAAAATTATCAGAGTTACAAATCATAATAGAGGATAAATATGTGACCCAACAATTGCAAAGTCAATAAATGGAAGAGAAAAAATAGTTTCAATTGGAAATGAGACAAGAAGAGGAAAATTGACATCTAAAATCCCAAAGTTTATGGCTGAAATCAAGAGATCAGAACTCAATCTTTTTTCATAGGCAATATAGGGTGAAAGTTATGAAAAATAATGTTAGATAAATTGTTAAGGGATATGGGGAAAAATTAATAGATTTTGAGGATATCAAGAAGGAAACAAAGTCTAATTTTAGTTCACTCTATCAACAAGATAGTCAAGTGGAAGGTGGAAATGAGGATTTAATTCTTTAGCACAAACCAACAATTATTTCAAGGGAAGAGAATATTGTAATCAAAAGGCCAATAGAAGAAGAATAAATAAAAAGAGATATATAGGGTCTTTATCTTAACAAGGCTCTTGGGCCAAACATATTTTCAATTTCTTTCTATAGAATTTTCAGGGATTTGATCAAGTATGACTTGAAGAGAATGTTGCTATATGCACAAAGAACCAATAGGCTAGGAGGGGGTGAAAATTCCTCCTTCTTGGCTCTAATACCCAAATAAACCAATACATCTTCTTTTGACATATTTTTTCCTATCTCCCTATGTAATTCTTCTTATAAAATACTAACCAAAATTACTGCAGGACGTTTGAAGGAGCTTCTACCCAATATTATGTCTAATAATCAAGAAGGCTTCATGAAAAATAGGTAGATAACAGATAACATTGTTCTAGCACAATAAGAAATTAATTCTCATTTTGAAGTAAAGGAGAAAGTTATGGTCATAAAGTTGGATATGGATAATTTCTTTGATCAGGTAAGGCATTCATTCATCTTCAAACTATTGATAAAATTTGGGTTTTGTATTGAGTTTGTCTTGTGGCTAGCTTATTGTATCAACTCTCCATGGATAACACTATTGGCCAATGGTTGAACTGCTCATTTCCTTCAATGTTGTAGGGGTTTGAGGTAGAGGTTCCCTCTTTCCCTTATCCTGTTAATTATAATAGTGGAATCCTTGAGTTGTAAATTAGAGTAGAGCGATTAGTTGGTAATATTTCTAGATTAAAAATTATGAGAGGTTTAAAGAGCATTAATCACTCATTATTTTCTTATGATACTCTATTGACTGGGGGCATCTCTCTAAATATTTAAAACATATTTAAAAACATTTGGGATTATTTTATGGATGCTTCTGGAGGAGATCTAAATGGACATAAATGCCAAATATTTGGGTGGAACTTCAGTCTTTAGGTAATGAACATAATCTATAGTTCTTTTCAATTTCCATTGGTTGAGGAGTGATTCTCATTTCGATACCTGGGAATTTTGTTTTCAATCAAACAAGTCTCTTTCTAGGATTGGGAAACCATTCTTGATAAATGTAGGATTAAATTTGGTGTACGGGGCTCTAAGTGGCTCAATCGAGTGGGGAAGACTATACTCATCAGATTAGTTATTTCTTCTTTCCCCCTATTTCAATGCTCTTCCTTTTTGTCTCCAACCAACATCATGAATCAAGTTGCCATGAAAATTATAAAATTCCTTTGGAAGGGAGGAAAAACTAGCACAAGGAAGTATCATCTTGTGAACTAGGTGATATTAATGAATACAAAGGATAGAGGAGGCCTTGGAATAAAAGACCTAGTTATGATGAATGTGGAATTAGGGGAAAAGTTGTTATGGCGTATGGTGGTAGATGACCTTGATTTGAGGAAGAAGGTGATTTCAAGAAAATACTTCACAAGATCAAGTCCAAGATGCATGGAAATACCTACAACATAAAGGATCCTCAATATTTAAACTATTAAAGATGGTGAATCCTCTAATCCAATATAAAATCACTCGGTCCCCTAGTAATGGGAAAAGTGTGAAAATATGGGAGGACAACATCAATGGTATTCCAACACTAAGGAAAAGAGAGATCTTATTCTGTTAATAATATGGTTGGAAAAATATAATTTTCACACCCTTTATCATATTTCAACTTGGGATCCAATGTCGGGAATTTAGTCAAGTTGGAGGTTTGGTCTCCCTCCAATTCACATAATTCCTATAATCAATTGTCTAGTATTGACGCTGGTAGGATTTTCTCTTGTAATCTTATCAAAGAAGGAATGAAGGGGTCAGGGGAGTGGCCAATTACACAATCAAATATATATATTATACTCTCCTTTAGTTAAAGAACCTTGCTCAATTCTCTCCCTTGTGGAAAATAATATGGTTGAATAACATTTTACCAAAGGCTAATCTATTTTGTTGGACATTGGCACATGAGAAAATTATCACAATGGGGAATTTAAGGAAGAGAGGAGTGGTGGCTCCCATTCAATGTGCTCTATGTATTAAAGAAGAGGAAACTAGTGTGCATTTATTTATCAAATGTCAATATGTTAATGAAGTGTGGGATTGGGATATGGAAAGACTGTATCACAAAGTGAGGAGGCCTACAACTTGGGAGGATATGTTTCTACATTGGGGGGGGGAATGTACAGGGGATCCCTACAAAATAACAAGGTGTTCAAAAGAGTTTGGAATGCCTTACCAAAATTTCTTTGTTGTAAGTATGGATAGAAAGGAATAAGTGATGCAGGAGCATCATCGTAATCATTTAATGAGGCGTGTTGGAAGGTGACTCAACATAAAACAGTGGAAAGATTTGGTGCTCAAAATTAAAATTATGTCGGGTTTCCATGCCATGTCATGAGATCCATGATCCTTGACCTTCCATATACTGGAAAGGCTCCAAATCGACCCTTAAATTCCATCTGAATGCTATAAATTGAGCCATAGCCAAGCCTTAAAGAGAATTGAACAATTCAACTTTGAGAGAAAAGACACACTAGAGAAATTTCACTTCATATTGAGTCTGCATCCCTTTGTCCTTGAAAGTATGAACTCCTTATTCATACCCCAAGCTATTCCTTATTTGTGATGGAGAACCTCATTGTCTCCTTTATATGAGTTTTCCTTTGGTGGAGGATTGTTTTGGACATATTTTCATCGATATGTTGTCATTGATGTCAACAGTTGATGTCATTGTGATGTGATGATAAGTGGTTATGATGAATTGTCATTGTTGAGTTATCATTGATGAAATTGTCATTGATGTCAACAGTATAACAGTTACCAGAGAATGAAAATGTCAGACAGTATGTAGAGATCAAAGCTCAGAAGGAAAAGCGCATTGCAGAAACATGATTAGATCAATTCATGACCCTTGGATACACAAGCGCCATATCAATGGAAGGGATTGATTGCAGAGCATGAAGGGAAAATTAAATAATGCATTAATTCCAATCCCACAATTAGTCTAGACCGTCATATTACAAGAGAAGGATTTTTGGAAGACTGGTCAACGATCAGATCAAGTCATGACCATTGGGTATGCAAGCACCAGATCAAGAGCAGGGATTGATTGCGGAGCATGAAGGGAGAATTAAACAATGCGTTAATTCCAATCATCCAATTAGTCTAAACTGTCGATCATCACCCGCCAATAGATATATGGTTGGCATCAGTTCCAATACCAAATGAGAAGTTTCCATTGTGGAACTCGACAATATTTTTAAATGTTGTACTAGTGAGGATCCCGTAATCATCCATGATCGTTGATTTTCTCCGAGATCATTCTCGACCATTGGATAAAGTTGAGTAGAAGGAAAAAGTAAGTCATGGACCATAGATCATGGAAGTGGCATACACATGGTTAGCCCGACATTGACCACTTCGGGTAAAATCAACCGAAGGAAATGTGCATGAAGGGATT
This sequence comes from Picea engelmannii, assembly GCA_009831015.1. Lineage (NCBI taxonomy): Eukaryota > Viridiplantae > Streptophyta > Pinopsida > Pinales > Pinaceae > Picea > Picea engelmannii. The sequence goes on from ML797745.1 coordinate 366,104, forward strand.
TTATCCAAAGTTGATGTTCTGAAGTAAGCGTGATTCATCCGATCTGAGAAACATTTTGGGAGTTAGGAAAACTATTAGATACAGGAGAAGAACATGTACCACATGAGGAGATCTTCATTAGCAAGGAAATGTGGCACACTTAGATGATGACAAGTGTCAAAGTGAAGTTGGCACTTCAGGTATGAGTAAGTCACGAATCTAAGTGACATGTGGCAGACACGTCAAAAGGTGACGTCAGAAAGTTATGTCACTCCGGGAGTTTTTACTTCAGGAGTTTCACCACTATAAAATGACCGAAGTCCTAAAGTTTTGAAATGAACAAGAATCGTTCATCGTGCAAATAAAATCTAACCGTCGATATAATTCGGGAGTGTTATCAACCATTGATCAAGTATAGTGGAAGGATATAATAAGCATAAACCATGAAGTGATTCTAACCATTGATCTACTTCGGAGAGTGTTCTTAGTCGTTGAATATTATGGACATGCATCTTTTATTCGGGATATTTGTAAAGAGGATGGAATTCGCAAAGGACAAAGTCTCGAAGTAACTATAGTCATCCATATCATCATGTGATTAAAATGTGATCATTGATATTGAAAAGTGATCAAGCACTTACTTATCCTAGCACCTAGTCACCACCTGTGGTTGTATGGAATAGAGAAATAAGGGTAAAATAAGAGGCAATGCTTAAATCAGTGATCTTTTGGTTTTGTGCATATGGTTATATGTAAATGGTTTGAAGGAAGCACCTCATACATTTAATTTGACAGAGAATTAACACTAGAACAATACAAAGAATTGATAAAAGATCAAATATGATCTGTTGGTGAACTGAGAACACAGTAGAAGCATGAGTACGATATAATGAGTTGATCCAGGTTTGTGATCAACTCATGAAGACAAAAGAACCGACACATAGTCATGATTAAAAGAGAGTTAATTCATGAGCATTATGAATACAGGATAAAATAAAAAATTACATTATTTAAAGATTAATATTATCATTTAAATGAAAAGGTACAATGGTTCAAATATCAAAAGACACAATGATTCAAATTCACACTAGTTGGAAAACTATATAAACAAGAAGGAATGGTGAGAAGAAAGTGTAGTTGAATTTGTTGAAGTATATGTATTTATATATAATGGATTGAATGAAGTTTCATTCTATCAGGTTGGTGCCTATTTACAAGATGGGTCTTGTATGAGGTTTGGATTCCTCACATATCAGTTGGATCTGAGATCAACAAGCTTGGACTTGTTATAATGGTTGGATTCCTCATTTCTCAGTTGGATTTGAGAACTACAAGTTGGGTCTTGTAACAAAGATCTTGGTATCTCATAATTGTTTGAAGATGATATTCAAATATTGATATTATGTATTCATTCAAGTTAAATAAATAAATAAAGTATTTTTTATTTTATATATTTATTGAGAAAATGAAATAAATATTTGTTGTTCAGTTAATTTGTGAAAAATGGAAAATTGTCCAAAGTTTTGTGACACTAATTCACCCCCCCCACTCTCAGTTTCAAGTATCCATTTCAACAAATTGAAGTGGTGGAGTACATGCTAGAGGGACTTATTTTCTCGGTTCTGATATGTGTTGTTACAAAAGTTTGTCACCTATGTACTTCTACTGATTATTTCAATAGAAATACTCTTTTCTTGTCCAATTGATATCTTGAAAATATTTCAATTATTATTCCATGGATGTATTTGTCATGTATGTTAATGGATTATGATAATATATATGCTAACATTGTGTATTATCACTATATGCTTGTGTATATTGGTTGTTGAGGACAAGTTGCATATATAGATCTTTGAGTTGCATGCTCAATGATGGTCTTCATCGAACGTTCGAATGCGGTAGGATATTGGCCTTGTCTTGTTAGCATTTCATTTATGTAGCATATTTGGTATTAGATTTGATTTATGCATCTCATTCTGTCTGTTGTGGTTTACCCCATGCCATAGAGACAATTTCCTCGTAACACTGGTTTGGATTCCAAGGAAGTGCAACATTTAAATTTTAAAACCTTTGTAATTAAAGATCCATTGAGATTTAAAGACTAAAACCATTCTATGTACTTCAAAAAGTTAAAATTGTCTTTAATGACTATAGAATTGTACATATTTTGAGCATTGACTCATATATGAAATTGTAAATGAGCATTTATTGTAATAAGATTAGTGATAGGATGTCTTTATTGAGATGTGAAAGCACTAGATTAACCTCGAGAGAAGGCTTGAGAAGCCAATTCATGTATAAATCAATGTAATCTATGTTGAAAGAGGTTTTTGTTGTTGTTGGAATGAAGAAAAATACTCTCAAATTTCCTGAGAGAGACTGAAAAATTAATTTATGTTCTTTTTGGAATTGAATGGATATTTTGTTATTGTGTTTCTACATCTGTGTGTGTGGATATTGTCTGTTTATTGAATAATTTTATGATTATGTATAAGTTCCAATTGTTTATCTTCTGGTAGTCTCAGTGAAAGGAGTGCACAATGCTAATGCAAGGTGTGTGGAGGCCACCCTTTTACAGGTTTAGAAGCTCAGGAGAGATAGTGTGATTATGCACAGAGCAAGCGCAAGGAGTGTGTAGGTGAATTTTAAAAGTCCCAAGCTCAGGAGAGTTAGCGCAAGGATTGCATTGACCCATAAAGTTCTAAGGGTCTAATATCAGGAGGGTTAGTGCAAGAAGTGTGTCATTCCAGAAAGTTCTAAGGGTCTAAGGTCAGGAGGGAAGTGCAAATGTGTGTAGAAGTTCTCTTATTAGAAGTAGTGAAGCTCAGGAGAAATTGTGAGTGTAAGGTTCTAGGGAGGAACTCAAGCAGTGGAGAATTATTTTGTTTAAGGAACGAATGGATGAGATATGTCTGTGTGTAATAGAATTCCCACACAATCGTTCGATTTGATTGGAGAAGCGTAGTCATTAAACTCTAATTCCTTTGGACTTCACCACTTCAACAGTTTGAAACAATTAGTTGTTTTTAGGAGATGCAGATCCCTGAAGCTCTGAAGCCCAGACTTAATCTCAGTCATATATCGATGGGTAAGTGAGATCCATAGATCTCCAAGTTATTCGATATTCGACACTCTAGGTGATTTTGAGCAGAGAAAACCCCTGAAGCCCGGATCCCCATGTTATAACCCTAATTTGCACCATACATGCTTACCTGGCATCAGGCCATCTCATATTCCTTCTTTGCCAAGCTAGTACTGGACAACTCTTCTTAAAAACACCCTTTTTAAAGGCACACATGCCCTACTCCACTACATCCCATGTGTACACTCTAGCTGACCCACTATAGCCCGCATGTACATGCTAGCTGACCCACTACAGCTCACGTGTACCTACAAAAGAACAAAAAATGGAAAGTTGATGACAGAACACATAGTTTTGGGTAAGTTAACTAAACCTTTCGACCATGCATGTCCAATCACTCAACCAAATACCTAGCTCTTTATAGCCTATAAAAAAAGGGGTACGGGTCCCATTTGAAAGGATGAAAATCATAGTAAAGAAACTCTACCCGAATTAGCATTCCCCTTGCCTCAACATTTTGCAACTATTGTGTGAAGAGAAGAATATACAAAACAAGTTGGAGCACAATTGAAGAGGAGCCCAAGACCAGATTCGAGGAGTAGTGGCCGATCTCACTATTGTAAGGTATTCTCGTAAGATTAATAAAAGAAGTACTTTTCCCATCCTGCGATATGAGGTTTTCATTATTTGAATATTGATTACATGTTGATTAAATATCTAACCCATTAGTTCATAGATCAAATGCATGTGGATTTGTTTGTTTGTATTTTGTGAATGCAGGTCAGCATTGAGAGGAGAGTTACAGTCAAAGAGAGACCAAGCGTGAAAAGGGATCGACATCGAATACGAAAAATAAGGTACGACAACTTGATCTCTTTAACCTTGTATTTGCATATGAATAATGGGGTTTAGGCATGGGATGATGGTAGAAAGTAGGAATCTTTAGGTCATTTCTGCATGCATGATAAAACCCTTAGTGCTAGTATGTAGGAGGGATTTCCCACCCACAACAGAATTGGCAGCCATACTAGGGAGACTCTCGGGTTTTCTAGGGATACGTTTTTGGTAGTTTTAAATTGGTTTCATCAACTTTTTTCTCAGTTTCTGCAAGATTTTGACCTAGTAGGGATTATGGTATTCCATACTAGTATTCCCTGCTTTCTTTGCTTGGCTGATTTTTATTTTACGAAATTCATAGAGGTACACGCGGCCTGTATAAGGCCTACATGCATGTACACGCACCCTACCTTCACACAGCCCGTGTGCACACGCTAGCTGATGAAGTGTCAGTTGTGTATCTAAGTTCAGAAAAAATATTTTTAGAGAGGCAGTCATCCTCTCCCCTGTCAGAAGTGATCTTTCTCATGGGTTTTCTAGATCTCATTATGGTCTTTGTTTTTTCAGTTTGTAGCTTAGGTACCACCTCATATTGGTTTTGTTCTATGAAAGTTTCCTTCAATGTTTTTATTTTCTGTCAAAGTAAGTTTCTGAGTCTTCAAGGGACTCTGGTTCTCAATACCAGTAGTCTCTGCCAGTGTTTGATAGCTTTTATTTTTTATTTTTGAAGAATTGCAGATGAACACGCAGCCTGTATAAGGCCTGCATGTGTGTACATGCGCTCTAACCATACACCGCTCATGTGCACATGTTGGTTGTTGAACTGTCAGAAACGTACCTGTTGAGAAAGTTTGTGTTTAAGGAGAGGCAGTAATCCTTTTCCTTATCAAGAGTTATACCTCTCAGGGATTGCCTTGATTTAATCTTGTTCTTTGTCATAGCAGTCGACAACTTAGGTCTGATTATAACAATAGATTTCTTTTTCATTAAAAAAATTTCCTCAAAATTTTTCTTTCATAGGGTTTTTAGACAAGTGTGAGAGTCTACTTTAATCATTTTGTGTGTTATTGTCAGTAACTCTTTGTGATCCACACTTAGGCCAGAAGTTTTCTTGGTATTTACTTGTCTTCATTTTTTCTTTTTTCTTTGCAAGCATTAAATAAAAAAAACCCTTTTATTTCTTGGTTTGGTTAAGTAGTTTATGGTTTGCATTAATAACCAGGAAAAGTTTTTCTTTCATAAGTTCTTGGATGTTTAATTAGGATAATAAGTAGCTCATAGTTGAGCGAAATCCTATTTTGAGTTTGCTATTCAAAGATCTTAGAAAAAATTTAGTTTGAAAAGTTGATTAAAAATAAATAAAAAAATTCAAGAAGTTATTTTGTTTCCAGCTTTCTATGTATCTTTTCTTTCGTCTCTTAAAACATCACTAGTTTCACTTTAATAACCTTTTACTTAATACAAGCCATAAAAAAATAACGATTAATTAAAATCAACTAGACTTTATGTTTGTAGGGTCCATCAACTAGTCTAGGCTAGAGCCTTGATTTAGGTTGGAGAGGAAACTCTTCAAGGCTACAAAACATACATAAGAGTCTGTGCTAGGGAGTGTTAAAAGTTCAGTATCATGAAAGTTATCTGGGACCCCCCTCTAACAGAGGGGCTAAACATGAGGTCGCATGCGGAAAGGTAGCGGAGATAACCCCTCCAAAGCTGGACCAAGCGTAGTGGGGAACACATATAGAGGGCTTGTTTTGGGATTCTGCCGATTTCATTTTCCACGGAGCTTCATGGGTCTCGAATCTATTCGAGGTCCTCAGTTGTCTTCCAGACCACTTTCTTTCTATACCCTTGACATGTTTTTGGCTTGATACCCTTCTCACTGTGGTCCACTCGACTATCGACTATACCCGCCTAGTGATTGTTCACACGCTGGCAACCTAGTTGCCATTATTTTATGGACTTACACATGTGACTGTGGGGGTAGACTGTGATACCTAGGACAGACATCGGGCCACACTTTGCAGAGTATACCTGGAGGGTGCTTTCGTATTCGAGTTGCACTTGCACTGGTAAGTTTCTCTAGTGTTGGTTATTGTAACTATTCTTCCAACTAGTTTAGTCATTGCTTATTTTATCTCGTAGGGACTTTTTCTAGTGTGTGTTATTTTTGAACGAATAGAAATACCTAGTGTGTCTTTGATCTTCTTACACAGTGGAGGATCATGAGCTCCTCTTGTCACGAAGTCTTCTTGGCCTGCCACCAATTACATTGGAGCCATCCCTGCCACCACTAAGGTGAAAGCTAGACCAACAAGGGTCTTTTGAAGCGACCCGGTCATAGGAAACTGTGCCCAACCAACATTCAGAGGAACCAACCATTTCAGACCTTGGAGTGGAAGCTCTTGGTCCATTTGAAAATCCAACCACTGATCTTTCGGTGCCCATCATTGTACATATTTATCCTTACGAGCACAAGACACTGTCACATGCAACAATGGAAACAAACACTACCACTTCTTCCAGGAATTCTCCTATTCCCACTACGACTATCACCACAGGGGGTGTTCCACCTCCTAACCCACTGTCACTGGTCCAAGCCACCATGGTCTTGACTACATATACCTCAAACAATGGTCTGATCCCATATTTGGCAGCGACCATTGATCCTTTCACACAGAGTGCGATAGGCCCTCCATTCTCATACGGGATGCCTAGCTCAGGTACAAGCCCTGTACTTTCCTACTCCACTTTACAGACTTTAGGTCTATGGGAAGGGAGCTCTAACGCTCCTTTTCAAGGACCCATGGGGGGAACTTCAGCTCCCTTTAATGCTTTCCCTTATGGAGGATGTCATATACCTCCTTCATCCCCTTCGCTCGATGGTGCCCACCAGCATTCCGCCGGGCCGAACGCAAACCATAGTTCATTTGGAGTAGGGAGTTAAGGAGCACCTTCTCATAATATGTTGGTAGGTTCAACACCATTTTATTTGTTCAGTGAATTTGGTAACAATGCTTTCTCATTAGCTACTTTCCCGACTGGGGGCGACCCCGATTACGGATAGCCTAATCCTATGTAGGGTACTATTCCTACAGAGGTGGAAAACCCAGGAACTTCTTCCACACCAGGACCTTGGAATTCTTAGTAGGGATCAGTTCCCTCGTCAGGAATGTCGATCGGGGGAAACTCTTTTCACAACCAACGAAACCCCAGGCAAGGTGCAGTACCTATGCCCATGGGATCAACATGGGGAAACCCTTCCTAAAGTCCTCCAAATGTAATGCACACCCAACCATCTACGTCGTATTTCAAGAATCATCTGATGATTTCTCCTCAAATGCAGAATCCATACGCTAGTCATGGCCATGGTTTTTACCAAAACCCAGGCCAAAAACCCAAATTTTCCTGGCAACCTAGTGCCAGTCAAACTCCAAGCCCCTTTTTCCATGGTTATCACCAACAACCCAAACTACCTTTCCTGGAAACCTTGCATTTGCTAGACTTAACAAGGTTTTTGAATGACCTTATCTGTCACGATCCGCATTGGCCCCTATGCCGACGAAGTTTCCTTCAAACATACCAAAGTTCGAATCTAAGCCTAATGAAGATCCAGGGGATCATGTGGCTACTTTTCACCTTTGGTGCTCATCTAATTCGTTGAAATACAACTTCGTACAATTGTGATTGTTTCAACGTACTCTCATTGGGAGTGCTGAAAAATGGTACATTGAGCTCAATCGCTCAAGATACTCTTCCTTCGGTGAATTGGCAATTGCTTTCCTAAACCATTTCCAATTACCTGTGAGATACGACACTGGAAAAGAATTTCTAGCCAATTTCAAACAAACAAAAGCAGACCATATCTCTGATCACATTCAAGAATGGAGATGCCAGAAGAGTTTGATTAAGGTGTCAGTCCCACCAGCATTCCTGCTTGAGTGGTTCCTTAAGTATTTGGTCCCACAGTTATCCAAATATGTCGTAGCATCGATAATGTTTTCCAAAGAAGATGCAATCATGCGAGCTCAACAGCTTGAGCTAATTTATTCTCAGTCTGGTCTATTGTATGAAATCTTGCTAGATGTGCCATGATCAATACTTGATAAATCCAGACAGAGAGTTGGACCGCATTCCAATGGTATTGTTGGTTCAGCATAAACAAAGCCCGCTAAACAACTAATGAAACAATTGCAACAATTTTCTATACAACATACAACGGCCAACCAGACTACTGTTCCAGCTACTCCCCCTACCCAAACATCGAATGTACACAGTGTGAAATTGACAAATCCAAAGGCCATCCAATAGCCTGATGGAAAGAAGAAACAACGTAAGAAGGGTAAGGGGGATAAGAAATCCACTAATAATGCTGGCAGGGGCAACACCAAAAAAAGGAAGTCGAAGTATCCATGTAATCTGTGCGCGGAAGACCACCTGACTCACCAGTGCCCTTGGCTTGCAGAGGCCCAAAATTTATTGTCACAACAATAGCCTGCTATGTTAACAAACCCATTTCAACATAGCCAAAATCTAACTCAAGCCTCTACAAGCATGGAAGGGAGAAGTCAAGGACCCCCTCTGTCTTCAAACAGTCTTGCATCCGTGAATGTGTATATGATGAAAGGTGATGCCTATATATCGACTAGAGAACATGATTATAGCAAGCCAAGCACCTATGAGAAAGGTAAAGAAGTTGAAACCCCATATCTTCCTCTCCATATCGAGAAGACGTTGGGAGAAACCATGACACACATCCTAAAAGGTGTGTTTAAGAAAGATTCTCACAACCCAAGCACAAGGGCCACCCAAAACTACTCTGTGGTGGAGGATTTGTCTCAAACCCCTTGTGCGATGTCTACTTTGGAATTCCTCGAAAGCTGCCCTTACCAGAGAAAGGCTCCGTTAGCCGCTTTAGGATCCGTCGAGACTTGTAATTTGGGCATGATCATGCTTGATACAACTGACTTAAAACCTCATCTCACTTACCATGTAGCATTCTAGATAGTAGTGGCTTACACCACGAAAAATTTTACTCGAAACATTTTCCGCATGGTGGTTGATGAGGGCGCCTCAACATGTGTAATGTCTTTGGCATGTTGGAAGGCCATTGTCCAGCCCACTTTGTCTCCATCACCTACTCTTCTTACCTCTTTCAACGGTCATTCATTCCAAACACATGGTATTATCCCCTCTTTTCCCGTGTATTTAGGAGGGAAAACTGTGTGTGTTGAGGTTTAAGTGGTCAATGCATCTCTCAACTACAATATCTTGTTAGGGAGGAGTTGTACCTATGTTATGCAAGCAGTAGTCGCTACATTTTTCTGGGTCTTGTTGTTTCCACACAAGGGTTGGATCATGACCATTGATTAGTTGTCTTTCTCCTGTCCTAACCCTTCATTGGGAGCATCCGTGGTCCCAATGATTAATAACCCTCAACCTGGCATCGTCATCATATGGGTAGGTTTATGCCCACCTTTGATGGGTACTTTGATTACCCACCTCCTCAAGGTGATGTTAAGTTCATATCTAACCACCATAAGGTTGAGATTTTCCAAGTTTCATCATTTCACATGACTTACTTCAACAATCCATGGATTCTTCCTTCCCCATTGGCCATGATGGAAGGGACAAGGCACCATGGTTGAGACAAACAAAGTTCGCTCACACAAGAATAATCCAAAATATCTGGAATATAACAAAGTAATCCATATAGGATTGTGAATAATAATTGAATAATAAGATAATATATGAGATGATTACAATTGAGAATGAGGGCCTGCTTATATACCCACGCAGGGGTGCCCTTTACCAATAGTCATGTCCTTTGAGACATGATATTTCATTATTAATAATTATTATTTATTAACTATTATTATGTTATGAATATCTATTTATGTATATTTTATGTTCATAACATTGCCTTCCCCTTAAAAATGCTTTGTCCTCAAAGCATAAGCACTG
>ML797745.1:378497-393524 GCA_009831015.1 Picea engelmannii
TAAAAATTTTGTGTTTGGCTAAAAGCCGAATTATGGTCAAGGACCAAGATAATCAGAGAAACTCTGAATATTTGAATGGCCAAAAGCCGATAGTGGTCAAAGACCTTGGAATCGGAGAAGCTCCGAAATGAAGGGGTTGGCTAAAAGTCGGCTCAAACAAAGTTTGAGTAAAGTGCGGCCAAGGGCCGGATCAGAACTTGCTCTGATACCAAATGAGATGAACAAAGTTCGCTCACACAAGAATAATCCAAAATATCTGGAATATAACAAAGTAATCCATATAGGACTGTGAATAATAATTGAATAATAAGATAATATATGAGATGATTACAATTGAGAATGAGGGCCTGCTTATATACCCACGCAGGGGTGCCCTTTACCAATAGTCATGTCCTTTGAGACATGATCTTTCATTATTAATAATTATTATTTATTAACTATTATTATGTTATGAATATCTATTTATGTATATTTTATGTTCATAACAATGGTATGTTCATGCCCTTGTCCGCGGCAGAAGTGGTGTACTCTTTAGTCCAGCAAGCTTCCGCTGACCCCAATCCGACTCTCGCACAAGATTTAGATCCGATTCTAGAGCCTATTTGGGATCAAGGTTCCCTCGCTGATATAGATTCTTTAGACTTAGTCTTTCCCTCAGACGAAGAAATCATTGAAGCAATGACTAGTCCGGACAAACCCTAGGATGATCTCCATCACAGATCTTACTTCCCCCCAGAGTTAAGCAGAATTGAAGCAGGGAAATTCACTTTGACTGTGACTGGAGATAGGTCTTGTCCTATCAATCCTTTGGCTACAGATGTTGTTTATGCTGAGGGTAATATGGAAACCATTGCCGAAACTATACCTATTAACATCTCCAGAACCCCTGGCATCGTGGAGAATGTTTTCATTGGAGCTAACAGCTCCCCCAAAGAGATTCGAATCTACACAGATTTATTTAAGGAATTCCGCGATGTTGTTGCTTGGTCTTACGAGGAAATGCCAGGCATCGATACAAAAGTTGTTGAACACAAAATAACGACTTATTCTAATGCTAAGTCGGTTCAGCAGAAGCTTTGTCTAGTTAATCCTAAGAAAGCAGTAGCTATTAAGGTTGAACTAGAGAAACTACTCAAGGAAGGTTTTATCTACCCCATCCATTTGACCCAATGGGTGTCAAACCCCATGCCAATTGACAAAAAATAGGGTACGATTCGCATATGTACGGACTTCCGTGATTTGAACAAAGCATGTCCAAAAGATAATTTCCCCACACCATTTACTGACCAGATAGTCGATGAATGCATAGGTTGTAGGGCCTTTTCTTTCATGGATGGATTTTTGGGATATAATCAGATACAAATCAAACCCGAAGACCAACACAAAAAAACATTCATTTGTCCATGGGGTACATTCGTGTATCGTAAGATGCCTTTTGGTCTGAAAAATGTTGGAGCTACCTTTCAGCGGGCCATGTATTTTGCTTTCCACGATCTCAAACATATCATCGAGGCCTACCTAGATGATTTAGAATCATGATCTTGTAAGAGAACTGATCATCCCACACACCTCTGAATTATCTTTGAGCGATGCCGCTACTTTTGAATTCTCTTGAATCCAAACAAATGCAGTTTTTGCGTGACGTCGGGCCGTCTGCTAGGTTTCATAGTTTAAACAATAGGGATCATGGTCGATCCTCTCAAGGTTGAGGCAATAGTTCAGTTGCCTCCCCCACGTACAATCCTTCAACTTCATAGTTTACAGGGAAAAGAGAACTTTTTGCGGCATTTCATCACAAACTATGTTGAGATCACAAAGGGATTTATGTGTTTACTAAAGAACGACGTTCCTTTTCATTGGGACAAAACTGCTCAATGCTCCTTCTAAGCATTGAAACGTGCCCTCACAACTGCTACTCTACTTCAGCCACCCAATTATAACAAAGATTTCTTATTTTACTTGGTTGTAGCAGAGTCGACCATCAACATGGTCTTAGTTCAGGAGGATGATTTGCTCTCAGAATATGTGATTTATTACCTAAGCTGAGGCCTGGTTGGATGGGAACTCAACTATTCTCATATTGAAAAACTTGCATTGGTAGCAGTTCATGTTGTCCAATGGTTTTGTCATTATATTTTGTTTCGCAAGACCATCGTCATTTCCATTATGAATATGTTTCAATACGTGTTGACATGACGGGTAATCAGCAAAAATATCAGTAGATGGATAATTTTCTTCCAGGAATTTGAATTAGATTTCATTTCAGAGAAATCCAAAAAGTCACTGGTCTTTGCGGAACTCATCTCGGAACTTTTGGTTGAGTCAGGTGATCTTATTCTTGAAGAGTCGCCTATTCAAGGAGACATGTTTTTGATAGCATCTTCGAACCCCTGGTATGGAGATATAATTGTTTATCTCCAAAATTTGAAGTGCCCTGCCTCTACTTCTCGTGATGAACATCGTTGTATATGCCATCAATCCAGGAACTATCTCATACTCGAAGATACTCTATATCGTCGAGGTGTATATTTCATCCTTCACCAGTGCCTCACTCATGGATAAGCAGAAATTGTGCTTAACGATTGCCATACTGGAGCATGTGGCGGTCATTTTTATGGGTTGGAAACAACCCAAAAGATTCTGCGAGATAGTTACTTCTAGCCAACACTAATCAAATATTGTATCGCATCAGTCAAGAAGTGCCACCCGTGTCAAATCTTCTCATGGAAGATGAGGGCACATCCCACTCCCATGTTTCCCGTCATCATAGTTTCCCCCTTCACCAAGTGGGGGATTGATTACACTACCTGCAACCCTCCTTCAGTAGGGGGGCACCATTATATCATCGTAGCAGTAGAATGCTTCACCAAGTGGGTCGAAGCTATGCCAACGTTCAAATATGATGGCGATACTTCCACCCTCTTTTTGTTTAACCATATTATGGCACGGTTCGACGTCCCAAGAGAGATTGTCACTGACCATGGCAGTCACTTTCAAAACATAATGATGACCGAGTTAACATCAAATCTTGGGTTGAGGCAAGAACATTCATCACCCTACTACCCTCAAGCGAATGGTTAGGTGGAAGCTTTCAATAAATCTCTTAAGACCATCCTACAACAAATGATCAATTTGGCCAAGTCAAATTGGCATTTGATGTATACTCGACATTATGGTCCTATCGAACATCTATTAAGACTGCAATTGGTTTCTCACCTTTTCAACTCATTTACAGGTTGGAAGCAGTCTTGCCTATAGAGTGTCAGATCTCGTCTCTCAAGTTGGCAGTACAATTTTTTCCAGACACTTCACCGCTTGAAGACCATTTATTATACCTCAAGCAGCTCAATGAGCAGCATCGGGATGCATCCTTGGCCAATGAGGCTCACAAACAAAAATTAAAGTGTCAAAATGATCGGTCCATTCGTCCTCGGATTTTCTCAGAAGGCGACCTTGTCCTGGTCTATGACCAAGATAAGGACCCCCTGGGGGAAGGCAAGTTCAAACCCATGTGGTTCAGACCTTTCATTGTAAAAGAGGTTGTAAAAAATGGCACTTATCATCTGGTAGACTTTGAGGGAAATTCTTTAGCAGAGCCTAGAAATGGGCTCTACCTCAAGAAGTATTACTCATAGGTAGGTCACCTTGGGTAACTTTTTGTAACATATGTATAGTTCCTTTACATTTGTGTTTTAAGTCTTCACCCTTTTTGGTTTTATGGACATGTCATTTTAATGTCATCTTTTTCACTATGGCATATGTCAAGTGAATCAGAGGTGTTCATTGCATTTGCGGATGGCGCTAGACGACACACTCAGAGGCTTGCTTCTGCAGCTTAGGTAATTTACACACCTCAAGGCCAATTGTTATCTTCAGGAGGTATCTTTTTAGGTGACACCACAAACAATGTTGCCGAATACAGTGAAATTATAGAGTTTTTGCGTGACTCTTTATCGCATGGTATTTCTCGTCTTCGGGTATATTTAGATGCTCAGTTGGTTGTGTCTCAGTTAAATGGAGTGTACCGCGTTTATGATCCTACTCTACACCAACGGTTCCTTAGGGTATGTCTCTTAGAATGAAGCTTTGATTACATTACGTATATCCATGTTCCTAGGAGATTGAATCAAGTTACAGACGCCCTAGCTAACCATGTATTAGATTGGCATATTGCACACATGTAAAGAAAATAACACACACACACACATGTAAATACATTGGTAAAATAAATGTAGTCCATAAACACATAAAAAGACATAAAAATCCATATATAATATCAAAAATATCAGAGTACATGCGTGGGCGCAAGCGCCTCAAAAATACGTCCAGTAATGATTCATGGGCCTTATGCCCTCAAAAATATACAGATAGTGCCCTCGGCATGTGAAAAGTCAAGCCTAACTAAGGACGAGGCCTTTTGGCCCTGTTATAATGGTCAATGGCATTTGCCAAACACTGAAAAAGTCAGACCCACGTCCGTGGTGCCCCCACTACATGAGGCTGCATAGATGGCGGCAGATCCTCGATCTCTTCCATGGGGACTGTGCAAGTGAGTGAGGTAAAGTTTCTCTCTACTCATCTCAAAAATCTCTTAGCCTCACCAGCTGGAGGTCCTCCTGTTGTTGTTGGTCCGCCGACTGCGGCTAGGGAGACCTCTTGTCGAGGACGTCACCTGTTCCTCACAAAGTCCGTTGGTCACACTGTCGCCACATATACACATAAAAGACACAGATCTGTCAGATACTCTGGTGTATAAAAAAATGACATATATAAAAACAACATAAAAAATTAAATAAATTAAAAATAAAAAAAAAACAAGCTTACCCATCTCTCCTCACTCCTCGCCGGGAGGTACCAGTATCTCAGGATCTCTAGAGAAGTCAATTTTGGCATAGGGGTAGTCCTATATGACTGGAATCTGTCGTGCCTTCCAAGAAAAAAAAATTTCGTCAAAGGCTTCAATGGTCCTCCTCCCCCCCCGTGTCGCGAAAACAACGCCACCCATATACACAACGATGAGCTAGAGGCCTGGTGCCCTCGTATCACCTCTCTAGGACTAAAACGGGGCACTCTCTCAAATAAGAAATCACAGAGAATCATCCCAAACCCGAAATTCCTCTGATTCTGCATTCGACACTCTATTAATTTCCTCTTCATACAATCTAGTAATGCGGTGCTCTAGTCAAATATTTGTTCATTTAAGCATTGAAATGAAAAATTCATGTGCACATGGGAAGCCTGATGCAAAGACATAGACCCAGTAATCCTCCCATTAAGAAACACTATCACTTTTAGTGATAAGTTTGAGATCTTGCTTATCGACACCTGCGAGCTCGTTTTGTCAGTGTCGGCTTCACAATGGAGTCCAATAAACTCTGATATGTTGTGAGGCCCGGAGGAAAAAGTATGAAAATTGACTGGTTCCCCTCTCCTTGAGAGGCCAGTCAGAAAGCATATATCCTATATCGTTGGAACCAATGACTTCCCCTCTAGCATAAAGGCCTCTGCGTTAGGATGCTAATAATCCACCAAGGCGTTCAGTAGCCTAGGTTGTGCTCGCATGAAAGGACAATGGAAAAACTTTAACAAACCACACTGCAACAATGCAGTAAGAGAAACAGTGTCCTCATAGACCAACACATAAACATCCTCATGTTCTCTTTCTCTCTAGTGAACATACATCCTGCAAACAGACAAAGTTTAGGAGGGTTAACTCTTGTTTTTTTTAATTTTTTTACCCTAAATGGAAGGTCCACGTGGGTTGTAGTGCTCACAGTACTGTGTACACTCGGACTGTCATAAGGAAACCCATGTGTACACTCGAACTATCATAGTATAGCATGTGTGGATGTAGGGCCGACCTTTTAAAGGTCAACGCCCCTCCAAAAAATGAACTTGAATGCATAAAGAAAGAATTAAATTGCAAGAGGGGGTAGTGTATACTTACTTGGTCCAAGCAGATTGTCGTTTTGTCCATTGAGGCTTCTAGAATCAACTCTTTTCACAAAGGGGTAGTTTTGGATTTTAGTCAATTTCTCAATTAGCAATGGTGATAATGAGCTGTTAGCTTCTATTTATAGACTTTTTGACCTCTTTTTGCCATTTTTTGGACCCTTTTGTCATTTTTTCTAAACTGAAAATCATATAGTATGGTTCAGGATTTTTCTTTGGATTGTCACGAGAAGTGTTATTTGGGTATTGGGAAAAATTTTGGAGTTTTGGATCGTTTTGAAGGTCCCTTGGTAAAAAGCCATTTTTTCCAACTCGTTGCATTTAAGATAGGATTCCACCTCCACTTTCTGCATATTGTTGTATTTTTTTCTTTGTCATAGGATCGATCCCCACTGAGTTGCGACACAGAACCATGATTGCTTCTTTAGGAGTGTTTTACTTTAGTGGTAGAGCCTACCTTAACATGGATTCCCTAGGTAGATCCTGGTTGCATTTTGGTGTCCATGTTGTCACTAATGACTATAGGCCCGGGAGTCCTTACTAGTTTTTCTTGATTACGAGTTTGAGCCTCATTTGCATGATTCCTTATCACTCTTGACCTCACCCTCCGGACTCCCAAAACTTAACGGGTCTTCTTTTAAGCTCTTTTCAGACCCTCTAAACATGAAAAGATTGTCAAGCGATCTTGTTGACCTTCATGCTCACTAAATTGAAATTTGAAGTCACATCTATCTGATGGTAGTTTACCCCTTTTTTAGTCTGGATGGTCAACTGTATGAACAAAGGTATACTCTAGGAGCCTCAGTTCTCTAGAAGAGTATTCTCAGGTATAATTTTAACCCTTTTTCGGGCCTGAGGGACTAAATTTACGAAAAAGGAGCCCCCATAGAGTCCATAGTTAAGCTCTTTTCAAACTCCCTAAAATTGAAAAGATCGTTGAGTGACCTTATTCTTTCACACTCGTTAAAATGGTCCAGAAGAACATTCTTGACGAAGTCCATAGTTAATATTTTTTTAGACTAAAAAATGAAAAAATTGTTGAGTGATCTTGTTTTTATCACACTCGTTAAAATGGTTTTGAATAGACGTCTTTTCAGTGCTAGTTTACCCCTTTTTCAAGCCGACTAGACTACCTTCGAAAAAGGTACCCCAATGGAGTCTCCTTTTACATCTTTTCAGACTCTCTAAAAATGAAAAAACGTCGAGCTTACCTTCTCTGGGCTTGTTAAACTTACATCGAAGGACGTTATCATTGTGTCTTGTTAACCACATTTGCATTCCTACATATTTGGCCTAATGCCAATTCCATGTTTCTCTCAACTGAACCATCTAAAGCATGCCTCATAGCACAAGCCTTGTAGCACTGTGCCTTTGTGTCTTGACACCTTGACCCCAGGAGGGATTTTTTTGAGTGTCCTTTCTCTGAACATCAGTCTTGTCCTTGCACCTAGAACTAGTATGTTTGCGACACTCGTTCCTCTTTTGTAACGTAGAATTATTTTATTCTTTTTTCACGATTATTGAAAAAGACAAAAAAAAATCAAATATACCCCAAAAAGAGGAAGGGAAAAGTATTTTCTTTTTATTTACAACACAATGAGTCACCCTTGGACAAAGCACATCCTTCCATTTGTTTGTCAAGCTCTAGGATTTAATATGAACTTAGGAATTTGTTCTCTCTACACAGAGTTGTGTCCTCCTCTGTTTGGTTATTCTTCCAAACATATGGAGAGTTTGTGTTGCCTCCTACATTGTGAACTTATGTCAATTCCATGCTTCCTGAGTCTCATCATTTGTCGTGCTATTGTCCAAGGGAAGTTTTTACCAAGCCTGAGTTGTCCCCTCTGCAGTTTGTCTCTTTCCCTCATGCCCAACCATCCAAAAATTCCAATCAAGTCTTTGTTCGAAATCAATGAAGCCTTCAATCTGATCATCAAGATCCTCTAGTCCATGCCCGACGAACCATCAAAGACCTCTAGGTAGTGAATTCGTACACTCATATTACACTCCTACCTGAGTTTTGAAGATTTTGAAGTTGATGCTCGAGCTCTGAAGACCTCATCTCCAGCCATCAGGCCTTATCAGCTTCTAGAAGATGGATACTATACAAGTATATCTTTTTTATTTCAAGATGTAGATCCATTGTGTAGTGCTCGTGGCTACACTTTATATATTTATATGACATGGATCTGCAGTGTATTTGATTGGTAGCCATGATTTTATTTCATCCCGAGCATGGGTATGCCCGCCTAGGTGAGACAATTGTTATTTTGCAGATGGCACCTCCAGAATTCTGGTCCCTGGGCTCACTGGTTTGGTACATTGATAAAGATTGATAATGTATTTCGGCGATCATATGCTCTTCTGACCTCACACATTAGGTGGCATATTTTATAACCCTAATTTTCACCAAACATGCTTACCTGGCATCAAGCCATCTCATATTCCTTCTTTGCCAAGCTAGTACTGAACAACTCTTCTTAAAAACACCCTTTCTAAAGGCACACTTGCCCTGCTCCACTACAACTCACATGTACACTCTAGCTGACTCACTATAGCCCGCGTGTACACGCTAGCTAACCCACTACAGCTCACATGTACCTACAAAAGAACGAGAAATGGAAAGTTGTTGACGGAACACACAGTTTTGGGTAAGTTAATTAAACCTTTCGACCATGCATGGCCAATCACTTGACTAAATACCTAGCTCTGTCTAGCCTATAAAAGAAGGGGTAGGGGTCCCATTTGAAAGGAGGAAAATCATAGTAAAGAAACTCTACCCGAATAAGCATTCCCCTTGCCTCAACCTTTTGCAACTATTGTGTGAAGAGAAGCATATATAGAAGCAGTTGGAGCACAGTTGAAGAGGAGCCCAGGACCAGATTCAAGGAGCAGTGGTCGATCTTACTATTGTAAGGTATTCGTGTGAGATTAATAAAAGAAGTACTTTTCCCATCCCACCATATGATGTTTTCATTATTTGAATATTGATTACATGTTGATTAAATCTCTAACCCATTAGTTCATAGATCAAATGCATGTGGAGTTCTTCGTTTGTCTTTTGTGAATGTAGGTTAGCATTGGGAGGAGAGTTACATTCGAAGAGTGACCAAGTGTGAAAAGGGATCGACATCAAACATGTAAAATAAAGTATGACAACTTCATCTCTTTAACCTTGTATTTTCATATGAATAATGGGGTTTAGGCATGGGATGGTGGTAGAAAGTAGGAAGCTTTAGGTCATTTCTGCATGCATGATAAAACCCTTAGTGCTAGTCTGTAGGAGAGATTTCCCACCCACAACAACCCAAAGTCATTGTCATCCATATATTTTCCAAGGGAGGTGGATTCTCATCCATCGTTTGATCAAAGTCTTAACTTTGACGTTGGAGCAGTGGAAGGATAGGGTAATACCTATGCCTACTCGTCAAGTCACTTTATGACCGCATTCAGCCGGTAGCAACTCCGATGAATTGGAGTGGATTGTCACATTGGGTAAATCTCCCAAATCCTCGGAGCCCAGAGTAAACATAGATCATTGATCAAAGGAGGAGTGTGGACCATTGATCCTTGAACTCTTCAGGAGTTTCGTTGTTCGGCTATTCGGGAGAATTTTGTTATTGAGGTTGGAACGGAGGAACTCCAGAGTGCTAAACATCCCTTTCTCTAAGTGTTTGGTTCTACACTGAGGTCACATGCACTAGTCAATAGGAGAAAAAGGACCCTTGCGGGTTTTAATTTTATGCATGATTATTGATTATCCTGTGCGTGGAGAGAAGGAATTTTGGGGTTTGTGTGATCCTGAGAGCTAATTCGACTCCTTTGAGAAACAATCCTAGACTAGGAGGTCGTAGTGCCATCTAGGGGGCTTGACGTTTGCTTCGGGTGGTATCATTGTAGGAAAAAGAATCTCTATGTGAGGATATATTGGAATCCATGCCGCCAAGGAGACACAGGGAGAGACCTTTAGCCAACGCAAAAATGGAGGAAGAGGCAACTTCATGTGAGTTTAGATTCCATGGAAGAAACATAAATGAGAGAACGAGAGACAAGTGGTGTTAGTGATGCTGAAAGTGAGAATACAGAAGAAGAAGAAGTTGTAGGAGAAGAAGAAACAAAGGAACGATTGTTGAGAGTTGTTGTCAAGCTGGGAACTAGAGCGGAGATGGAAGTCCTAATGCAAAAATCTAATTTGAATGTAGAAGAGTTTCTTGACTAGATAAATTCCTTAGAAAAATACTTTGATTATGAGGAGATTGATGATCAAAAGAAAGTAAATCATGTTGTGACCAGGTTGAAGGGACATGAATCTTTATGGTGGGATGAGTTGTAGGTTGGTAGAAGGAGGAAAGGTAAGTCCAAGATTAAGAGTTGGGATATAATGGTAGCTAAGCTCAAGATAAATTCATACACAAGGATTATCAACTAAATCTGTTCAAGAGGTTACAGAATCTAAGACAAAAAGGTTTGTCAGTAAAGGAATATACTAAAGAATTCTATAAGTTGAATACAAGAGAAGGACATAGGGAATATGATGAAGAGAAAGTTTCTAGGTATATAAATGGATTGAGGTATGAAATTCAAGATGATATTATTTTAGTGACAATGAAGATTGTATAAGATGCTTATTAGGTATCCCTGAAGGCAGAAGAAAAACTAGCAAGAAAGAAAAGTTAGAAGAACAAGGGAAAGAATCCAATCCAAGGGAGAGGAACCACAAGGGAAAAGTTCCATAAGACAAGGGAAGAGACTAGTAGTTATGGAAATCAAATAGCTAGAGGAGGAGGCTCTAGAGGAGGAGAATATAGATGAAGGAGACACTTTCCAAATCGCAGAGGAAGAGGGAGAGGAGGAGAGGTTAAATGTTATTCTTGTGGAAATATAGGACACGTGTCTTGGGAATTTCTTGGAAACAAAACTGCATGTTTTAGAGAAGTTCATGTTGTTGAGGCTCAACAAAATATTGTGGAGACATGGACAAAATAAGAAGTTGTTGAAGAGGGAATGCCACTCATGATTCATGTTGTGTTTATTTTATCACATATGTGAGAAAAAACACAACACTTACTTGCCTAGTTAAGCCAGCTAAACAAGAAAGAGATTTGTGAGTTGATTAGATAACCAAATACACATGAAACAAAGAAAACAAAATAACAATCAAAGGAAACAAATGTTATAAAACTTGCAAGAACTAGAATCATGAAAATGAAAATCATATAGCTACCAATGCATCAATATATTGATAGGATAGCACCATAGAGAAAGATAGGGACTCATGAATCCCCTCTTCCTCCTTGGGAGGGCTATTGAGTTCCCTAATAGAGAGCTCTTATCTTCGTACAATGGAAAGTGACAATGGTGAAGAAATACAATGCCAATCCTCTCAAGAGGTGAGTGGAATGTCCCTTGCTATAGTGCTTGAATGATTCAAAGAGAAATGAGGATTCTCTAAGAAGAATTCTTGCAGCATAACAATACCTTGAAATTCTTATTTTCTTAGCACACCCATGGAATATATTTATACTGTCCATTCATAACAAGACATAATTGGTTCATGATGTGAACAAGGGGCCTTTTAGGGTACTTCTTAGCACTTGACCAACCTCCAATCTATATTTCGCTCAAATATGAGTGTCAAATCATGTTGGAAGTCAGAATGTAAGTGGTTGAGAGGCCGACAAGATTCATAAATGTGTCGTTCATGAGAAGTGTGTGGGTTTTCTCATAGACAGTTGTGCATCTCGTGCATTCTGCGCCCACTGCACACTTAGGGTTGTGTTATCCTGTGCATTTTGCGCACTTCCTTTGGTGAATTTGAGCACTTTGATTTGTGAACCAAGTATATAGTTTTATCCATTTTGATGGATTTTGATGTTGTAGGTGTACTAATTGTTGTTGGAATTGATGTCTTTCTTCAACTATTGTTTGTAATGTTGCAGATGAGTTTTTGGTGATAATAGATGCTCCCTGATGTGTGAGGTTAGGAGCATATGTATAGCGGAAATACATCAATGTTTATTTTTCTCAGAGTACCATTGTGAGTAACAATGAAGAGAGGAACTGTAAGAGTAATCTGTTGGAGGGAGAGGGAAAATTGTGGGAACCAAACCTTTCTCTAGGAATAAAAATAAAATATGTATACAAATGAGGTGGGCATGCCCCATGATCGTGTCATTGAACCAAAATGTGGGACTATAATTGAAGGTGTACGATGATGTAGATAGTTGCAGCACCCTCAGGAGTGATTGATAATGACAGATGATGGTTCTGAATGGTGAATTGGATCTTAATCAAGTAGTGGATGATGATAAGAAGTGTTGATGAGTCATAGGCATTGATGGCCTATCAAATTTAGAGGTCTTCGATTGGTATGAAAAAATTGTAACGATCGCATAGTAAGACCCTCCTTAACATGAGAGTTTGTTAAATTTGAATGTTATGGGGGTCAACGAAATCAGAAAGAAATTATGACTCTCTCTGTTTCGTCCATGACTCCTCATTGAAAAGGTAATGAGAGTCAATATTCTTCCGCCCTTCTGGAAACTATGTTGATGTCGACAGAAAGGGATATGCAACGTCAAGAAGCAAAAGGGCTTCTTGAAATCCACTGAGTAATAGGTGATATCGGGTACTGACGGGTAACATGGACGTAGTCAAGACACTATGGGACTTAGGATTTCCCTTGGTTTGGGTGTTGAAGGTGATTGGCAGCAACCGTAAAACTGGATCAAGTGTCAGGGGGAGAACTAGACATGGGGTTAGACTATGTTGGAGGTTGAAAAAGTGGGATTACTCAGAGATCGTGGTTACATGTATTTGGGATACTCAGAGTTTGTCAATGATGGTGATATGAAAAATGGTGGATTCCACAACCAAGGGAGACATGGGTTTCTTTTCTAGGTAAAAGAAGGCCATCGAGGAGGATGACTAAAAAAACTATGTATATGTTGGAAACAATGGCTTTATAGAATTACAAAATAAATAAAGAATAATTTGCATTGAGTATACAGATACAAAAATGAGTGCCCCAATGAAATATGGCTTGGTTGGTTTAGGGCACAAGTTTGTGAAAGAGAATTGGTGGAGGTTCGGGGCCCCATGGGTGGGTTTCTATATTTGCTATATGGAAGGAGGATAATATGCAGATGGGAAAATTGATGGTGGATGAGATGGAGGGATAATGGATCTGCGAGGGTGCAGTCAACATAACCATGTGTAGGATGATATGACCTGGGAGTCCATTGGGAAGGTTAGCAATATGATAAGAAGAAGTATGTGTTGGATTACTGAGAGGGGGAGTGAATCAGTAATAGAGAAATTTAATCCCTTTTTAACCATATAATCCAAGTGTTATATCAATGAAGCATTATCATCAAATAACTACAGAGTAAATAAGCAGGGAACAAATGAACAATCATACACATACATAGTACACCAATTTTTTACGTGGAAATCCAAATCGGGAGAAAACCACATAATTCTTTTTCTTATATGTCTTGAAGAATTACATTCGTTGGAAGCAACAACTTCCTTTGTTTTCCAGCTGTAACTGGAAGGATGCTTCAACCCCCTAGTTTCTCAGGCTACAACCTGAGGGAAGCTCCAACTCCCCAATTCTATGGCTACAACTAGAAGGAGGCTACAACCCCCTTATGTTCTCCGGCTACAACCACCTGTCCTTGCCCCATCTTGCCACCCTAAAGTAGAAGTAGAATGATGGAACCACTGTCACACTATCACTGTGAGATATACTGTTGTAAACCTATACCAATAAATCTGAACCATGCATCAACCATGCATCAACCTGTACCTCAACCTCTAATCAACCTATACCAAAAACAAGTCCATCAACCATGCACCAACCTGTAATCAACCTGTACCATAAACAAGTGCATCCAACCATGTACCAACCTTTAATAAACCTGTACCATAAACAAGTGCATCCAACCATGTATCAAGTATGTACCAATCATGTGTCAACTACTCATCAACTATGACTCATCAATATGTACCAACATCATCAATTATACACCTCATGTATGTGCAAACTCATCAACTACTTGTCTCAACCATGTACTCAACATGTACCTCAACCAAAATCCCTCATAATTTTCATCATTCGAATATGATTTGTAGCTCTATAATAGACCTAGTGTATATGATCACATTCCTGCAAATCTTCCTTGAATTTAAAAACAAGAGACTAGCATTTTCATCAAACTTTTCTTTAGTCTCACATGCCTAGTTTTGGATTAGTCAACAACCCTAACTTGAAGTAATCATAACTTTGAACCTGTAATGTATAAATATGTGAAACTAATACACAATTTTCTTCAGTGTGTTTTATGCAATTTTTCGAAGTGTCACTACTTGGAACCTCTCAGAAAAGGAGTTATAGAAAAAATGGCATACCTTGCTGAATTCTGGCTTATTCTAGAAAGCGAACTTGTAGAGCATGCCCCACAAAAAATACTTGATTGATTGATTTTAAAATATTACACAACATACTAAATATTGTACCCTAACCAAAAACTTTGGTCTCACTGAATTTGGATCTGTTATGAAGAAGTTATGACATTTTTACCCGAAACACCTGATTTTGACTAGTTTCACGACGGGCCACAAACCCTATTTTCCATGGAGTGTAACTCCCAAAATACAATGAACACAATCTGAATTTTTTACCACACGTACTTGGATATGTTTTCTCACTTGCATAGCAATTTCACAGCCTGAATCATTATAGAAAAAAAATTATAGCGAAAATGGTGAGATGACCTGTAAATAACATACCTTAGAAAGCACCATCAAAAGAATTTATCATTCCTTGCATTTCGGCCTTCCTTTCTTCAACTTCACTCAGAATTCTAGTTTATGTATCCTTGGTTACCTTAGACACATATAGATATTCAATATGCTCAAGTGTTATTCAAAATGAGAGAGCCTTCCCTCTTATTTATACTCTCCAAGTAGCTTCTTTAAAAACATCTTCTAGGTCACTTGGCCCACTTTCCTTATTTTAGGGTTGGGTCCACTTCTAATTTCTCCATTAAATTTATTATTGAAATAATTTAT
>ML797745.1:393574-421447 GCA_009831015.1 Picea engelmannii
CACTTTATTATTTACCTTTTAAAATCTCTTAAAACACTTTGATTACTTTGACCTTTTGGGGCTTCTAGATGACATATGAGGGTCCTCCAACTTCGTAAGGCCATAACTCTCAAACCGTGAGGAGTTATGTGACGTTCTACATATCACCATAAATGACATGACATGTACTATCCATATAGAATATAATTATCTAAAAATATATCATAACTCATACCATTACCCATCAAACAAACTTGGGTCCATTACCCAAACCTGGGGTCTCCAACTTCTCATGTCCATAACTCTCTAACCATGAGGAATTATGTGAAGTTCCACATATCACCAAAAATGACATGAAAAGTGCTATCCATATAGGATATTTTCCCTGAAAAATTCACTTTCCTTCATCTCATTATTCCACAATTAAGTATGGGTTCTCTTACTCCACAAAGCGTCTTCCCGTGAGGGATTTCACCATAAGGGGACCACTTTGGAGTTCATCCATATTTACTTCTTATCAACCATGAAAAAACAATAATGAGTTATATTTACATCAAACAATATTAGGTCCATTAGCTAAACCTTTGTTCTATGGGGCTTTCTTCAAGGGTCGACATCAATGACAACCAACCTTAATCAACAATATGGGGTTCATTCTCAGAAGTGAAAAGACTATTGGGACTCCCAATCCTAGGGGGTGAAAAACAACATGAGTGTCAAGTTTCCAAGGGGAAATATGAATGGGACAACTCATGTGGGTGAGTGATATCGGTTGATATTTCCAAAATGTGGCATATGTAAAGGTACTGAAGAGTTGGGTGTAGGGACCCTAAAGGAAAATGTTAGAGGGTGTGACTAGGATATTCAATTTTTTACAGAGGGTGAAATTACATGCCAGTGTTGAACATATACCTGAAGGGGTTGTAATCTTTCTTAACAAGTACCTGCACAAAAGCCAAATACCCGACATGAACAATATCTCATGATAAATAAATTATAACAAATATTTGATAAAACTGAAAGTAAGCATGCATATCTGAACGTGGCGTGAAAAAATTCTCCTCTGGGAGAAGTGCAGATGATAACCCGGGGGATATGAATGTCTAGATGGTTGGATCAGGATATTGTCATCGAGAACAATTTGGAAAATGGAGTCTCTGAGATCTTGTACTAGAATGTGGAAGTTGAGAAAAAGGGCTTATATATGGATGGTCGGCCCACCATGCCACCTCATTTGTATCGACACTATTGGTGCTCTGGAGTTGGCATAAAGTCCTAGGTGGTGGAATTTATGTGATAGCTTGGACCTTGAGGGGGTCCAAAGTGATGCCATGTTGGGAGACAATGAACCCGAGGAGGTGCCCGACAATGACATAGAAGACACACTTGAGGGGGTTCAAGTGGATATTATATTGGCGGCATCATTAAAAAATTATGCATAAGTCGTCTAAATGTTGGGTTCGCTTTTTGGATCGATTAGTGACATCGTCCAAATAAGCGAGAATGATGTGTGCAAGATCATGAAAAATGTAGGTCATGGCCCATCTGAACTAAGCATCAGAATTTTTGAGCCCAAAGGGAATGACGCAATAAGCAAAGGTGCCCCAAGGGGCTGTAAAAGAAGTTTTGTACTGATCTGCTGGGTGGATTTAAATTTGATTGTAACCGAAGAACCCATCTATAAAGGAAAGTGCCTCGTGGCTAGCAAAGTCATCGATTATTTGTTTGATAAAAGGGGTTTGGAATTTGTCTTTGGTACAAGTGTGGTTGAGGTCATGAAATTCTGTGCAGACACGAATAGTTCCCTATTTTTTTTTAATGGGGATGGGGTTGGAGACCCAAGAAGTGTACACAATGGGGCAAATAAACCTGGCAGTGCGTAATTTTTCAATTTCGGCTTTGATAGCCACAACTTTGGACGGGTGGAGGGGGCATTTCTTTTGATGAATAGGAGCGATATATGGCCATGTGTCTATACGATGTTTGACTATAGAGGGATCGAGGTGAGGAATCTCTGTATATGACCAGGAAAAAATATCGTGGTATTCCTGAAAGAGAGCTTTGTAAGTAATGATTTCTTTAGGGGATCATGTGGCGTCGATGGTGATCTCTTCTACAATGCCTAATTTAATGGAAATGTCAATTTTGATTGTGGGGGAGATGTTGGCCATGTTTCCTTCTTCAAAAGCATCGGGGGTAGGAATAGGGTTTTTGATCCAGTCAATATGTCCCAGAGGAATAAAAATTTTGGTTTCGATTGTGCACTAGGGGGCTTGGTCAGGAGGGTGAAATACCTCTTGTCAGAGGAAACGTGCTCGATGATGGAGCACATTCCATGGGAAATCATGGGTAGTCAGTTCCTCCAAGATATATTCATCACAAAGGAAAATGAAAGAATATAGGGGATCTTGGGAGATGGTAGGGGGAACCGTCAATGAATAAGTGTTATTGGCCTCAAGGGATGAGGAAGCAGAAGGGATATCATGTACAGGGTGCGATGGCTCGCTTGACATATACCAAATTTCTAGACACTATGGATGATACATAGTGGTGGGGGGGAAGATCTTGTATGGGAGACTTGGCAGATAATTGGGAGGATTTGGGGGAATATCCTCATTTATTTTAAATGTGAGCCATGGAGGAATGGGGAGTGAATCATGTTTAGGGGAGGTGATGATGAAAATATCTAGGGAGTGGATGAGGGGATTATGTTGCATCGCGACTGGTGGGGTAATCACATGAGGTTGAATAAGGGTTGAGTGATGACCTCGGTATTCAATAATCAAAGGACACTGGTATGTGAAATGAGCAAGTGAGTCACAGAGAGCACAAGGACATCTCATTCTCTTAGGTACTGATGATGAAATATAATGAATGTCAGTAATGTGAGAATCAGTAGGGAGTTCTTGAGAGGGATCAGGTAGAGATGTGTGGCGTACTATGGCTAATGTTTGGTGGAATTGAGGTAGAACTGGGAAATGATGTGTGTAATGGCCATATTCTAAGCATATGGCACAATCAAAATTGGTTAGTAACCATTTCTTGCATGTGGTTGAGGACTCTGTAGTAGCGTTGGATGTACTTGGTGGAGTGGTAAGAAACAGGGTTGATTTAGGGAGTTGGATAAGAATGTGTAATTCGTGAAGAGTAGGACATCTGTTAGTGGGGTGTCCTTATCTTCCCCTAGTGGTGGTTGTGTTTCCTCTAGTTGGGGCTAGGGGTGGTGTGGTAGGAGCTTGTATTGGGATCTGCATCGATAATCCCTCTATCTGAGGAGGGACAGATGGTGTAGGAACCATAGAGGGTGGATGGAGATACCATACATGGATGGTGATAACCATGTTAGTAAGGGTGAGGGTAGCAACGACTTGGAATGATTGGAATCTAGGTGGGGAATAGAAAAATGGAATTTGTGTAATGGCTTGGGGGATTGTCTCCCAAATCGAGATTTTCCCTTAGATGGGGGGGAAATCTGGGACAAGTGGTGTGGTCGTGTTCTCAAGGAATCCTTTAGGTAATATTTCTTCTACTGGTGGAACTTCAACGTGGGGAGGAGAATCAGTGAGAGGAGTATTGTCTCTTACATTTGTTTTGTTAAAGGAAAATACACACACCTGTGCTGAAATAGATGGGTTTAGGAGAGGTGGTGCTCCATGATAAGTTCCTAACAAGGATGGGTCTTTGAATATTCCAGGGACAATGTCGATGACTGTAAAATCATCCGATATAGCGTGGAAAAGACAAAGGATGTTATCAATGTTGGCGGAATGATTAGGCTCGTAATGTGTAAGTTGGTCGATGGTGATGATTTTCCCGTTATGGGGGAACATCAACGTATGAAACACAAAATAATCTACCACCTTCATAGCATACATGTGGCTACATCAAAACAAGATATTGTAATCAAGTGGGGCATCGATAACTTCAATGTCAATAATGATGGTTTTTCCCCCAAGTTCTATGGTGACATTTTGGAAGATCACTTTAGGGGATGATGGTCGACTATCATAATCTCTCAAGGTGATGGTAGATGGTACTAGCTCAGGTGAGCCAAGTTTCTTCCATACTACTTTGGACATGATGCAACTGGATGCACCTTCATCAATGATGCATCGATGAATTGTGATGTTCTAGATATTAGCTAGTATTTGAAAGGGTACCAAAGCAGGGAGGCATCGTTCTATGCTATCTAAATCAACGGTGATTAGTAAAGTATCATATGAGTCGAATTCCCCCAAGTCAGAAAGTAAATAATTGCATTGTGATGGATAGGTTTTGAGGACCTCCAAAACATACATGGATGCAGGAGGTTGTGCTAAGTCATCAACCAGACTTTAGTTATGGGCTACCCTAGCATGAGGGTTATGTACATTCCATTGTAAAGGTATGTGGGGTATACGAGGGTTTGGTTCAGTGTTAGGGCATAGAATCATCAATGGTTGTCCTGTTGTAGCTAGATTTGTTTCTGAGGTGGTTGGGATAGATTTGGAAGGCATGTTGTATGGATGAATGCGTGTTGTTGGAATACTGCGATCAGCTGGATTTATGGGTTGACTGGGACCTAGGTTTTGATATTGCCCCATTTGGGGTGGGGTAGAGTTTATCTCTTGTTGGGTATTCATCACACCTTGGTTTTGAATGGGGTTTTTCAAAATGGTCAGAGGTGGTGGTTGCAAATAATGTTGTGGGATCGGCTGAGGGGCAGGTGGTGTTGGAGGGCATTGTGTGTTCATGGATTCTTTCATTCATATGTAATCAACAATTTGGGGGAAGTGGTGAGTATAATGTCCATACTCACCACATAGGGCACAAGGGAAGTTAGTATTGTAATTATTTTTCTTCCCTTTTTGTGGTTGTTTTTTATTATTTCCCCCTTGGGGGTTCTGGTTTCCCCCAGTGGGATGGTTTTGTTGGGGGTTATTTTCTCCTGGTCCCGGGTTGTTATTGTTTCGATTTTTCCCTTTATTTTTGACATTATTCGACTGATGGGATGGATTTTCCATATTCAATTGTTCAAAAACATGAACCTATTGAATGGGAGAGGGTTGAACAAAGTTAATGTCGACATGTGGTTGTCCTGGTGGAGGAGAAAATGGCTAGGGAGGACCAGGAAATGGAAAATATGTATTGTTTTATGGAGAGAATCCATATGTCGTATCGGAATTTGAAGTACTTCCACTATTGTTTGGGTTATATATGGGAGTTGGAGTGGACACCTGTACTTGATTGAGAGACCATATGCATCATGGGTACCGTTGGGGGTCCTCCCAATGACAGAGGGGGAACATCAGGATAAGATTGTTGGTCAGTGGGAAGAGGGTAATAAGACATCCCTCCATATGGGTGAGGGTATTGATTTGCACCATAAGTAGGTGATGGGTGGCCGTAAGGTTTGAGTTGTGTCATAGAACCGATCAACCCATCTGTAGCATGGGAAACCACAGTTTTGTCCTGGCCAAATGGTAAGGGTCTAGGTGCATCAGTAAATACTGTGTACAAGCAACTTGACTAGGCATATATGAGGTCTAATTGTTAGTCTTTGTTTATGGATTTCTCTTCTGATTGAGGGAAAGTGGATGCTATATCTTTGGCAATCACAGGGATGAGTGACTTAAGAAACCAATCGAGACATTGTTCCTTGGTGGTTTCTTCTTTACAAAAAATACTCATTGACGCCATTCATGGATGTGTTTGGTAATATGGATAGCAGTGGTTTTTTTTAACTCAGAGAGAATTTCTAATCTAGTGTCATGACAAACTGGTAATTGGAAAAAGGACAAAAATGCCTTGGCCAATGATTCAAAGGTCACATGGGACCCTGATTTTTTGTCCACATACCATTTGACAGATGAACCAGTGAGGGTTCTTTGGAATAACCTCAAGCGGATGGAATCATCCATGATGTTGTTTGAAAATCACCATAAGTGGAAGGTCATAACATGGTTAGTAGGGTCTTCCCTTAGTTTTCCTTCAATCTTCGGAACATATGAAGGAAATTTGGTAAGCATATTGGGACAAATGGCATCATGTAAAATGGGGTCATTCATGAGTTTGGATAAATTAGGAATGTTGAGGGATGCCAAGTATGGAAAAGGGGTATTTGGTGGAGGATTATTTCCAGGCATTGTGTGTGTAGGTAGTGAAAATGTCCCTTGAGAGGGATTTGGTGAGTTTATACTTCCTCTTTGATAAGAAGTTTGACCATCGCCTCCTTGTGAAGGAGAAACGATAGATGGATTTCCTTGGGTATTTGACCCAAGAAAAGTGGAACCAAGTAAAGTCGATCCTAAGACAGTAGCACTCACTGGGGTGTCAGATGGTTGAGCCGGTGAGTTGGCAAGACTAGGGACTCCTCCTAGAATAGGAGGGAGATTCTGACAAGAATCTAGAATGACGATAATTCTATGGTTCCCCTATGGTTCCGACTAGAAAAGTGAATGTGTGCAAATAGTGACAAGAGAAATAAATGAACAAGTTCTTTTTATATTGACATTCACAAAATAGTATATCTCACAATTGCATGTAATCAAATGAACATCATACATAAATCAAATCTAAAATAAACAAGCATGTGGATAGGTGGAGTTTTTCCACGTGGGGGAAAAAAAAAAATGCTTGTTTCCTAAAAGACCTATCGTCCTTCCTTTCAATTTAGCACTGGGAATTACAATAGAACTCGACAATGGGGTCTACATCCACCAGAAGAGGAACTAGTGAAGGTTGAAGTAGTCAGTTATAATGAGGGGTAGAGGGTGCATATCTTGAAAGAGCTGGTGATATTTCCCAATAGCCACACAAAATATGACCAAGGTGTAATTGCAGCCCACAACCGCCACTTGGGTAGATATCCTATGTTTGGCCACTAAGTACCTCGGTCAAAGTGCGACATTTATATTTTTGGCCTAAAAAATGGGTCATGGGATGGATACCCTCACAAGAGTTGGGTGACTCAAGAAGGGATGTGCAGAACAACTAGAACTCGGCCTTCGACCCTTCATGGGTATATCCCTGCCTTATGGTGTAGGAACACTTGACTTGGAGGATTTGAAGGATCCCTATTCTCAACTTCTATTGTTTTAAAATGTGAGAACCTGATAATGGGGGGTTATTTGGATGCCTACCCCTAATATCCTACCCAGAATAAAAAAATCCTTTTGGGCGCCTCCTCTAGAGGAAAATTTAGTGTGTTTTTAGAAAAAATTTAGATGGAGTGGGCTGAGAGATTGGGGTCATGGACCAACCTCATTTGAATTAAATTGTTGTAGATAATTTCTAAAAAAGTAGTTGGATCTTTCAAAGTTCCTTTTGAAGTACTTTATGGGTACTTAAAAAAGAAATCTTACTTCGACCTCCACTATTCTAATAGAAATTATGTGTGTGATGAGTGGATTTGTGTGCAAGAAAGTGAAAATTTGTGCAAAAGATTTTTTAATAAGTTAAGTGTAAGATTGTAGCATGTGGAGTTCATGTTTACCTAGCTTACTAAGTTCTTTGGTACAACCTTGCGGAATATTTAAAGCCCTAGAGAACTAGCAATGTGGACATATGGTTCCTTACTTAAAATCCATAAAATGTTGTCTATACTAGAAAAAGCTTTTGAAACTATCCTAGGATTGTATACATGTGGGCATGTATGGGCCCGTTACTTGATATTTTAAACTTTCCTATTCTGTTGTCTAGACTAAGAAATATTTTTGAAACTATCCTAAGATTGTAAACATGTGGGCATGTATGGGCCCTTAGAAAGATTTAAGATAGTTTTCAAAACTAAGAGGTACCCAAAGGGGGTTTTGTCCTCTCTTAATGATTTTAAGGGATATGCAATTTCCTTTTAATCGCCTTTTCTGATTCCCGAGATCACACTTGGGTGCAGGGGAAGAGAATACTTGGTGGTTAAAATTGATTTCTAGTCCCAAATTATTTGATTGTGTTTGAAAAAACAATGATCTCAACTCGAAGTTCTAAATGCCAAATGAGCCATCCATGTGGCAACAAAGAAAAGAGAATAATTTTGATTATTTTTACCCCTATGTGCTTATGTTAGCTAACCTTTCTTGTAAGAAAGGACTCTAAGTGAAGTGTGATTGATTTACAAAGTGTGGGAAATTAAAATAT
Source organism: Picea engelmannii (assembly GCA_009831015.1). Taxonomy (NCBI): domain Eukaryota; kingdom Viridiplantae; phylum Streptophyta; class Pinopsida; order Pinales; family Pinaceae; genus Picea; species Picea engelmannii. The sequence continues at coordinate 401,669 of ML797745.1, forward strand.
AAAGGCAAGGGGCCCTCAAACCACTCAGAAAACCCTTACAATTTGCAAAAAAATGAACTTGTGCACGAGTTGTAGTTCTGTTAGGCATGCCAAGTGTGCAGTATGCGTAGGTTTATGAATTCTCTTACACACACAATGCACAACATACAGAGTGCGCATAATGCGCATTTTTGTTCTTCAAAACTCTCGCACTTCCTGATATGCGTGGGGAAAGAAATTTGAAAATGAAATTATCTTTCCTTAGCTATGAATTCTGTCTTTGGAAGACTGTATTAGGTTGGTTTTGGTACCTACATATCCAAAAAATTATAAATAAGTGCTCTCAAGAATTAAATAGGGAGGAATTTGATTCGCATTCCCCAGTATGGTCACCAATCCGTTGTGTTGGTTTTGTCACATGGGTGAGCAAAAACATAGCACTTAATTTCCTAGTTGAGTCAGCTAAACAAGACAGAGATTTGTGAGTTGATTAGAAAACCAAATACACATGAAACAAAGAAAACAAAAACAAAAATGAAAGGAAACAAATGTTAGAAAACTTGGAAGAACTAGAATCATGAAAATGAAAATCATATAGCTACCAATGGATCAATATATTGATAGGCTAGCACCATAGAGAAAGGAAGGCACTTATGAATCCCCTCTTCCTCCTTGGGAGGGATCTTGAGTTCCCTAATAGAGAGATCTTCTCTTCATACAATGACAAGTGAAAATGATAAAGAAATACAATGTCAATCCTCTCAAGAGGTGAGTGGAATGGCCCTTCCTATAGTGATTGAATGATTCAAAGAGAAATGAGGATTATCTAAGAAGGATTCTCCAAGAAGGATTCTCCAAGAAGAATTCTTACAGGATAACAATACTTTGAAATTCTTATTTTCTTAGCACACCCATGGCATATATTTATAGTGTCCATTAATGGAAAGATATAAATGGTTCATGATTTGAACAAGGGAACTTTTAGGGTACTTCCTAGCCCTTGACCAACCTCCAAGCTAGATTTCGCACAGATCTGAGTGTTAGATCGTGTTGGAAGTCAGACTGGAAGTGGTTGAGAGGCCAACAAGATTCATAAATTCGTCGTTCATGAGAATTATGCAGGTTTACTCATAGACAGTCACACATCTTGCGCATTCTACACAAAGTGCAGACTTAGGGTTGTGTTAGCCCGCGCATTCCATGCACAGTGCACATGCTTCCTTTGGTGAATTTTTTCACTTTGATTTGTGAACCAAGCATACAGTTTTATTCCTTTTTGATAGATTTTGATGTTGTAGGTGTACTAATTGTTGATGGAATTGATGTATTTCTTCAACCGTTGTTTGTAATGTTGTAGATGATTTTTCGGTGATAACAATGAGGAAATCCATTGTGAAGCCAAAAAAAGAGGTGCAAGAGATTATACAAAGAATGAGTCTATTTGGAACTTTTTGCAAGATGAGAGATATAGTATGGAAGGTGATCATAGACAGTGGGAGCAATGATAATTTAGTGTCCACAGAAATGGTGGAAAATCTAAAGTTGGAGATGACAACACATCTGAGTCCATATAGGGTGTCTTGGCTGCAAAAAGGACATCAAGTTATGGTAAGTAGAAAATGTAAAGTTGAGTTTAATATTGGTATTTATAATGATGAAGTTTTATGTGATTTCATACCTATAAATGTTTTTCATGTTCGTTTGAGAAGGCCATGGAAATAGGACAAAAATTCCATACATGACAAGAGAAAGAATAATCATACCCTTGAGAAGAATGGGTGTAGAAATATGTTGTTTCCACTTGAGGAAAAGGGAGTCAAAGAGGATGATAGTCCGAGTACACTTCTCACGAGTGGGAAGGAGCTCTTGAAATAAGTTAAGAAAGATAAGGAAATGCAGTTTGTTGTCATAGGTAAGACAAAATATATCCTTACAAATACTTCCATGAATGATTTTCCTATGGAAATTCAAGAATTATTGAATGTGTTTGTTGACATTGTGGTGGATGAGTTTCCTCATACTTTACCTCCCTTCATAAGTATTATTCATCATATTGACCTTATTTTGGGTGCAATTTTTCCAAACAAAGCAACGTATAGGTTGACCCCTTAGGAGAATGAAGAATTCAAGAAGAAAGTCCAAGAGTTGTTGGAGAAAGGGTTGGTCAAAGAAATTCTAAGTCCATGTGCAGTACCAATTATGTTAAGTCCAAAGAAGGATGGTAGTTGGAGAATGTGCACATATTATAGAGCTATCAACAAAATGACCATCAAGTACAGATTTCCTTTACCCATAATGGATGATTTGATGGATTGTTTGAGTGGAACTAGTTATTTTTCCAAGATAGATTTGAAAAGTGTTTATCATCAGATAAAGATGAGAGAAGGGGATGAATGAAAAACAAAATTAAAAACAAATGAAGGATTGTGTGAGTGGTTTTTTATGTCGTTTGGTTTAACTAATGTTCCAAGTACATTCATGAGGTTAATGAATGAAGTGCTCAAATATTTTATTGGGAAATGCATAATTGTTTATTTGGATGATATCCTAGTTTGCAGTAAGACTAAGGAGGAGCATTTGAGACAATTTAGGATAGCGTTGAGGAGATTACAGGAAGAAAAGATGTTGATAAATTTGAAGAAATGTTCTTTTATAAAGACAAAAATTGTGTATGTGGATTTGTGATATCTTCAAATGAATTGAACATGGATCTAGAAAAGGTGAGGGATATAAAGGAGTGGCCTTCTCCAAGAAGTGTGTTTGAGGTGAGAAGTTTTCATGGGTTAGTGAGTTTTTACAAAAATTTCATTAGGAATTTTAGCAGTATATGTGCACCCATAGTGGATACTATAAAGAAAGAGTGTGGATCTTTTGACTGGACAAAAGAAGCCGAGAAGGGATTTAGACTATTAAAGGAGAAGATAATAGAACAACCCATCTTGATTTTTCCATATTTTAGGAATACTTTCCAAGTCAAATGTGATGCAAGTGGAGTGGCCATTGGTGCAATTTTAAATCAATATGATAATCCTATTGCTTATTTAAGTGAAAATTTGAATGATTCTAAGAGGAAATATTTGACTTATGATAAGGAATTTTATGTTATATTTCAATCTTTGAAAAAATGGATGCATTATATTATACCAAAAGAGTTTATTTTGTATAATGACAATCATGCCTTTGTAGTTTATAACTAGACAAAAGAAGCAGAATCAAAGACATGCAAAATGGGTAGAATTCATGCATAATTTTACTTTTGTCATTAAGCATATTAGTGGGAGTGCTAACAAAGTTGCATATTCTTTGAGTAGGATATGTTTGATCTTGCAGGAATTCCAGGTGGAGACTTTAGGGTTTGAACACCTCAAGTAAATGTACAAGGAAGATTCATATTTCCCTTAGGCTTATGAAGCTTGTGAAAATCCTTTGATGAGGGATAGAAGCCCATGGATGGAGTATCTGATCCAAGAAGGATTGCTATTCAAAGGGAGTTAGTTATGTATCCCAAAATTTTCAATGAGGGACAGTTTGTTGAAGGAAAAGCACAGTGGAGGATTGGTTGGATATTTTAGCCATGATAAGACCTATGTATAGTTGATTTCTTCATATTATTGGCCAGGCATGAGATCTGATGTGAAAAATCTTGTGGACAAATGCATAAGTTTCCAATATACAAAGGGAAAGAAACAAAATATAGGTCTATACCAACCATTTCCTATTCCAAACATGCCACAGGATGCTATAAGTATGGATTTTTTTATGGGATTGCCAAGAACCCAAAGGGGGGATGATTAAATTTTTGTGGTAGTTGAAATATTTTTGAAGATGGAACATTTTATACCATGCCACAAAATTAGTGATGCTACTCACATAAAAAAATTGTTTTTCAAGGAGATTGTGAGATTACATGGATTTCCTAGGAGCATAGTTTCAGACAGAGACACAAAATTTGTGGGACACTTTTGGAGGAATTTGTGGAAGAAACTGAGGACATATTTGTATTTTAGTTCATCATATTACCCTCAGATAGATGTGAATACTGAGTTAGTTAATAGAATCTTGGGAAATTTGTTGAGAATTTTAGTGATTGAACATCATAGTCAATGGGATCAAGTTCTGCCTCAAGAAGAATTTGCGTATAATGATTCACAAAACATAAGTACTGGTAAGAGCATATTTCAGATATTATATGGAATGTAACTGAGAGGAAACTTTGAGTTAACATATTTGGGACAAGCTAAATTTCAAAGTGTAGGAGCAAAAGACTTTGTTGCAGAAATGCAGAAATTGCATGAACAAATCGAAGGCCATTTGTAGAGTAACAACCAACAATACAAGGGAAGAGTAGATTAAAAAAGGAAAGAGGTAAATTTTGAAGTTGAAGACAAAGTTATAGAACATATGAGGAAATAAATATTCCCATGAGGGAAATATAAAAAATTGAAGCTGAATAATATAGGCCTTGTAAAATACTCAGAAAATTTTATGCAAATGCTTATGAAATTGAATTGCAAGAGGACATTCAAATTTCACCGATATTCAATGTAGAAGACTTATATCCTTAAAGAGGTGATGGTATAGAAGAAGTAGATGAACAATATGAGGTCTGATGGATGCAATTGATTCCCACAGCAGAGAAACTCCAGATAGAGAATATTTTAGAGCAGAGGATTGCTAAAAGAACCAGGTGGAAGGTCTATTATGAATACTTGGTTAAATGGAAGGACCTTCCAATAGAAGATGCTAGTTGGTTGAATGAAGTAGACATTCAATAACATTAAAAGGAATTTGACAATCTCATGGACATGATTCTATGAATATTTTTTCGAGGAGAGTATGATGCAAGAGCATCATCATCATTTAATGAGGCATGGTGAAAGGTGATATTCAACAGAGTGTGCATTAACTAGTTTGGATTCGAAGGAAGTGAAGCATTTAAATTTTGAAACCTTTGTAATTAAATATCCCTTGATATCTAAATACTAAAACCATTTTATATACTCCAAAAAGTTAAAATTGTCTTTAATGACTGTAGGATTGTACAAATTTTGAGCATCGACTCATATCTGAAATTGTAAATGAGCATTTACTATAATAAGCTTAGTGATAGGATATCTTTATTGAGATGTGAAAGCACTAGATTAGCTTGGAGGGAAGGCTCGAGAAGCCAATTCATGTAAAAATCAATGTAATCTATGATGAAAGAGTTTTTTATTGTTGTTGGAATGAAGAAAAATACTCTCAAGTTTCCTGAGAGAGACTGAAAAATGTGTTTATTTTCTTTTTGGAATTGAATAGATACTGTCTTACTATCTTTCTGCATCTGTGTGTGTCAATTTTGTCTATTTAATGAATACTTTTATGATTCTGTATAATTTCCAATTGTTTCTCTTATGTTAGTCTCAGTGCAAGGAGTGCACAGTGCCAATGAAAGGTGTGCAAAGGCCACCCTTTTACGGGTTCAGAAGATCAGGAGAGATAGTGTGATTTTTCACAGAGCAAGAGCAAGGAGTGCACATCTAACTTTTAAAAGTCCCAAGCTCATGAGAGTTAGTGCAAGGAGTGCACCGGCCCATTGTTGATTAATTGGGTTGGTTTTCATTGATGTCAACCCTTGAAGAAAGTCTAGTAGCGAATTTCGATAGCACAAAGGTTTGGGTAATGGAACCAAGTTTGTTTGATGTATAATGGTATTAGTTTTTATATATTTCTAGGTAATACTATTCTATATGGATAGTACATGTCATTCCATTTCCGATGGTATGTGGAACGTCACATAACTCCTCACGGTTTGAGAGTTATGGCCTTATGAAGTTGAAGGACCCTCATATGATTGGCTTGAAACCCCAAAAGGTCAAAGAACTCAAAGTTCTTGCAAAGAAGAAATTATTTAAATAATAAAGTGAAGTGACAAATTCAAAGAGGATTATTTAAATAATAAATTGAAGTGACAAAGTCAAAGAGGATTATTTAAATAATCAAGTGAAGTGACAAAATCAAAGAGGATTATTTAAATAATAAAGTGAAGTGACAAAGTCAAGGAGGATTATTTAAATAATAAATTAAATAGAGAACTTTATAATTATGGAAAGTGGTTATAATAAGGTTAACCATAAAATGATGAAAATGGGTCAAGTGGTCAAGTGGATATTGGATACATGGACAAGTGGAAAATTGCGCAAAGTTGGACATAGGTGACTATGTGGAAAAATGGTCTAGAAGATGCTTCTAAGGAAGCTACTTGGAGAGTATAAGTAAGAGGAAAGGCTCTCTCATTTTAATCAAACTTGAGCATATTGAATATTTATAGGTGACTGAGGTAACCAAAGGATATCTAGGATAAATTTCAGAGGGAAGGTGAAGTAAAGAAGGCCGAAATTCAAGGGAGGATAAATTCTTTTGATGATGCTTTCTAAGGTATGTTATTTACAATCATCTCACCATTTTCGTAATAAAGTTTTTCCTAGAATGACTCAGACCATGAAATTGGGAGGCCTTTAAGGAAAAATATCCAAGTAGCCATGGTACTAATTTCATCTTGTGGGTCATTGTATTTTTGGAGTTACACTCCGTGGAAAACAGGGTTTGTGGCTAGTCCTGAAACTAGTCTAAAACAAGTGTTTTGGGTAAAAATGTCATAAATTATTCATAACAGATCCAAATTTAGTAAGCCCAAATGTGTTGGTTATAGTATAGTCTTTATTATTCTATACAAAATTTACAGATCCATACAACAAATATTCTGTGCAGGGAATGCTCTACAATTTTGCTCTCTAGAATAAGACAAAATTCAACAAGGTATGCCATTTTTGCTATAACTCATTTTTTTAGAGGTTCCAAGTAGTGAAACTTGGAGGAATTGAATAAAACACAAGGAATAACATTGTGTATTGTTTTCATATATTTATTCATTACAAGTACATAGTTATGATTATTTCAAGTTAGGGTTGTTGACTAATCCAAAACTAGTCATGTGAGACTAAAGTAAAGTTTGATGAAAATGCTAGTCTATTGTTGTTAAAGTTAAGGAAGGTTTACAGGTTGTTTTCTATAGGTTGGTGCATGGTTGATGCACTTTTTTATGGTACATGTTGATTACAGGTTGAGGTACAGGTTGATGCATGGTTCAAGTTATTGGTATAGGTTGTTTGGTGCAGGTTTACAACAATATATCTCATAGTAATAGTGTGACAATGGTTCCATCATTCTACTTATACGTCATGGAGGTTGGATGGGGAAAGTAAAGGTGGTTGTATCCACCTTCTAGTTGTAGCAGGAGAACATAGGGGGTTGTATCCTCCTTCTAGTTGTAGCCAGAGAATTGGGGAGTTGGATCTTCCCTCAGGTTGTAGCCTTAGAAATTAGGGGGTTGGAGCCTCCTTCTAGTTGTAGCTGGAAAACAAAGGAAGTTGGTGCTTCCAATGAATGTAATTATTCAATACATATAAGAAAAATCATTCTCTGGTTTTCTCCCACTTTGGGTTTCCATGTAAAAACACCGATGTACTGTGTATGTGTATTATTGTTCATTTGTTCGTTGTTTATTTACTCTGCAAATATTGGATGATAATGCTACATTGGTATAAAACTTGCATTATATGGTTAAAAATGATTATATTTCTCTATTACTTATTCACCCCCCCTCTTAGTAATCCAACAATTGGTATCAGAGCATGTTCCTTCAGAAACTAGTTTAACCACTAAAAGGTAGATCATGGAGAGAAACAACATGTGTAAAAGTGGAATACCATTGATGGACAGAAGTATGCATTTTGGAGCATAAGGATGAAGAAATATATACAGGAACAAGGATTTCAAATTTGGCAATCAATTGTAGATGGATACACAGCACTAGTAGTTCCACTGACAAATGAAAAAGCAGTGAAACTCGGTCAGAATAATTCCAAAGACACAAATGCACTTCTAAATGGTCTTGCAGAACCGGTATTCACCAAAGTTTCACATTGTAAATCCGCTAAAGAGATTTGGGAAAAACTTCGAAATATTTATGAAGGAGATTCAAAAGTCAAATCAGCAAAGCGTAAAACTTACAGAGGTTAGTTCGAACAACTAAAGATGAAGGAAGATGAGAATATTGCAGCTTACTTTTTACGAGTCAATGAAACAGTAAATGCAATCTTGGGATTGGGAGAAGAAATCAAAGAATCTATAATTGTTCATAAGGTACTAAGATATCTTCCTATGAGATTTGACCCTAAGATATCATCACTAGAAGAAAGAGTAGATCTAAACTCAATAATCATGGATGAACTACATGGAATCATCATAGCATATGAAATGAGAACTAAACAAGAAAATCTAGATATAAAAGAAGCAGCCTTGAAATCTTCCAAAATCTCAAAGAAAAAGGGAAAGTAAAATGAAAAAGAACATATCAGCAGCAGTGACATTTTGGATGATTATGAAGAAGAGGTCAACTTGGTCAAAAGATTGAACAAGTGAACTAATGGCAGGTATAGAGGTAAGCTTCCTTTTATTTGTTTTAATTGTGATGGTATTGGTCATTTTGCTAACAAATGTCCTCATAAGAAAAAGATAAATAATGAAGGTTACTCAAATACAAAACAAACATATAAAGGCAAAATAACCACAAATAAAGTTTTCAAGAAAATATTATGCACCGAAGAATACATCTCATCATCAGATGAAGATTAATTCAATGGCAGTGAGACAGAAAGAGTTATATTCATGGCAGTAGAAGACTCTGATAAAGAAGACTCCAAAGAAGAATATGAAGAGGCTGGAGAAGAATATGAAGAGGTAGAAGTTGACTACTGAGAAGAATTTTTGTGTTCCATAGAAGTTATCAGAAGAGAAAAGAAGAAAAATAAGAAACTACAAGTAGAACTACACAAGAAATAAGACACTCAGGAACTAGAACAAATGATCACAAATTTGAAGGTTCAAATTGAAGAAGATAAAAGAATTGAAGAAAGAGACAAGATCATTGGAAATTTGGAAGCAAAAATTGTCACATTAAGAAAGGATCTTCAAAATAAAAATATGCAGAACAACTCAAAAGCTTTGAATGACATTATCAACAGTAAAAAATGTCATCATGACAAGTCCATACTTGGATATAATAAGAAATAAAAGGGATCAAGCTCCAAAACAACATAACAAGGAACATATCCAATAAGCTATACAGAAACAATCAAAAGGGATAGGAAGGTCTACAAAGAAAATTATAGGGACACTCCTCCATCGAAAAGATTCAGATTTCAGAATCAAGGATCGACAGAAATAGATAGGCCTTAGGAAGAAGAAGGATTCATAAGAGTACCTCCTTTAATAAGATATTCAACTCCCAGGTATCAAACTATCTTTTTTGGTTTATGTTATGCATGTAATAATTTTGGACATAAAGTTGTGAATTGCAGAGCTAACAACGGGAACTTAAACAACTTTGAAAGTCATACACAAAAGGGTTATCTAAGAAGGCCTAGTGAAACACAGAGAGAAATTTACAACATGTTTGAATCTTTGAGCACTGAAGTGGAATTCTACAAATGTAACAACTTTGAACACATGGCCAAAGATTACAAAATGACAGTCCCTCCTAGAGAACCACAACAGAACAACAAAAGTCATGGAAAGGAACCTCAGAAAAGCACATGGATAAGAAAGAAGAATCAGAATAGAAATGAAGAATGCAGACTCGCTTTACAAGATAAGAAGAAGAAACATGTTTGGTATGTTGATAGTAGTTGCTCAAAACACATGACAAGTGATAGAGACAAGTTTCTTGCATTAAGAAATGAAAGAGATGGACCAGTCTCCTTCGGAAATGATGATTCAACTAAAATCATTGGAAAAGGCACAGTCAGAATTGGGAACAAGAATACCAAGGCAGGAAATGTTCTACTAGTAGAAGATATGAAACATAATATTCTAAGTGTGAGTCAAATGTGTGACCAAGTTCATAAAGTTACTTTCGATTCACAAAATTGCAAGATAAGAAAAGACAATTCAAGAAAATTGATTGCAACAGTTGCGAGAACTTCAAGCAACATATATGTATTAAGTGAAATCTGAAATGAAAAGTGTTGCCTAGGAAAGGAAGATGAAAGTTGGCTATGGAACAAAAGAATGGGTGACATACATTTTGATAACCTTGTCAAATTCATCAAAAGGGAAGCAGCTAGAGAAATGCCCCAGATCATGAAACCAACCAACACTTTATGCAAGCATTGTCAACAAGGAAATCAAACAAAGACCAGGTTTAAATCAAAAGAATATTCAACGACAAGACCACTAGAAATTGTGCATACTGATCTAGTTGGACCAACTATAACAAAGGGTTTAAAAGGTGAGAAATATTTTATGTTATTATTTGATGATTATACAAGAATGACTGCAGTTTTCTTTCTTAGGAATAAGTCATAAGCTTTTGAAAACTTCAAGGTCTACAAGGAAATGGTTGAAAATGAAATGGATTAAAAAATTAAATTCTTGATATATGATAATGGAGTAGAGTTCACTTCAAAGGAATTTATGGACTATTGCAGCAGGCATGAAATAAAAAGACAATTCTCTATTGCTAGGACACTTCAACAAAATGGAGTGGTTGAAAGAAAGAACATGATAGTACAGGAAATGGCTCGAAGAATGCTAATGGATTCCAAATTGACATATATATTTTGGACACAAGCAGTGCATACAACATTTCACATTCAAAACAGAGTAATTCTCAGAAACAACACTGACAAAACTCCCTACGAGCTATGGAAAGGAAGACCAGCAAATGTGAAGCACTTCAAAGTTTTTGGAAGTAAATGCTACATCAAAAGTGAATATGGAAGAATGGAAAACTTTGAATCTTCTGCGGACAAAGGAGTACTTGTTGGTTACTCAAGTACAAGGAAAATATACAAGTGTTACAACGTAAGATTGAACAAAGTTGTGGAAAGCATCAACGTAACAATTGATGAAACATGTAGACAAGAAGTAAAGGAAGAAGAAAATGAATCAATGGAATATCTTTACAAAGAAGAAGAAAAAGATGAAAAAGAAGTAGAATGGGAAGATAAAGAGGATCTGAAAGAAGTAGAAGAGCAAGCTCAGCAAGTGCCTCCAAAGAAACCTAGCAGACAAGTACAGAATAATCATCCTTCAGATCAGATTATTGGAAACAAAGATGTAGGTGTTGAGACTAGAAGAAGAATCAATTCACCGGAACAAACACACCTAACACTCTCATATACGATTGAACCAACCTGTTTTGAAGAGGTCAGCAAGGATGAATTTTGGAATAAGGCCATGGATGAAGAATTGGATCAAATAGAGAAAATTGACACTTGGGAATTGGTTCCAAGACCAAAGGATAAGAATGTGATCGACAGAAAGTGGGTATATAGGAATAAATTGAATGAATATGGACATGTTACAAGGGACAAATCTAGATTGGTATGTAAAGGATATGCACAGGTTGAAGGAATCAACTTAGAAGATAGATTTTCCCCAGTTTCCAAAATAAGCAATCCGATTTCTTTTAGCTTATGCATGCTCCAAAATTATTAAAGTGTATCAGATGGACATAAAATTAGCTTTTCTGAATGGGGAACTTGAAGAAGAAGTCTACATTGAACAACCAGAAGGATTTCAATTTTTAGAGAATGCAGATTATGTGTGTAAATTAAAGAAGTCCTTATATGGTTTAAAACAGGCTCCTAGAGCATGGTACTCTAGAATGGATAAATATCTACAACGGGCAAGGTTCAGAAAAGGAAGTGCAGAAAATGACCTCTACATAAAGAAATTTTCAAAGGACATGCAAAATGAATTTGAAATGTCATTACTTGGAGAACTATCCTTCTTTATGGGTCTTCAGATATGTCAAAGCAACCAAGGAATTTTTATTCCTCAAACCAAGTATATCAAAGAAATGCTAAAGAGGTTCAGAATGGAAGATTGCAAATCAGTTATCACTCCCATGCAAACCAATTGCAAGTTGAGCAAAGATGATGATTCAAAGTCTACAGATCAGAGGCAATACAGTTCAATGATTGGTAGCCTACTATATGTGACAACATATAGACCATATGTAATGCAGGAAGTTGGACAGGTGGAACGATTTCAAGAAGCACCAAAGGAATCACATGTATTAGCAGTGAAGAGGATTTTCAGATATCTCAAAGGAACATAAGAGTTTGGATTATGGTGTCCAAAAGGAAAGGATCTATCACTTATTACCTTCACAGATGCATATTGGGCAGGTTGCATTGATGACCAACGAAGCACCAGTGGAGAAGTGTTCTACTTGGGTGAGTGTTTAGTATCATGGCTAAGAAAGAAACAATCATCAATATCTTTATCTATATCTAAGTCAGAGTATATTGTAGCAACAACATGTTGTGCACAGGTTCTATGGATGAAACAAACTCTGAAAAATATACAGGTTGAGTATGATGAGCCCATTCCAATCTATTGTGATAATAAAAGCACCATCAATATCTCAAAGAACCCGGTGATGCACTCCAAGATGAATCACATTCCAATAAAGTATCACTTTCTAGGGAATAGGTTGCATAAAATAACACCAGAGTTGAATATGTGGGCACAAAAGAACAAGTGACAGACATCGTTACAAAACTGCTTCCATGGGAATCCTTTGAGTATCTTCACCAGAGACTCGGAGTTATTTCTACTCGAAAATGAATGATTTTGAATTATTATCTTATATTTCTTAGATGTACATGAGGAACCACCATAAAGAGGATAGTTCAGGTTGGGAGAATAGATGAGTCAGTTAGGGGGAGAAACCCCGAATGGAAAGATACATTTTCCATTGATGAAAAAGGGGGGAGAGATTTATCAGATGCATAGGAAAGAGACATGGTTCCAACGGAAGTTTTGGTTACATATATGCAGGCATGGTTCCAGGGGATCATGAGTGATATGATTTCAATATTGCATCAGAGTGTTTCCATCAATGCCAAAGGGGGATATTTTTGATTAATTGGGTTGGTTGTCATTGATGTCAATCCTTAAAGAAAGTCTGGTAGCAAAAAGGTTTGGGTAATTGACCCAAGTTTGTTTGATGTATAATGGTATGATTTTTGATATATTTGTAGGTAAGACTATTGTAGATGGATAGTACATGTCATGTCATTTCTGGTGGTATGTGGAACGTCACAAAACTCCTCACGGTTTGAGAGTTATGGCCTTACGAAGTTGAAGGACCCTCATATGATTGGCTTGAAACCCCAAAAGGTCAAAGAAGTCAAAGTGCTTGCAAAGAATAAATTATTTAAATAATAAATTGAAGTGACAAAGTCAAAGATGATTATTTAAATAATAAAGTGAAATGACAAAATCAAAGTGGATTATTCAAATAATAAAGTGAAGTGACAAAATCAAGGAGGACTATTTAAATAATAAAGTAAATAGAGAACTTTCTAATTATTGAAAGTGGTTATAAGAAGGTTAACCCTAAAATGAGAAAAATGGATTAGGTGGTCAAGTGGCTATTGGATACATGGAAAAGTGGAAAATTGGGCAAATTTGGACATATGTGACTATGTGGACAAAGTGGCTATGTGGACAAAGTGGCCTAGAATATGCTTCTAAGGAAGCTATTTGGAGAGTATAAATAAGAGGCAAGGATCTCTCAGTTTAATCACACTTGAGCATATTTAATATCTACAGGTGATTGAGGTAACCAAAGGATATCTAAGCTGAATTTCAGAGGGAAGGTGAAGTAAAGAAGGTCGAAATTCAAGGGAGGATAAATTCTTTTGATGATGTTTTCTAAGGTATGTTATTTATAGGTTATCTCACCATTTGTGCAATAACTTTTTTTCTAGAATGATTCAGACCGTGAAATTGGGAGGCCATTGAGGAAACATTTCCAAGTATCTATGGTACAAATTTAATCTTCTGGCTCTTTGTGTTTTTGGAGTTACACTCCGTGGAAAATAGGGTTTGTGGCTAGTCCTGAAACTAGTCTAAAATAGGTGTTTCGGGTAAAAACGTCATAACTTATTCATAACAGATCCAAATTCAGTAAGAGAAAATATGTTGGTTAGATTATGGTCTATATTATTATGTGTAAAATTTTCATATCCATGCAACAAATATTCCTTGTGTGTAATGCTCTACAATTTCACTCTCTAGAATAAGCTAGAATTCAACAAGGTATGCCATTTTTGCTATAACTCCTTTTCTGAGAGGTTCCAAGTAGTGACACCTGGAGGAATTGAATAAAACACACTGAAGAACATTTTGTACTATTTTCAAATATTTATTCATTACAAGTACATAGTTATGATTATTTCAAGTTAGGGTTGTTGAATGATCCAAAACTAGTCATGTGAGACTAAAGTAAATTTTGATGAAAATTCTAGTCTCTTGTTGTTAAAGTTAAGGAAGGTTTACAAGTTGTTTGTTACAGGTTGGTTCATGGTTGATGCACTTGTTTATGGTATAGGTTGATTACAGGTTGAGGTATAGGTTGATGCATGATGTATGCATGGTTCGGGTTATTGGTACAGGTTGTTTGGTGCAGGTTGATTGGTACAGGTTTACAGTAGTATATCTTACAGTGATAGTGTGACAGTGGTTCCATCATTCTACTTATACGTCAGGGCAGTTGGATAGGGAAAGGACAGCTGGTTGTAGCCACCTTTCGGTTGTGGCTAGAGAACATAGGGGTTTGTAGCCTCCTTCTGGTTGTAGCCAGAAAATTTGGGAGTTGGATCTTCCCTCAGGTTGTAGCCTGAGAAACTAGGGGATTGGAGCCTCCTTCCAGTTGCAGCTAGAAAAAAAAGGAAGTTGGTGCTTCCAATGAATGTAATTCTTCAAGACATATAAGAAAAATCATTATGTGGTTTTCTCCCACTTTGGGTTTCCACCTAAAAACACTGGTGTAGTTTGTATGTGTATGATTGCTCATTTGTTCATTGTTTATTTAATATGAAAATATTGGATCATAATGCTACATTGATATAACACTTGCATTATATGGTTAAAAATGATTATATTTCTCTATTACTAATTCACCCCCCCTCTTAGTAATACAACACCAATAAAGTTCTAAGAGTCTAAGCTCAGGTGGGTTAGCGCAAGAAGTGTGTCGATCCATAAATTTCTAAGGGTCTAAGCTTAGGAGGGAAGTGCAAGTGTGAGTATAAGTTCACTTATTAGTAGTGGCAAAGCTTAGGAGAAATAGTGAGTGTAAGGTTCTAGGGAGGAACTCAAGCAGTGGAGAATTCCTTTGTTTAAGGAACGAACGAACGATATATGTCCATGTGGAGTCAAATTCCCACACAACCATTCGATTTGATTGGAGAAGTGTGACCATTAAACCCTGAGTTCTTCAGACGTCACCACTTCAACAGTTTGAAACAATTAGTTTTTTTGGGAGACGCAGAGCCTTGAAGCTCTGAAGCCTGGACTTAATCTCAGCCATAGATTGGTGAGTAAGTGATAGCCATAGATCTCTGAGTTATTCGAGATTCGACACTCTGGGTGATTTTGGTTGATTGTTGTTTAGAGAAGATAAAACCCCTGAAGCCCAGAGCCTCAAAGTCATTGTCAATCATATATTTTCCAAGGGAGGAGTATTCCCATCTGTTGTCTGATCAAAGTCTTAACTTTGACATTGGAGGAGTGGAAGGATAGGGAAATACCTATGCATGTCGATCAAGTCACTTTATGACTGGATTCGGCCGGTAGAAACTCCAGTGAATTGGAGTGGATTTTCACATTGGGTAAATATCTTGGAGCCTCGGAGCCCAGAGTAAACGTAGACCATTGATCAAAGGAGGATTGCATACCATTGATCCCTGAACTCTTCGGGAGTTCGGTGGTTCGACTATTTGGGATAAGTTTGTTGTCGAGGTTGGAATGAAGGAACTCTGGAATGAAAGAGTCCCAGAGCACTAAAAAACCCTTTTTCTAAGGTATTGGTCCTATACTGAGGTCACATGCATGAGTCATTAGGAGAAAGAGACCCTCGCGGGTTTGAATTTCACGCCCAATTGTTGATTAGCTTGTGGGTGAAAAGAAGGAATTATGAGGTCTATGTGATCCTGAGAGATAATTCGTCTCCTTTGAGAAACGATCCTAGATTGGGAGGTCACAATGCCAACCAGTAGGCTTGACATTTGCATCAATAAGAATATATTAAAATATGAAGAAATATCACCCCAAAAAATAGCAACTAAGGCTTTCACACTTTTAGCATAATATTTGAGAATTTGAATACATGGGTACGATTGATTCCTATACACTCAAGAGAAAATTTTGTTTAAGAAATTTCAATTTGAGCATATCACTTTATTCTAGTCCTCAATAGTCGACTCTCTCATGCCTTGGAAAATTAGGAAGGACCCGACTGAGTTCCTAGAATGGCGGTGAATCAACAGAGTGTCTACCTACTCTTTGATGGAGCCTCGAATAATAACCCAAGGGAAACATGTAATGTCCCCCGCCTCTTAGAGAGGTGATGAGGAGACTCAGTGGCCTGAGCACCCCCACTAGGTCATAGTCTTACACTGAGGGAGGGAAAGTCAAGAAGTTAAAAGTTATATTTTTAGGTTGACTTAAGAAAGGAAAAGGATAAAGGAGTAAAAGATAACTCAACAAAAGAATAGAAGATTAACCCTGGGAGTTAACATAACTCAACAGAGAATTAGAAGGAAAAGTATAAGTAAGAGGTTTGGGTGCACCTATTACTCATTCTAGTTTTGGATTAGCATTTGCTATTGCTCTTGAGCATTCAGTTTGGGGGTTTTGTTGTACAAACCCTTGTGAGAAACTCAGTGGTGAAATGTCCACTCACCTTGTTCCGCAGCTTGGTCTTGGGGATGAAATACTCCTCCACACCATTATAGTCTCAGCCCATCTCCATCTAGCACTTCAGAAGGTAGCAGGTCATACTGTTCTTCTGTTTCCAGCAAGGGTGCACCATCGTCTAGAGGGAGGTTTGATCCAACTTATCCTGAAGGCCTGGGGCCATTCTGACAGTTGGGTTTTGTTTGCAAGGGAATGACCATCAGTTTGAGGGATTTTCTGGAGGGTTATCATCATTCTACATTTGTCTACAGATTGGGACGTCTTGGAGCCATAGGGGACGTCCTGTGATTCAGTAAAACTCAGATCTAGGGAGATCTGCTTGAGATCTGAGTCCAAAACTTCTTCCACGGGATTCTCATAGCCCGATCTATATTCTTGGAGAGTTTTAGAGAATTTGGAGGCCTCCTTCATTAGGTTCGAACCAACTAAGGTTTCAGTCATCTAGTGGGGTGCACCATTCAGTGGAGAATTCATATCTATAGGGTTTGAGAGTGGATTTTGGAATTTGTACATCTAGGTTGTCCTTACAGTTGCCTGATCTATCATTTGGAATATTTCTCGGGATGATTGGACACTTTTGGTAGCAGGGCAGGATTATTGAGGGCTTCATCATTCTAGCAGGATATGGCACTTTCCATCTTGGAGGTTGAGCATTAGTACGGCTCAAATCTTCTTGATTCAGTATTCATTGTATATCCAGCCTTTGGAGGCTTATTTTATATTGTCGGGAGCATTTTGTAGCAGCTCATATCTATTGCTTGTATGACCATCTGAGGTTTATGCCAGATTGACCCTCTATTGTATTGATCTTACATTGCTCATAATAAAAAGGTCAGATCTTTGCTTGTGCTTCTACATCTTGAATATATTGTGATCTCCATGTGTTGATGAATCTTGTATGCACTTAATAACTCAATAATTTAGTAGTAGTTAGTGATTCCAAGAAGGAATTTGGCTTGGGATCATTACAGTGGTATCAGAGCCTCGATCCTCCAAACTTGTGGAGAGATCGGTGCATGCAGAAGTACAGGGGAATTGTTATGGGTCGGAGGAAGAAAAACAATAGTGAAACAGAGGCAGAAATGGAAGGGTCAGGAGACGACCATGAGCCTCAGGGCTTGGCTCTCTTAGTAGACGAATTTGGTAAGTTCCAACAAAACATGAACTGCAAAGAAAGCACATTGGTCCAACAATTGGATGAGTATCAAGAAACCACCAGAAGGGGACAAGCCGAAATCTCTGAAACCTTGAAGAAAGTTGATGAGAATATATAGAAAATGAACGAGAAAAAAACTAGGATAACTGACCTTCTGATGCAAGTAACCCATCGAGGAAAATATCCTGATACATATGGGAATAAGGAGGCTAGAGGGTCCGATGGAACCCATGAGGCAGTCAGATATAACCCAGAGAAAGCACCAGGATCTGAAGGAAGTCTTGGAGGTGGCATGTTCCATGGGCAGATGGGTAGCAGGACCAATCATAGGCCATACGTTCCGGTGTTCACGGATGAACTGCTAGGCCAACACTCAGGTAGCAGAGCTAACCCTAGACCATACATTCCCACATTCACAGATGAGCAAGGGCAGCATGAACAGGTTGAAGATTTTGTGGAACAATTAGCCAGGAGTACCAAGGAATACTATAGCTTGGATATGAAAGTTCAAAGACAGATGTCCCGAGACCAGTATTGTCAACTCAGGTTCAGAAACCAGCCTAGTACGAACCACAGGGGCAGCTTTGAGTTTGAGCGAAGGGCAGGGAAGATAGAGATTCCATACTTTGATGGTACGGCTAAGATGACAGCACAAGCATGGGTGCAGAAGCTGGATACTTACCTGCATCTTAACCCCATGAGAGATATGGAGGCCATCAAGTTTTCCACTATGTACTTGGATGGAAAGGCCCACAACTAGTGGTACCATGGGCTCACCACACTCAGCCACAATCAGATTGTATCCTATACAGAATTCACTCAGAGGCTCATTGATAGATTTGATCTAGGAGATCCTGAGTTACATTTCCAGGAGCTCACCCAACTCAAGCAAATAGGTATGGCTGAGGCATACATTGATGAGTTCCATAGGCTGGTAGTGATGGTGCAAGATATGTCCCCAACCAGGCTCATGATGCTCTTTACAGAAGGATTGATGGAACCCTTGAAGGGTTGGGTTAAGGCCTTCAAACCTACCAGCCTACAGGAATCCATTTGGAAGACGAGGGATATGGGTCCAGCTTCTAAACCAAAATTCATACCTAGACCACCCTCTTAACAATGGTGGAAGAGATCAAAGGCCTCCAATAAACCAGGGAGGACGTGACCCTAAGGGTTATGACAAGGGATGTGGCAGAATAGATGACAACACCAGGAGGGAACTGAGAAGGAAGCAACTTTGCTTCACATGCAAGGAGCCATGGAATCCCTCACACAAGTGCATGGGACGAGGACAGGTACATTACATCGAGGTCACTTCAGATGATGAAGAAGAGGATGAGTATGGTTAGATACAAAACATGGAGGCTGAAACATTAGAGGTAGCAGAAGAGAAGGTTCCAAAACTAGACTGTGCGGCTGGAGAGAAGGCTATGTTGGCATCTATCAGTGGGGTACCCAAGTTCAACACCTTCAGGATGAGAGGGGTCTTACAAGGACAGAGAGTGTCGGTTCTAATTGATGGAGGAGCTTCCCACAATTTCATTGATGTAGCATTACTAAAGAGGAGGCACATACCTACAGTAGAGTTTGAAGGATTCAAAGTGGAGGTAGCAGGTGGTATTACTATGCCCTATAACAGATACATACCAGGTATGAAACTCACCTTAGGAAGGCATGAGTTATTTCAGGATGTGTATGTGATGGATCTTCCCGATACCAACATCATCCTAGGGGTGCAATGGCTCAGCACTTTAGGACCCATCACCACAAATTACAAGACCATGGAAATTTCCTTTGTGGAGGAAGGAGGACGAAAGGTTGTGCTC
>ML797745.1:424784-438177 GCA_009831015.1 Picea engelmannii
AAAGGATAAAGGAGTAAAAGATAACTCAATAGAAGAATAGAAGATTAACCCTGGGAGTTAACCTAACTCAACAGAGAATTAGAAGGAAAAGTATAAGTAAGAGGCTAGGGTGCAGCTATTACTCATTCTGGTTTTGGATTAGCATTTTCTATTGCTCTTGAGCATTCAGTTTGGTGGTTTTGTTGTACAAACCCTTGTGAGAAACTCAGTGGTGAAATATCCACTCACCTTGTTCCACAGCTTGGTCTGGGATGAAATACTCCTCCACACCATTCTAGTCTCAACCCATCTCCATCTAGCTCTTCATAAGGTAGCAGGTCATAATGTTCTTGTGTTTCCAGCAAGGGCGCACCATCGTCTAGAGGGAGGTTCGATCCAACTTATCCTGAGGACCTAGGGCCATTCTGATATTTGGGTTTTGTTTGCAGGGGCAGGACCATCAGTTTGAGGGATTTTCTGGAGGGTTATCATCATTCTACATTTGTCTGCAGATTGGGACGTCTTGGAGCCATAGGGGACATCATGTGATTTAGTAAAACTCATATCTAGGGAGATCTGCTTGAGATCTAAGTCTGAAACTTCTTCCATGGGATTCTCATAGCCCGACTATATTCTTGGAGAGTTTTAGAGCATTTGGAGGCCTCCTTCATCAGGGCCAAACCAGCTAGGGTTTCAGTCATCCAGTGGGGTGCACCATTCAGTGGAGAATTTAGATCTACAGGGTTTGAGAGTGGATTTGGGAATTTGGACATCTAGGTTGTCCTTACAGTTGCCCGATATATCATTTGGCATATTTCTCGGGATGATTGGACACTTTTGATAGCAGGGTAGAATTATTGAGGGCTTCAACATTCTAGCAGGACATGGCACTTTCCAGCTTGGAGGTTGAGCATTAGTACGGCTCAGATCTGCTTGATTCAGTCTTCATTGTATATCCAGCCTTTAGAGGCTTATTTTATATTGTCGGGAGCATTTTGTAGTAGCTCATATCTATTGCTTGTATGACCATCTTAGGTTTATGTCAAATCGGCCCTCTATTGTATTGATCTTACATTGCTCATAATAAAAAGGTCGGATCTTTTCTTGTGCTTCTACATCTTGAATATATTGTGATCTCCATGTGTTGATGAATCTTGTATGCACTTAATAACTCAATAAATTAGTAGTAGTTAGTGATTCCAAGAAAGAATTTGGCTTGGGATCATTACAAAACATGTGCGAGAGGGAGTCTTCATGATCATAAGGGGAAAAAAATTAAGAAATATGCATGGGGATTAGGAGAACTATTGAACAAACTAGATTAATCTTATTCTCTATGGTGTGGTCTCACCATAGTGAGAGTGAAAGGAATTAGGGATTTGATGGTTTTTTTGGACTCTATGATCATTATTTGAGTATATATGAGTATTTCCACTCGAGTAGGAAACAAAATTCATGGAATAATAAAGAGAATTATATAGGTTGTAGTTCAATTCGATTGGGTGAGACTCTTTCATGTCAGACAAGAACTAAACAACGAAGCATATGTCATGGAAAAGTATGCCACTTTTTTAGACATAGGTTTCTTGATGGGAAATGGGGAATTTACAATTGCCACTATCCCCTAAGGTTTCAATGTTTTTGATCCATCACATAACCCTTATTTTACACTAAATTAGCATTAATGAAATTAAAATCGTGTGATAAACAATGGAGGTCACACCCTTGAAGAAGGTGGAGGACTATTCATATTTCCATATGATCCATATCCCTCATTTAATTATTCTATATTCTCTCATTTGTAGTTTCTTGAATCAAAGAGAAGTAGGTCATCCACCCTAGTCATTGTTCAAGCTTCAGTGGGTCAAATATTCATTGTAAAAAAGGTGCAATTATCTTGGGCATAGGTTCTTGGTCTACAATGGTAGGTGATGACTTACAAGAGAAAAATAAGTTATGTGCCAACATGAGGAATTGGTTCAAGTCAATAACAACAACATCCTCTCTCTTTCCACCAAACTAGCAAAAATGGAGCATGTATACTCTTCCAAAAATGCCAGCCAAATGAGTCTAATTCTTACCTAGAAGTGTAGAATTGATCTTTTAGAGGTAGAATGTGGAAGGTTGAAGGCTATCACTACATCTCAGTGTCTATATAATCTTTATCTTGCTTCAAATAGTCTGGGTACATAGAATTTTGTGCAGGGATAGGAACATGAAGTAGAAATAACATTGTATGGTCATGTCCTAATGGAAATTGAACGGATTGGTATGCATTAGGCTAGCGAGGAGTAGGAAGATCGGGGAAGTGAACAAGGTTAACGTCTTATTTTTTTTTAGAATTAGATGTTTTCTGGGTCACTTCAATAGGAAAGAAACATGTAAGATAATTGTTGAGCCTCTAAAATGACATCCCCATTACCATATTATACTCCTCATTTATACCTTTTTGGACTACCTAATCTTGGATAAGTGACAAAGAACACTACCTCCAGTTACTTATAAAATCATAAGGTAAATTATATTTGAACTCGTGCATTTTGTGGTTTATTAAGCTAGGAGACTAAATATTTCATGTACTAATGTTTAAAATTTTCACGTGTAGCCTTTGACCTTTGGACAAGTCTGACACTTCTATGTCAGCCCAGCCATCTGGTACTTATGCACCAGATCATTCATTGTTGTGATCCGGTACCAACGTCTACAAACTATTCTATTTTGGTACCAATGTCCACAGACTGTTCTAGTCTGGTACCAACCAATTGTGTGTTGTTTTGGATCCAGTACTATCTACTGTATCTTACCTGTCATGATCTGGTACTAGTACAAGAAACAAAGCATGCCAAGTTTAGCTTCAAATTGTGCCTAAGATAATTTTTGAATGTTTATTAAATCATCAAATTTCTAGAAAGACTATCTTAAGCTAGTTTGATTATTGCTTCATCCTCATACACTTCGTTCCATGAGGATGAAGCTTAAAATATGTAACCGAATGGATAAATTTGACAATTGTTGATTTGCTAAAGATCTCACCTCCTTGTGTTTCATGACTAAGACTGTTTAAATATTCATGGCAAGGATGGTGGGAGATATATAGAGGGATATCATAACAGAGCATGTGATACAACATTGCATATTGTAGAACATATCCTGAGTTCGAAGTTTAATAGAAGAATATCATTTATTTCCATGTCTTGATCATTTACGAATGAATGTGAGTTGAGTTATTAGTATATTTTAATTTCATGTTTTGAGATTTGAGTAAGAGTGATGTGTAGATTGAAGTCCAACTTACTATAGACTCCAGTCGCTGACCTGTTGAAGTAGCAAGGGCCCACCTCCCAACAGAGGAAACAAGCTTGCTGGAATGGTGGTGGCTTATCTCTGAGAAGAGATGTGACAGTTGTGCTCATTCCCAAGAAGATGATTACAATGAATCTCTGAAGGCATTTTTACAATAAAAAGGAGTGCCAAAAACCCTAAACATCCAAAAACCTAACCCTAGGAGATGAAACGCCAAAAGGCATGTGGGCCCCGTTTGGGTAAGTTAGTACATCAACTTCTCAGGGTCGTAACTTTTGCATACGATCTTTGTTTTAGATGTATGATAGCCTGTTGGAAAGGTATCATCGATGAGATTCATTTTGGGGGATCAATTATGACTTCATTTATCATTGAGAAGATCAATCCTGAAAACCCTTCATTTAGGCCCTTAAAATGGCCCTGGAAGTTAAAACTGCTAAAAATAGTAAATTGCCAAAATTGTCATAAAACTGTTTTGAGCTAGTTGGAAGAGGTGGGTGGCCACCAATATCCACCTAGATCAATCCTCCCTCCTTAGGAAGAAATGGTCTCCATTGCGTTGAGTTCCCCCATTAGATGAGGAAATTTCATTTGAATTTGGCCCTGAGTGAGCCACTTGCCTTGGTGCAGGAGCTGCCCTACTTTGACGACTCGATAAATTTGGATCCTTTGTTGTCGAGTTCCCTTGATATTTGTGTCCACAATATAATCATTGGATGCCTAATGTATGTAGTCAGGGTTGAGCTATGTTGGTTTCAACTTCTCTGCTATGTGTGAGGTGTCCAATAATGGTGGGAAATAAGGGCGAAGGAGATCCACATTGAACACTGGGTACAAGCCAAGGAAAGGAGGAATGTTGAGCTCAAAAGAATTATCCCCCACAGCCTTGGAGATGGTGTATGGCCCATAACGGAGTGGGCGAAGCTTCCTATGTGGTCCTTTAAGGCATTCTTTCTGAAAGTGCAACCAAACTTTGTCGCCCACCTAAAACTTATGTGGCACCTAATGTTGATCATGGTGCTACTTGTACTTGTCATTTAACTTCTGTAGGATATCTTGAACCTATTGGTAGATGTGTTGGATCCGTTCAATGAACCAGGTGGCTTTGTCATCTTCAGTTGGAGCAGGAGATGAGTTGGTCGAGGTGACCGCAAGGGGAAGTGCAACATCTATGGGACCCAATGGTTGGAATCCCAACCCCACCTGAAAGGGGTTGTGGCCAGTTGAGCTATGAAGGGCTCGGTTGTATCTATTTTGGACATAGGGAAGCTCTCATCCCATGTGTGAGGGTGATTTGAATTATACATGTGAAGGATATGCACAATCATTCGATTTACGACCTTGGTTTGGCCATCTGTCTAGGGGTGGAAGGCCATGGATTTAGTGAGCTTGGTGTCCAGCAGTGACCAGAGGCTTGACCAGAATGTGATGAGAAATTGACTGTCCCGATATGAGACAATGGTTTGTGGGATTCCAAAATGTACCCAGACTCATTCAAAGAAGAGCTTGGCAGTGGCCTCTTTTGTGATGTTCTTCTTGCAGGCAACCAGAATTGCCATCTTAGAAAAGCAATCAACAACCACAAAAACACAGTCATTTCCCCACTTGGTGGACGGGAGGCCCAACATGTAGTCCATTGAGATGGATTCCCATGGCCTATAAGGAGTAGGAAGAGGGGTGTATAGGCCCTATTTCTTAGTGGTCGGTTTGGCAATAGCACAGGAAATGCAGGACCTAATATACTTACTGACCTCCTGTCAAAGTTTCGGCCAGTAGAAATGTTTATGTAGCATTGCCATTGTCTTTTCGATGTTGAAGTGTCCTCCCACCCGACTGTAGTGGGATTCTATATCATCTTCGCTCGCTCTCTTGATGGAACACAGATATGGCCTAGATGACATAACAACCCATCCTGAAGATGGAAATTATTGACAACTGCGTTTTCACCCAACATTTGGTAGGTGGTGGCGAAGTCCAGGTCTGTCTCATAGATTTGGGGCCATCCAGAGGTCTCATGGCCACATGAGTCTAGCACCATGGTGATTACCGTGACTGGTGGTCTGTTGAGGCAATCAACGATGTGATTGGTGCTTCTTGTTTTATACTTGATGTTGAGGTGGAATTACTGCAAGTATGTGCACCACTTTTGATGGCGATCATTATGCAATTTTCCTTTTGTTTGCATGAACTACAGTGGCTTATGCTCAATGTGGATGATTGTCTCCTTCCCAAGAATGTAATGTCTCCACTAGAAGCAAGCTTGCACAATGGAGTACATTTATTTGTTATAAGTAGGGTACCTACAGACAACTTTTGATAGTGTCTCAGATGATAGGCCAACATCTGTCTCGATCTCAAAGGGTTGTTGCAGGTCTGGTAGTGAAAGTATTGGGGCTAAGCACAAGCATTGCTTCAAATCGTCGAAATTGTGTTGTTGGGAATGGCCCCACGCAAATTTCTCCTTACCACCACCCCTGTTTATTTGTCTAATGGCCCATGAAATATGGGAGAATCCCAACACGAACCTGTGGTAGAAATTGGCAAGGCTCAAGAAGCTCAGAACCTCAGTGAGTGTGGTTGGGGCTAGCCAGTCATAGATGACTTGGATCTTGGCTAGATCCACATGTACGCCATGTTGATTAATTATGTAGCCTAGGTAATGGACCCTGTCCATGCCAAAGGAGTGTTTTTCCAAGTTGGCATATAGCTTGTGCTACTGCAGGGTGTGCAGAACATGTTGAATATGATGCAAATGTTTGGCCCAAGTCTTGTTGTAAATGAGAATGTCATCCAGATACACCACTACAAAAGTATTGGTGAAGGGTCACAGGATATCGTCCATCATCCTCATGAAAGTGGTTGGAGCATTTTTCAAACCAAAGGGCATGACCAACCATTCAAAAAGGCCTTCCTTTAACTTGAAGGCGGTTTTCCATACATCTATCTGTTCTATCAAGACCTAGTGGTAGCCACACTTCAGATCAATCTTATTGAAGTATTTTCCCCCCATGAGTTGATCAAGGAGGTCGTCGATTCGAGGAGTCAGATACTGGTTTCTGATTGTGATTTTATTCAAAGCCTGGTAATCAATGCAGAGTCGCTAGGTTCCATCTTTCTTTTGTACCAGCACGATTGGGCTCCTGCAAGGTGAAGAGTTGGGACAGATGTGCCCCTTGTGGAGCAGTTCTTAGATTTGTCACTTGATCTCCTCATTCTCTAACAGAGAGAGACGATAGACTGGACCACTGGGCAGTGGTGCGTCAGAGGTCATATCGATGGGGTGCTTGACCTGGCAATGCAAAGGTACCCTGGTAGCTGAGGAGAAGATATCTGAGTATTCGTCCACGACCTTATCTACTTGCTTTTGCTGTGTGGAGAGGTCAGTCACAGAGACCCTAGATGTGGTTGTGATCTTTCACTTATTCTGAGATCGAATCACGAAGAAGACAAACTTCCCTGTATGAGAGATGACCTTCCTACATTGCTTAGTAGAGATCAAGGAAATAGCACTAGGTGGGACTGCCTCAGGTATCCTGTAAAATTTCATGTTCAAAGTAATAATAACACTACGAGGCCTAGACTCATATACAGCATGAAATTTCCATAAATAAGGTTGGCCCAAAAGAGCATCACAAACTTCGAGAGGAGAAACATCACACAATACCTTGTCATTGAAGGGTTTGATGTCGTATGATCTTCAACACTGTTGGTTGACGCGAAGATCGCTTCCTTGGTGGAACCATCCAATAGTGTAGGGTTGTGGGTGTGATGTTGTCGGTAGGGCTAGCCACTTGATGACCTCTGTTGAGATGAGGTTCTTCTAGCTACCGCTATCCACGATGAAGTGCAGCGGGGTGTCTTTTACCCACATCTATGAATGGAAGAGGCATTCTCCTTCTTATGGCTCGTCTGGTTCACCAGGATGGATCTTGGTGGTAGCAATGGTCTCACTGGGTTCCGCATCAATGATCCATCTTCCACTTTCTGGTTCTAGCTCAGAGTCTGAACCCGCATCTGATTCAGAGGCTTTCACTTTGGCCACTAGTGACTACTTTGAGCGGCAGTCAACAATGTTATGCCAAGGGCTCTTATGGAAGTCACACCACTTCCCGGTATCTTTCTTTGTCTTTCTAATTTTCTTCTTTGTTTGTGGCTTGGAATAGTTTTCCTGATACTATCCATATTTTCTCTATCCTTTGTTCTATGGGTTGGGGCAACCCTTTCCTGGTTTTTGCTGTGAGGGGTTCCCAACCCCAAATTTCTGCGTCTTTTCTTTGAGCTTCTTCTCGATTTTGACAGCATATCAGTAGGCCGTGCCCAAGGATGAGATGTCCAAAAATTCCATTTTGGTCTAGATGTATCTATGTAGAGTGTCGCGATACTTGAGCACCAAATGTCGCTCTAAATCTTTGATACCCATCTTGGTGTGCAAGTTATGAAATATATTCATGAAATCTGGCACTGCTTGGTCTCTTTCTTGCCGCAGTGTGGTCCATTTGGCATACAAGTCATAATAACTTCTAACAGGGTAGTATTATTCCTTAATAGCACCCCTGAAGGAATCCCAGGTGGTCGTGACTGTAAATAGTGAGTTTTCCTCTGTTTCTTTTTTCTCACAAAAAGTTTTGCCACCAATCTTTGACGTGGGGATCAGCTTTGAGGACCACAAAAGTAATCTTTTCTCTATTTGAAAATTTATGGACAGAAAAATACCCTTCTAGTAGATTCAACCACTTGTCTACACCATATGCATCTATCTGACCTTCAAATATAGGAATCTTCAAGTTTATTTGTACCTTGAAGGGGGTGGCGCCTCCGCTTGAAGAAGATGTTTCGCATGTTGGTAGTCATCGAAGGATTTGTGCGAAAGTATCCTTCATCTCGTTCCTTTGTTGCATGAGGGATTCCTCAATCAATAGTTTGAAAGGATATCTTGTCCTGTCATCTTTCTTTTCTCCTGCCATGAGAGGTCGCTTGGGTGTGCGAGAGATTTTGTCCTCAAGAGAAACAAGATCGAGACCCAACTCTTTGTACTCCGACCTCGTTGGGGACAAGCATTAAGACGAAAAGGAGCAAACCGCTCTGATACCACTGATCTGGATTTTATGAGAAGAAAAAAATGACTACAGATTATTTACAGGTGCTTAACACAAAATAATAGAGATGTAGTAAAATTGGTTTTCTATTCAATAAGTAAATAAGCTGAAACTGTAAAATGCAGCGGAAACAAGCTTGTTGGAATGGTGGTGTCTTATCTCTGAGAAGAGATGTGACAGTTGCGCTCATTCACAAGAAGATGATTACAATGAGGCTCTGAAAGGCCTTTTTACAATAAACAAGAGTGCCAAAAACCCTAGACATCCAAAAACCTAACCCTAGGAGATGAAGCATTGAAAGTCATGTGAGCTTCGTTTGGGTAAGTTAGTACATCAACTTCCCAGGGTCGTAACTTTTGCATACGATCTTTGTTTTAGGCGTATGATAGCCCCTTGGAAAGGTATCATCGAGAAGATTTATTTTGGTGTCTCAATGATGCCTTCAGATATAATTGAGAAGCTTGATCCTGAAAAACATTCATTTACGCCCTCAAAATGGCCCCATAAGTTAAAACTGCTAAAAATAGTAAAATGCCAAAATTGTTAGAAAACTGTTTTGAGCTAGTTGGAAGAGGTGGGTGGCCACCAATATCCACCTGGATCATTCTTACCTTCCATTTTCAATACCTAGCCTCCAAAGATGCAACACCTGTAAAGGAACAAAAATCATAAAGGGAACAACAATTGTTCTGTTTAAATGAATGACACTTCATGTAAAGGGAACAACAATCGTAACAAGGGAACGGTAGTCATTACATTGGGCTGAACTAATGTGGAATTAATTTCATTGTAGTATTTTCCCAACTATCTAATTTGTCAACCCGGGGTTCGTAAACTGACGAAGCACACGCAAAGTATATGCAAGATTGAAGCAGGACTAATCTAATCTAATGTTTAAGCTATGAATGAAACTAAATCATTAATCTAATGCAAGAAATTGAAACACACAACTAAAATTAAATTGCATAAATGAAATTAATCTAGGAAATTGTGTAAATGAAATTAATCTAGGAATGGGAAATTGCGTAAATGAAATTAATCTAGGAATGGGAAATTGCGGAAATGAAATTAATCTAGGAATGGAGAACTACATGAAGTAAAAGTAAATACAACATGTGAAGAGTTGAATGGCACAACAACATATGAGAGCTCTCGCGAATGAATCAATATTATATTACAATAATCAAATCAATCTTCATAAAAGAATAATGAACACATGGAAACCAAGACTATGAATCAAAGCTAAGAATCCCTTTCTCTTCCAAATCCTAATGACTACTCTAATTTCTCATCCTAATTACTCCTCAATGATTACTACCCCCTCATGAAGAGAGAGCACTCTCTTTTATACATGAGAGCCTTGAAGATAAGATAACCATCTCATATTTACAAATCCACTATTCTCTCAACTATTTTCCATTATTACAAAATATGATCCCTTCAAATCCCCACACATATTTCTCATACATCTTGGATAAGATATTCCAACCAAATATCCATGATCTTCTCCTTGGAATGGGCTTGAATTATCTCCTGAAATATTGAAATGGTGGAGGAAGTATTAGAGAATTCCTTTTGAATTAATCCTTCTCATATTCCTACACATTACAAAGCTCATACAATTTTGAGATATATATGAAAACATTTCGATTTTCTAACATTTAATCACAAATTCGCTTTTAATACTAAAATGAATAAAGTGGAAAATAATAAGGTGAAACCCAAATGTATTTATGAAAATTATGTCATGAAAGGTTAATGGGGCGATGAAATGTAAAGAATAATGAAGGTAAAGGTGGATGAAAATAGGACATTTATGAGCCCCAACAGCGGGAGCGAGATTACTCCATACCATGAGATGTGGGAAAGTTCCATGGAGGATAGTCGTAAAGGTATTTCGGCACCTTGGAGTTTGAAGTGTTTGAAGTGTTGTAAGAAGCGGGGTTGCCGAATCCGCTAAGTCACAGAAGTAATATTATTCATTGGTTGCAAAGAGGATAAGTGGCAGTGGATTGGAGAGTTCAGGTGGCAAAGGTTCGTAGATTATGTGGATTGAGAGGAATCTTAGAGAATTCATTAAGGATGAAGAAGAACTGGACCGTTAGATCCAGGAGGACACACGACAGAGATCCACGTATTTTGGTGGAAGGTATTTTGAAAGGAAGCAAGGGAAGAGGTTTAATATTACCAAAACTGAAGTTACGAAATGAGTTGACCCATGATCACAGCCCGTGGTCACATTGGAGAAAGAGTCTAGCACAGGGCTAGTACTCACGAATTGGTGTTGCCAAATCACCAGAGAGAAAGGTTGTGGGTAACTCGAACCTGTAGGTAACATCAAAGGGACTTGTGTGTTAATTTTCCAGGGTCTATTGGAGGCCCAAAGACCTAATTCGGCTCAAGGAATTTGAATATCTAAGAACGGGAGGTTGCATAATCCCCAAGAGGGAAGGGGGGATGCACCAAGAGTACCTCTGGCTAAAAATTCATGGAATCCTATCCATGAGCTCTTGGACTGACCTTGCATGCTTCTGAATATCTTCTTCATTTACCCAACTGGAATCTTCTATTGGGTTTCCTTTCAACTTTACCAAATACTCAAAATATGTCTTCCTCTTGGTCTTCTTACCAGTTCTCTGATCTATGATCCTTTCCATCTACAGCTTTTCCGCTACATGCATCTGCTTCTCCCACTGGATCTCTTTATGATATTTTTCTCCTCTTGTGTTGTCTTCCATGTAAGGATACAGGTCTCAAATGTTGAATATGGGTGATATACCCACATCTTCTGACAGCTCTAACTCATAAGAATTTTCATCAAATTTCCTTAGCATCTTGCATGGTCCTATCTTCTTTAGCTTCAGTTTGTTATATATTCCTCTTGTGAACCTCTCCTTCCTGAGATGTGCTATAAATTGATCTCCAACTTCAAATTGAAGTTTTCTCCTATGTTGATCAGCTTTGCATTTATATTCGTTGTTGCTCCTATGCAACTGCTCCTTGATATGATTATGAAGCTTCTGCATTTCTACAGTGAAGTCTTCTGCTCCAGCGCTTCTGAATCCACTCTACTCTAGATCTCTCAAATATGATACTCCTCTTGTATTCAACCCATATACTATTTGAAATGGGCTCTTTCCGGTACTTTTGTTTACTGAATCATTATATGCGAACTTTTCTTGTGACAAAATTTTATCCCACTGGTTATGATGTTTAATGACTAGAATTCTCAGCAAATCTCCTAAACTCTGATTCACCACCTCAGTCTATCCATCCATTTGAGGGTGATATGTAGAAATAAAGGATATTTCTATCCCCATTTTCGTTCACAATGTTCTCCAGAAATGACCAACAAATTTGGTATCTTTGTCCAAGACAATACTTGGAAATCCATGAAGTCTCACAACTTCCTTGAAAAAAAAAATTTGCAATGTGCGTTGCATCATTAGTCTTCTGGCATGGGATAAAGTGTGTCATCTTTGAAAATATTTCAACTACCACAAATATGGAATCACTTCCTCTTTGTGTCCTTGGAAATCCCAACACGAAATCGATGCTTATTGCATCCCAAGGCCTCTTTGGAATAGGCAATGGATGATACAATCCAGTATTTTGTCTCTTTCCTTTTTCATACTAGAAAATCTTACATATATTCACAAACTTCTTCACATCTGCTCTCATACCTGGCCAATAGTATGAACTTTTCAACTGTTCAAAAATCTTGTCATGGCCAAAATGTCTAGCTAGACCTCCACTATGATTTTCCTTCAACAAATTTTCTCTCATTGAACACTTTGGTATGACAACTGACAACCTTTGAACAACAATCCATCCTAAATAAGATATTATGTCCACTGGCTTCTGTCCCTGAGCACGGTATTTTCACATGCTTCATATGCCTCTTTAAAATCTGGATCATCAAAATACATCTCCTTAAGGTGTTCAAACCCCAAGGTTTTCACTTGAAACTCCTATAGAATTAGACATCTCCTGCTCAATGAATCAACAACTTTGTTAGCATTACCATAAATATGTTTAATGAAAAAAGTGAAATTTTGCATAAACTCTATCCACTTAGCATGTCTCTGGTTTAACTTCTCCTGTCTGGTTATGAATTGTAAAGCTTGATTATCGCTATGCAAAACAAACTCTTTTGGAACAAGGTAGTGCCTCCATTTCTTCAAGGCTTGAATTATTACGTAAAACTCTTTATCATACACAAAGTACTTTCTCTTAGTATTGTTTATCTTCTCACTGAAATATTCAACTGACCTATTATCTTGGCTCAAGTTTGCTCCAATCACAACTCCACTTGCATCACATCTAACTTGAAATGTCTTTCCAAAATCTGGAAAGACTAGAATCAGTTGTTCTGTTATCTTCTCCTTCAATATATTAAATATTTTCTTGGCTTCTTTTGTCCATTTGAAAGACTTGTGTCTCCTCTTCATCGTATCCATCATCGGTGCACAAATTCCACTGAAATTTCTAATGAACTTCTGATAGAAACTTGCTAATCCATGGAAGATTCTCACCTTGAATATGATCCTTGGCGATGGCCATTATTTAATTGCTTTCACCTTCTCTCGATCCATCTTCAATTCATTTGAAGAGATCACAAAACTAAAATAAATGAGTTTTGTCTTCATAAAAAAGGATTTCTTTAAATTTATCAATAGCTTCTCTCGCTGCAATCTCCTCATCACTAATGTCAGATGTCTCAAATGCTCATATTTAGTTTTACTAAAGACTAATATATCATCTAGATATATGATCAAAAACTTACCAATGAAATCTTTCAATACCTCATTCATCATCATCATAGAATTACTTGGCACATTTGTTAAGCCAAATGGCATAACAAGCCATTCATACATGTTAAGAACCAAACATCAATATAGCATAGAAAAACCTCAGGAAAAGTACTCAACGCCTTGAAAAAGAGATAATTTCATATAATAAGCCTCTTCGAGGGGGAAACCTCCTTTTACCCCACTTAAATGTTCAAGTACAAG
>ML797746.1:2718-25734 GCA_009831015.1 Picea engelmannii
CATTACATTTGAGTGTTTCATATGTTAAAGTTAGTTTCTTGCTTTCGTAGATTAGAAGAGATAGTTTCTTGTTTTCATAAGTTTAGTTGATAGTCTTTCTTTCTTTCCATAGAATAGATTTCCTTTCATGCATTGCATTGAGCATTTAAACTTCCTTTCATGCAAGAGAAATAGTTTTGCATTAGGCATTTAGTTCACTTGCCTCTTAGGCTAGGTAGTTGTTCAATGAGAAGTCGTTGCTTACTTGTCTTTTGCTTTATGCTTTTGCTTGCTTGTCTATTTTCCTTAATAGGTTAGTTAGGCGCTTTTGATTGCTTGTCTATTTTCTTTAATAGGTTAGTTAGGTGTCTTTTCTTGCTTGTCTATTTGCTTTAATAGGTTAGATAGGTGCTTTTGCTTACTTTCTTATGCATTTGCTTTCATAGGGTAGTTGCTCATTGGATATAGGTTGGCAAGTTAAAAAAGTTTTATTTTGTCATTTGCTTAGTATGCTTAGTAGTTTACCTTTGCTTACTGTCATGAACTAGTTTTCTTTGAATAAGGTTTTTACTTGCTTTCTTAGGAACTATCCATCAGTCCTTGGCCCAAAATTACTTAGGTTACCTAGTTTCAAGTTGCTTAGTAGGGTTTGTTCATTAGATAGGTTTGCTTGAGCCTAGATATCTGCTTTCCGTAGTTGGACTATACCCCTACCAACCTTTTTACCTTTGGCATATATTCTTCTACAACTCTAAGTTTACTTACCCTGGGTTGACAATTTAATTGAGGGTAGTTTAGTGTCTTTTTTAGTACATATAAAACACCTAACAAAGTCAGAGATAATAACACCAAGTTTTTTTATCATTATGTTAACTATCGCAGAAATGTAAACACCATTTGGGAGATCAATATGGAAACAAGAGTTAGGGTCAGCTCATTTCAATAAAAAGCGGAATCTGGAGCATGCTTTTTTGAAAATATTTTTCAAGCTCCTAGAGGATGTCCTATTCAAGAGATATTAGAGGTAGTTTCCAAATTCTAGCATGTGTTCTCCGAAGAAATGAACAATTCCTTGGAGGAAGAGATAATAGAATCGGAGGTGAAACAATCCCTCTCCTCTATTAAGAGTGGTGAAATCTCGGGCCCAGACAGATTCACTATGGAGTTATTTAAATCCTTCTATGATTTGTTGAAATATGATCTACTCCTTATGGCCAAAGAATCTCAAAGAGAAGGGAGGATTTTTTACCCTTAAAATGCATCTTTTTTGTGTCTCATTCCAAAGAAATAGAACTCTAAAACGTTCAAGGACTATAGATGTATTTCATGATGCAATGTTGTTTATAAATTGATCTCTAAAATTATAGTCCAGCGGCTACGACCCTTGCTAAGTGAAATTATTGGAGAAGAGCAGTTTGGTTTTCTTCAAAACTGCAAAACACATGACGCAATGGAAATTGCGCAAGAGGTACTTCACTCGGTAGAAAAGAACAATCTAAAATAAACCATTTTAAATTTGTACCTATCAAAAGCATATGATAGGGTCAACTGGACTTTCCTTAGACTGGTTCTTTTACAAATGGGCATGAGCACAAAAAATGTGAATTGGATAATGGGATGCCTCCAAAGTGAGTATTTTACAGTGTTGATAAACGGATCCCCTTCTAAATTATTCAGATCTTCAAGGGGGATACGCCAAGGCTTCCCCATTTCCCCCTTATTATTTCTCCTCATAGCATAAGCTCTAAGAAAAATGATAAAATAATCCTGCTTCAATGGTCAATTATGAGGTATAAGGGTATCAGAATCAGAGAGGGTCTATCATCTCCTATTTGTAGATGATGTACTTTGTAGTGTGTACGGATCCTATTCAGACATGTCAAACCTCGAAATAATCATAGATTCATATTTAAAATAAACAAGGATGATGATCAATCTGGATAAATCTTACTTTGTTCTTAACAAGTCCTTGAAAGAAGAATCAAACTCCTTCTTGAACATAATCCTGACACAGATGAAAGGACTAGAAGAAGGTTTTAAATATCTAGGGTTTTGTTTAAAACCCAATAGGTACAAAAAAAAGGATTTGGGATGGCTTATTCAAAAAGTGGAAGCAAGGATTTCCTTGTGGGTCCATAGGACCTTTTCCCAAGGAGGCCACCTACTAATACTTAAATCTGTGTTGGAAAGTATCTTCGTCTATTGGAACTCCATACTAGATATTCCCAAAAGAATTATGGACAAGTTAAGGAGGATAAGTTGTAGATATCTATGGGTAGGCCCCAATTCCTCGAGGGGTGTCCATATGGCTAGTTGGTCCTCCATTGTTGTGATAAAAAACCTTAGGGGCCAGGGACTAAAAGATATTTGTCCCTTTGCATGCGCATAAGCAAGTTGTAACCATTGGCTCCTTACGCAAGGGAAATCCCTTTGGTAAAGAGTTCTTCACTAAATATATTTTTTTAATTTATCTATAGTGGAATGGATTTTTCTACCTATGAAATCCTCCAAGGGTTCTACCATGTGGAAATCCTTTGTGGAAGCCTTACCTCTAGTGGGAAATTGGATCATTTGGGAAATTGGTAATGGAAGAAATGTAAGATTAGGAGAGGACCCTTGGATTGGAGCAAGGGACAACTTCAGGATTTTAGAACCTTTGGTACAATTTATCAAATACCTAAACCTTTTCCACTTACATGATATCCATTTATGGGACCCTTAGCTTCGAGGAAGCCTGGGGTGGCGAGATTCAGTCTCCTTAGGCTTACCGTAAGAATTTCGCGTAGAATGGGAATCCTTTATTTTAAGGTTGTGTGAAAAAATCATCCTTCTGGAAGATGAGTCCTTGGACACTCTTTGTTGGTCCTACAAACAGAAGGAAGGGTCCTTCACAGTGAAACTTGGATACAAAGCATGGCAAGAAGAAAGGCTCCAATTCGAGCCAAAATGGTGGTCGAAAACGTTATGGAAAAGAAAATATCCTTTAAGATGTAAAATTACCCTATGGCTTGCCATGAACAATAAACTTTTGACCTGGGATAATGGTGTGAAAAGGGGATGGTATGGCCCTAATCGACGCACACTTTTCTTTGGTAACAAGGAATCAGTTTCTCATCTTTTTGTCTTTTTTCCCTATGTCGGCCAGGTTGCAAAGTTGGTCAAGGAAAAATTAAAATCCAGGGAAGAATGGAACAAAGAAAGTATGGAATAATGATATAAGGTTTGGGTCCAACACAGAGCAGTAAATATTTATTTGTGCCAACCAAGTATCATGATTTCAAACCTATTGTGGGCACACAACTCAACAATATTTAAAGATAAATGGATCGACCTGGAGGTTGTTGCAGCGATTATGCTTAACTAGAATGTTGATTTTAAATAAGATCCCAAAGCCTATAAGAAGGGTACTCCTATTCTTCCCTCCTTATACTACAATATCCCATGGTTTTATTTTGATGGGGCTATTCAGGGGCACCCTCCTTCGTGCAGAGTTGGATTTGTTTTGTTTATTAACCAGAATCATTGCATTCACATCAAATATGCATTGGGTCAGGGGTTGAATAACATGGCATAGATTATTGTGATGTGGACCCTTTTATAGACAGAAAATCAGAAATACATTAAAAAACTACAGGTTATGGGGGACTCCAAATTGGCAATCGAGTGGGCACAAGGAAAAATTAAAATCCAAAATGTTAATCTAGAAAACATACTGTGAGACATCAAGCTGGACTTTCCATCCTTTGAATGGATTTATTTTCATCATGTATTGAGGGAACTCAATGTCAAGGCGAATGAGCTTTCTAAGGAATCACTTTAGCTACAGAGAGGAGCCTTTGGCTACTCTGAGTACTTTGAAGGGATGGAAAATGAAGCCATAGAGTTCTGCCTTTAGCTGGTGTAAAAGGTAAATTCTAAAGTTTTTTGTTTTTTGTTTTTTGCTACAAAGAAGAGACAGATGTAGACTATAAAGTTTTGTAAAAGATAGAAACAAATGATAGAAGGGAGACATGTTATTTTGGAACAAAAATTTATGTTTTCATTGAAAGGGCCTGCAAAGGTTGAAGCGAAAGATTGTAACATGCATATTTCTGATTATGGAATATAAAAGATTTTTTTCTATGAGAAAAAAAAAATTGACAACATAAATTTCTATAATTGTAAATTGATACTTTATAAATATTTTTGAACTTTTTTTTTCAAAGAAAAAAATCCATAATTTTATTTATAGTAAACAAAATTACAAAGTCTTATGCCTCTTGGAATTCAAAAAACATCTGAACAACCATTTGGAGAATATACCCTCTTCATACTTGCCTATGTTTATACATATAACAAGAAGGTTTTTCTTCCCCAAAATAATGCATAAAACCAGTACATATAATGACATGTTTATTTTCTCAAAAAGTTGCATTGAGAGTTTACATCAAAAAAGTAAAGCTATGATTAATCCTGAGTCAAAAATGGAAAATTATTTCATTATATATGAGGAGCATGTATAAAATCTATGAAATGACCATCCAATAGAATGGAATTAATCTAGGTACCGCGCTCCAATCATAATCTAACTTTTGAAAGGCCATCCACTATGTTGTTCTCGTCCATGTATATGTGAGACAAAGAGATATGTGAGAAAGTTGTCATATACATTTTCATATCATCATAAAAGTGATGTAAGGTGAAATTTATGATTTTCTCTTCCTTTCTAATCCATTTGATGACCGGTAGAAAATCACAAAAAAATTGAATGTGTTGTTCCCCATGTCCTTGGGCCAACTGAAGAAGAAGTTTGTGTGTCATCAATTCACGGAAATTGTTAGATTCCTAGCCAATTCTTGCTTTGAAGGAGATATGGTGAGTGGAGGAGAGATATAAATTCTTCATGCGCCTCCTATTGGGATATTTCCTTGTGAAGATATGTAATCTACCTAGGGAGGATAATATGGGGTACTTAGGGAGGTAACCAAGGGGATAATGAATGTAATGTGGCCATAATAATGGAATAGGCCAACTATGTAATTAAAAGGAAGAAACATAATAATAAGAGGTAGTTGGCATAAGACCACTAGGAATACTCATGAGAAAGTATAAATGCACATTAGTGTCATCATATTGGAGATATATTGGATTTTATTATTTTGTGGCAAGCATGGCTTGTGAAGTGATTCCTTCAATCAGGAGAAATTGATGATATTACCCTACCTTAAGGGTTTCTCTCTATATTTTTGTGTTGTTCATGGTGAATGTTTTGGTATATTTGTTGTTCAAGGGTTTATTTCTGAAGTTAAGGGCTATATTCTATCTTTAAAGTTTTACTACAAGATCCATCAAAGTATGCCTAGGGGAGAGACTTGTTTATCACCTCTTCTCTTAGTTCATGTATGGATTGTTTTTCCTCCACCTATGGGTAAAAATTGGTAATATTGAGAAACCAAATTGAAAATATGAGAGGGAGAGTAGCCTTTCGTTCAAATAAACTCAGATTCCTAGAAAACTATACTCCCCGACCTATGTTTAGGGAAGGGATTTCATCCTCTTTGTGTCCTTTTTAGAATACCAATATCTGAAGGATTCCTCTACATCTCCTCCTTCCCATACATTTGTATACCCTATCATGCATTCCACCTATTTCCAAACCTCTTTAGTGAAGTAACGAGTTATAATTAAATGGCATATAGTTTCATCTTCTTATTTACATTAACTACACCACCTGGACCATTAAAATTATTTTTTTGGAGAACCTCCCATATACGATCCTTATTGTTTAAAATCAACCACATGAAGATTTTATTTTTGTAAGGAAACTTTAGTTTCCAAATAATTCTCCACCACCAAGCCACCTATCCATCTATACCTTTCTTATTCATGGCACTATAGCCTATCTTAGGCACATAAATCAACTGATCTTCATCATCTCAAATTTTTACATTGTTGTCTTTTATAACCTCCAAATAAACCTTCTAGTCTTCAACAAATTATTAACTCAATCCTAGTTCCTCCTTGGAGAACCATTGTTGTTGCCAATTTGTATATTTCTCCTAGTTCATTATTTTTCTAAGGTTATGATATCCTTTACTTCT
This sequence comes from Picea engelmannii, assembly GCA_009831015.1. Lineage (NCBI taxonomy): Eukaryota > Viridiplantae > Streptophyta > Pinopsida > Pinales > Pinaceae > Picea > Picea engelmannii. The sequence goes on from ML797746.1 coordinate 8,778, forward strand.
AATACCCTATATTATCCAAGGAGGTAAGATATTCAAACCTTTACTTCCTATCCAAGGATCAAGGACAATTTGAACTTTCTCACCTTTCACCACCTTCTAGATTAGCCAATGGCCTACCAAATGAAAGGCTGAGTTGGAAAATTTCCAGATGATTGAGGCATTATGTAGCTATTTATTTTGGTTTATTTCCCAATCTTCTACTATATATGGGGATATATATTTTTCACTGATTACTTGGACCCAAAACCCTTTTCCCTATAAAATCCTCCAAACATTTTTTTTGCACCTAGTTCTTTAGAGAAGAGAAAGGGATGTTTTAGTCTTCATCCTCCAATAGCCTTTGGAACAACCAATTTCTTCTACAAATCTAATACAATTACTTCTTTGGTCACCTAACCAAATAATTTGTAGCATAGTTTCCTAATAGTATCCAACACACCTTCCGAAACTCATTCCAATGAAATACAATACAACCTTAACAAGAACTAGTCTACCCTTACAAGAGAGTCATTAGTTGCACCATGTATTTATTATCTTTTCTACCTTTGAAATGAGCCATTGTTAGTTACCTCTTTTTTATAGATTGGTTTTAAGTGGAATCCCAATACTTTAATCCCTAGTCTAAATCAACAACCTGGTAGGGGAAAAATTGGGATAAATACACATGTTCTTGTGTAGTGACACCCCACATGGAAATAGTAGTTTTATCAATATTTACAATTATACTAGTGGATTTACAAAATAACTCTAAGATGTTTTTAAATTTCTCAACTTTCCTTCTATTAACTTCATAGAAAATATAAATATCATCCACAAATAAAAGGTGTGTGATGTTACATGTTGGATTGATGAAAATTACTTTGAAGCTACCATGAGCTACAACCTATTTTATGATCCTACTCATACCTTCATATGTTAAAAGGAAAAATAGAGGTGATAGGGGAAACCCTTCCTTAAACACCTACTTGGTTTGAAGAAGAGAGATGTGTCCCCATTTATTAAAATGGAGAAAGACACTGAGGTAATGAAATTCATCACCTATACCAAAAATTCATAACAGAATCCCATGTGAATGAGCATCAATCTCATATAAAGCTAACTTACTCTATCATAAGATTTATATCATCTACTTTTATGACCAACACTCTTTGACTTCTGACCTTGATCAAGTGTAGGCTTTCCTATCTATTTCAACTACATCGTGAATTTGTATTCCCTCTAAGAACCAAAACTTCTCTCCAAAGATTTTTTTTATAGTACTCTTTTAAGTATTTTGGCAATAAATTTTGAGATGATTTTGTAGATACAAATGTATAAGGATATTGGCTTGAATTTTTCAAAAGAGGTAAATTTATCCTCTTTAGGAATCGGTAATATAATGCTAGTGTTGAAGGATCCTAGAATTTTCCCAATGGTTATTGTGGTGTTCACCACTCTTCTTAGATAATATTCTATGAATTCATAGCATCCAAAAAATAATTCCACAAGGATCCCATTTGTCCCTAGATTTTATCCCTTTGGAAGCTTTGCAAAGTTCTTACCAGATCCTCTTTCCCCACTTCTTTCATAAATTATTGGTTGTCCTCCTAGTTGAAAAAATGTGGAATGAGTTGAATAGCCTTATAACTTAAATAAAAGTATCCCAAGGGTCCTCCCTGAAAATATTTGAGAAGTAGTTGACACCTTCATCTCCAATGTCCTTAAAAATTGTTTCCTAGTTGTCATTTCCTTTGTCAATTTTCCAAGAAGAGATTATATTTTTCCTTCGATGTGCATATCTATGAAAGAAATTGGCATTTTCATTACCTACTTGAAGCTAAATGGATCTACTCTTAATCCTTCATTCTTTCTATTTTTCTAGCAACAATTTCCTCTTTCTTTCTTTCTTCCAATAACTTCACCTCCATCTTTTGGGCCTCATTCAAATACTTAGAACTTGCAATGTTATATAGTGTCTCTAGTGCTTCTTCTAGTTCTCTAAGGAGCATGTCATTTTTTGGTTTTTATCCTTCACCCATTGGGATACTACCTTATTTTCCTCTTTCATATTTTTTTGTAATTGTATCAAATATTACTACCTTGAGGATGAATTATAGGATTTCCAACAAGAATTTTTTCTGTTTACAAACTCCTCCATCTTCATCCATTTTGGATTTAATTTGAATGGAACAACTAGATTTTCATATGAAATATTTCTAATACAATTGGATAGTGATCAGATTATCCTCCTGAGGTGACCCACTATTTGACTTGAGTAAGTTCATCTATAAAGCCTTCAATAATTAAAAATTAGTCAAGCCTCTCTGCAATTATATCATCTTAGGTTCTATTGTTTCTCTAGGTTGGATACAAATTTGTTGGTTCAATGTCCAACAAGTCCACTTCCTCCACTTTTCTCTAGAATTGTCTTGATAGACAATCTATTTGGGTTGCGAGTCCCCATATTACAAATTCTCCTAAAGACAAATTTAGGTCTCCCCCTATCACCACAAGTCCATTCTGAATGCATTCCAATTTTAGAAACGTGTCCTAGTACTCCACCCTATTCAAGTATGGCCCATATACATTCAAAATAGAGATTTATTTTCCCATATCCATGGAGAAGAGGGAAACCCCTAGGCTCGAAGGAAAAGATCAAGAATTAGTTCGGGTGAAGGAGCACCTCTACCATCTAGTTATAATCCCACCAAATATCCCAATAGAATTAATAAAGTTGAAATCTCACCCACTCAAATATTTAGGAAGTTCCTATATTTTGTTTCTCTCCTTCAATCATAATTTCCTTAATCAGGATAATACAGGTTTTTAAGGACTCTATTAACCTCTTTATGGAAACTTTCTTAGAGGGATTGACCAGCCCTTGGTATTTTAATGTCAGGTAGATCATTTCAGACCCTCACAAGGGGAATTTTCTCTAAGGGACCCTATCAATGAAATATTCTTTCCACATCGAATCTATGTGGATTCTTGTTTCTATGCTATGAACAAGTGTCAATTTTCTCCCTCTATAATTTGTTTTTTTACCCTTCTCATCCAAAAAATGTAACCCCCCTACCACTTTCATAGGGAATTCAAACTATTCCCTTAGCCCTATGCCTTAGGTTGTAATTGGAGGATTCCTAGGGAGTAGAATCTCCAAAAATAACCCTTTCCTTTTTTCCCTACCTAAGGGATGCAAATTTCCCTACCTAGACATTAACTTTTACCGAAGGAATTTCAATCATGGGTAAAGGAATAAGGGTGGGGGAGATAGGGTTTTTTATGCTTGATAGGATAGGTAGGAATTCAATTATAGATTCAAACCCTTTAGGTTCTACCTCTATCCCCCAAGATCTAAAAAAAAAAAAAATCAATGGAAGTTTTTTTATAAGGGGAAGGAATCTAAGGGGACTTACCCGAAGATATATTTCCAACTTTGTTGTCAAAAAAAGCATCCAAACTCTGATCCTTGTGAAAAACTAGTGACAATATTTTCTCCTCTATTTCTATTGGGATAACCAAATGCTTTTCACTAACCCTCTTATTCCCAATTACCTCAATTCTTCTCTAAATGATAGGGGTTTTTGTCAATTCCACTCCTAGCACTTTTGGCTGAGTTTTTTGCATCCATACCTTCCTTTGATATGGGTATGATAATTATACTAATAAATTCCCATAACTATGTCATATTCCACACTTAAAAAGAATTCCTTCATAGTCTAGAGTGATATCGTAAGAGTTTATCCCTTAATGACCATTTCCTCCACCAATCCCTTGTTTGTCTCTAATCCCACAAATATTCTTTCCATTCCATCATACCTTGTATCACTAAAGGTGTAATCCACTTCCTAGTACAAACCAAGAGAATTCCCTATTGCTTCAAATACCTCCTTTTACCATTAAAAAAAGAAGTAGACCTAGAATGCAAATGAATACTGGAAGGATATCAACCTGTGTAGTTATTACATCGAAGTCCACATGCTAATTCTTCAAAAATAAATTTCGAGAACCCCACTTCAATCTATTGTGCAATACTTGGTTTACCTCAATCAGTATTTTGAATACCCAAAATAACCATCCTTTGGCCAAAGTCATAATGCAAGGAGCTTATCCTTGAAATTTTCCTTCGTCCACTCTGTAAGCCTATCCTTGTTCATCTTCCTACCATAAAATCAGCCAACAAACACCTATTATTTTAATTCCATTGCATCATTCAGCCTAGTTTTTTCCCCTAAGTTCAGTGTTATCGACTCCTCCAATTTATTATTACATTTTTGTTTCTTGGGTCTCCTTTCTCCTTCCAAAGAAGGATTCCTCGGCTTCCTACTTCAACTTTAGTGTGTTAGATACCTAATCCTTGGGATTATGGTACTTTGTATTTACTATTGTAAATATTATTTAGGAGAAATATGAAGAGTCATAGGTGAATAAGAAGATTCATTTGGACATCTTGGAAGATGAAACCAAAGGCCACTTCACATTGTATTAATGAATGTCTCACTTTAATGCAAATCAATTGAGTTATTCGTTCCTAGCCTAACAATGGTATCAAAGATGGGAATTTTTTTTATAACTCCATGAACACCCTATAGATTTTGGTGCACCAACTAGGAATATCCACTCTTCTCAGGTGTCCAAGAATCTCAATAGCATGCTCAAACAATTTTTGTTCTTCTCATGCATCCAAGAATATTTGCATCATGCTCTAAAAATATCTAATGTGCCTCCACATGTTGAGGAAACCATAAATTCCTCCAACCATTGGAATATTTATCTCTTTAATTGCTAGGAAGACAAAAAAACCATTGTCGTATTATTTTCTTTCCACATTCTCTGTTACTACTTTCTCCTCTACTTTCCAGTCTGCCTCTAACTACTTTTTCCAACTCATCATTCTCAGGTATTACCCCATTTTTTATGGAATATATATATATTCCCCTACACTATCAATAAATCTAAATACACTATTTACATCCTCAACTTGAAATTTCACTGTTAAAAGTGCACATTCAGTGAAGCATTGTTTGACAATGGCTTATTTGGTGATTTTGTGTATATTTCCAATGAAGGAACAAAGAAAACCTTGAAAAGGATTAGTATACATAATGGCACTTTTCCCTATGATGAGGCTCTTGGATGATTCATGCTACTCCTCACTCACAAATTTGTAGGGGCTCGAATTGTACGCACCAGAGATCCATGGGTATTGGAGACCATGGATGTTGTTTTGGATGTTGGTGGAGTGTATGATCCAAGAAAAGATTGGTATGATAATCACCAAAGAGGGTTTGATGAAGTATTTGGACATGTGTTTGTAACTAGTCTTATTAGTGCTAGACTTATTTACAATCACTTTGGTTTGGAAATCATTTCAAAGGAGATTCATCAAGATCCAGGGCATATAGATGTGGAGTGTATGCATTTGGTTGTGTATAAGATTTTTTTGGAGGCTATTGATGCTATAGATAATGGTATTAATATGTAGGATACAGATCAGACACCCAAGTACATTAATGATATGAACCTATAATCTCAAATTGGAAAGATAAATATAGACTAGATGGATCAAGATCAACTCCTAGAAAAAAATGAGATATTTCATCATGCAATGACGCTTGTTGGTGGGAATGTTTTAGAGAATATTCACCACCAAGCCAAGTCGTGGTTACCTACTTTTTATATTGTTTTTGGAAGAACTACAAGTTTTTGTCAATCAATGCCAACATTTGGTGCAATATCTTCTCTAATGTTTGGGAGAAGCACAACATTTCGAAGTACTCCATCCCCTTTTAGTAAAATTTCATTTTTTATAACTCAGACAACAGCTCCAACATTTGACAACTTCATATTTGGAAAAACTTCCTTTGGTGGACAACATGGAGAGAATAATTTCAAAGGCAGGGGGGTAGGCACAATCATGGTCATCACTATGTATTTGGTGGAAAGAATGGACATGAATCAAAGACATGTAGGATCCCATGGGAGAAGATCAAAGATAAGAATTAAAAAAAGGAAGATAAAAGTAAAACTCTTGAACCTACTCAATTTATTATTTCTCACTGCAGTACTAGCATAAATGAAGAATTGTTCAAAACTTCATTTTATTCTTGGAGAGATGCTTGGTTTCTTAATACTGGTGTAACCTTCCACATCAAGCTCAAATTGCTTGGATTCCTAGACTTTCTTTTGCATGATGTTTTCCATCTTTCCGAGTTGTGGAAGAACTTTTTGTCTATAGTGCACATTCGAAAGAAAGACAATTCCATTCACATGTTCGATGGAAATTTTTAAATAAGAAGGTATTCTAACAACATGGTCATCATGGCAAGATGGGAGGATGACAAATTGTTGAAATTGAAAGGGACATCTACACATGCACAAAATTTTACATACCTTTCTCACCATGATAAAGATACATTGTCTTCCAATATTTAGTGGCATGCTATATTTGGGCACATCAACTATGATATTCTTCGTATGTTGAAGAAAAATGGTGTTTTTAGTTTTCCTACCATTCCAAGGAATTTGCAGCAATGTGAGGATTGTATCCATGGTAAACAAAACACACAATCTTTTCATGTTTCCACTTCGATAGACCACATAAATATAGAGTTGATACACTTTGATTTGTGTGGCCCCATGTCTATTCCATCTACCTTTGGTAATATATATCATGAATTTTATTCATGACTACACTAGGATTTGTTGGGTTTATTTGTTGAAATATAAATCTTAACCATTTGGAACTTTTAAAAATTTTCATCTATGGATTGAAAATGAATGTCAATATCGCATTAGAACTTTGTGTACTAATAATGGAGTGGAATAAAATTCAAATGAGTTTGAAATATATCTTCTCCAACATGGGATCAAGAATCAAACCATTATGCCATAAAATCCTCAAGAGAATGGTGTAGAAGAAATAATGAATAGGACACTCTTGAATATGGTATGTTCAATGTTATTTTTCAAGAATGTGAAGTCAATGTTTTAGGATGATGAGTTATGTGTGTAGTGTATGTGAGAAATAGGATTCCATCTCATGCTCTTGGGAAAAACACTCTTTATGAAATGTGGTATGGCTGCATTCCATTGGTGAGAAATCTCAATGTCTTTGGTTACACCTACTATCCCTTAATTCCTATGGAGAAAAGAAACAAACTGTGTACAAGAAGTTGAAAGTGCATCTTCTTGGGGTACTCAAATACCACCAAGGAATATCATATTTATGATGATTTAAAAAACAAGTTAATTATTTTTCAGAGATGTGATTTTTCTTTAATCCACCAAGAATGACAAGATTGTTGAGTGACAACTCAATCATCTGGATAGATTCATCTATGTAAATACATATCATGAGTTTGTCAATGAGATTCCACATCTTGAAGGGGAAATACCTATCTTGGATCGATCTCTAGAATATCCTTTTGAAGCTCCATCTCCCCCTCATGAATAATATCTAGCCACTTCATTAGAATAGGGAGTTCAATTGGATGATGTGATTGAGAGGATTGAAAGGATGAACATTGATGGGAATGTGACACCATCTCAATTAGTGGAGAAACCTAGACCATATTAGAAAGGTCCACTAAAGTGGATCATAAAGACACTTGAAAGTGTTCATCCTGATGAAGTTGGAAAGAAAGGAACCAAAAGTTCTACAAGATAAGATGGAGGTAATGCAAATAATTCAAATTCTAGTGATGTAGATAAATCCGATTTCGGTAATGTAAATGATATGATTTTTCATATGATTTTGAATTTAATTTATCTAATAAATTTAAACCAACTTCCATTGAATAAGTTGCTTCTCATGATGAGTGGAAAGAATCCATGCATAATGAGTGTGATGCTCTCATCAAGAATGAGACATGGAAGCTAGTGGATCCTCCATTTGGAACCAAACTAATTGGTTGTAGGTAGGTCGACAAGAATAAGTGCAAATTAGATGGGTCAATTGACAAGCATAAAGTGAGGCTTGTGGAAAAATTATTTTCATAGAAGGAAGGCATATACTATGAGGATAGATTTTTCCCTGTTGTTCCTGAGATTGATTCTAAGGCTCAAAGAATAATGTCAATAATTAAAGGTTTTAAATAAAATGATTTATGAGTGCTTTTTCTACCTTCATTTTTCTAAGAAATAATCTTTAGATGAAATTAATAATAAGACAGTACAGAGGTTGTATCCCATTATCTTAGTCATAATTATAATATCAAATGATGTAGAAGGAGTTACAAAACTGTTAAAAAAATATAGGTATCAATTGTAGATAAATCTTACCTTGTTACTAGTAGATGAAAAGTAGAATATGCACCCTTGAAAAGGATATAAAATGCAATAATTCACGCATATCACAAGTCTTGTTTTACTCACAGTAATAGCAGAGGAAAAGTTGTTTACTAAATGAACTCTTGATAAAATATGATCGCAGTAGATGTAATACTAAATTGCAATCAATCACTCTCCAAGAATTACAGAAAGAAATTCAGAGAAATAGAAACACAGAGGGAGGACATAACTCAAATTGAACAAAACTTAGAATCTTTGTCTACACTTGTATTAATACTCAAAAAAGAGTTTCTCTATTACATTCGGAAAGAAGCGGCCCTGAATAGATCTTAAATCTATGTATTTATAAAAAACTTATCACAACTCAAAAAATTGTTGGACTTCTTACAATATTCAAAATAAAATACATCTGAATAAAAAAAACAATAAGTGAATATTGCAGAATTTTTCTAGCGCTTCCTCTATCTCTTCATCTTCTGGCAATTGTGCTTTCTCTCCTTTGATATATGGGTCGGGTACACATGTCTTTAAGGCTCCCTCAATCATTTGGCTTACTGACTTGGCCATTTGATTTTGTGGCCATCTATCTCTTTGGGTGAATTTGGTGGGGAAAGAAGTTGCAGTTGAAGTCATGGGGGAATGGTTAGATGGATGGCTCAACGTTCGCTCATAAGGGATGGATGAAGGTCACAAGGAAGAGTAACCATTCATTTAAAGGATGACAGGGAGGTGAGTGTCCAATGAGGAGGTAGGACAGGCGGATGCAGGAATGCAGGTGGTAGGGATAGACGAGGTAAGTGACTGTTGGAGGGTGAAAGGTAGAGAGGGTGGAAGGGGCGGACACAATGCATGTTTTATCACTTACTCCCATCTTCACTTGACTTTCCAAGTTCAATGCATTGGTTGCATTTGTCCATTAATGCTACCAAAAACCTTGAAGGCTCAATCCTTTCATTTAATTCGAAGGAAAACATTTATTTTTTTATCTGAGGTAGATTCTCCTAGATCTTGTACACTTCTTGGATAGTAACCTGAAACCGCGTTCTTGGATTAACCAACCACTCATTGATTTTAAGCAAATCAATTTGGTGCATCTCTTGGATGGTTGCCTGAGAAACTTCCTTATTTCTCTTGGATTTTTGTTGGTTCATTTATATCTCGATATGCCCCAGGGCCTCTGAGATATTATTCCCCTTAAAATCAATCAGCTTTTTATTCATCGAAGATAATTCTTCTATGAAATATTCTTTTACATCTATGGCAAGTTTTTTTCCTTCTCTCAATTTGATTCCCAGTCTTTTAGGGCCATTTTTCCTCTTACTTGTTCAGGATGAGAGAGAAAGGGAAGATCAGAGGTATTATCTCTTTGCTTCAATATAAGATCTTCTTGGAACTTAGACCGGGCTAAGCATGCCTCTTTTTCCTTAACATGAATATTTTTCAAGGAGAGTTCTATTACCGGATAGATTTTCTGGACAACGTCTATCTTTAGGTAGAGTTCTTGTTGGACAACTTCAAGCCTCTCATGGGCTTCTGATGTTTGGGATTTGAAAGACGAAATGCCTATCATTGTGCTCTATGTTATAGTCATCCTGGCCTGCAGTTTCTCAATCAAGTTATCATGTTGAGTGATCATTCCTTGGCTTGTCTATGAATTCTAGTAGAGAAACTCAAGGCTATCATGTAACTGCTTAATCTGTTGTTGATCATTAGCCTTGATTTTCTCAAAGTCTTGGTGCATTTTGTTTCTGACATTTTTCTCTGTATTGTATATGATTCTGCAATTTTTCTACCAAGAGGCATTTATGTCACAGTTGCTCAGCCAAATTGTCCACTAACCATTGATTGGCAGTGGAAAAATCTTCTAATGATCCTGCAACCTCTAATGCAAACTCAGGAGTGTCTTGATTTTTCCCAGCATATACCAGTCTTTGCCTCTTGGTGATCACTCCATCCTTGTAGTAAGATTCTCTTTTTATGATAGCCTTTCATTTCTTGCTGAAAAATAAATCTGAGGGAGGCATCTCTTCAGGTAAGATGGGAGTAATATCACCTACAAAAATAAGTTCGGAATTAGAATTTCCAAAGTTGGTTTGTAAAGGGGTTAGCGATGTAATGGGAGAAGAAATATCTGTGGATTGTTGTTGTCCTATTGTATTTGAGGTGCCAGCAGGAGTAGTTGGTGTCTAAGGAGGCATAACTTTTCCCTGCTTTAGGAAAGCTTCAAGTTGAGCTAGTTCTTGTGGGCTTATATGGCCTGACAGTGATGTTTTTACTTCTTGTGTTAACACTTTTGGGATATTTTGGGTTCCCTCAACTCTGTGCTTATCATAGCGACTTGGTTTAGAACCTGCGGGTATAGCTTCCTGTGAAGGGGGTGTGGCTATTGACTCCCCTTGCAGTACCTTTGGTAGACTATTCTGCCTATGTTTTTGAAAGCTAAGAAAAGCAGCTTGTTGATCTGGGGGAAGGGTTTGGAATCTATCTTGGGCTTCCTCATAATATCTAACTCCCCTAAATATTTCTTCATAATATCTAACTCCCCTAAATATTTCTTCATACGGGGAGTTCTCATGCATGTACCACTTCATGTTGAACTGATCCAGATGGTTTTCCACTATATTGTGTGGATCATGTTTCTTGAACTCAATGTCAACCAATTTGACATCCTCCAGGGTTGTGGCCTCAACTTTAGAGTGATCAAAACCCAATAATGTAAACATGCCAACTTGAATAAGGAAAGTCGGCCAAACCTTTTTCTATGCTGCTTTTAGCTCCTTGCTGATGCCTCCATCCATTGTCTGGTATGCCACTTCTCTGCACACCATCCTTTCGGGTAAAAATTGTGGGAGAGCATGGGGAGGAACCAAGCAACCAAAAACTATGATGTAGGAGACATTATCCTCAATGAACCAATCTACGAGCTTGCCTAGGTTTCCCATAATCCTCTCTAAAATCTGGGGAGGTGGGTGATCGTAAATGGCTATATGAAAAGGCACTACAACATTGTGATAGATTTTATAAAACAAATCCTTGGCTTTCTCTTCCCATAGCTTGGAGAGATAAAAATGAATAGGTTCAGAACTGGACGGAGTCCAATTCCAGTTCATCAAGGGGAAAGGGGTCATGAAATAGATGGTATCCATGACATATGTCAACATGTAAAAATGGGCAGGCTTCCCTTTTGTTTTCGTTGTTTTATAACTAGCTAATTCCTTTACCAAATTATCCGATAGTATTTTGGCCCAATTGAATGTGTACCCCTTGGCCACCTTGTTCATGATGGCCACCCATTCGACTAAGAAATGAGTAGGGCTCTTTTTCCCAAACATGTGACCGAGGATCATGGCTACATAAATCATATGAGTGTCTAAATACGTTGTAGCGTACGTACCCTGAGCGTCGGTTCTAAATATCTATGGATTCCCCCACTAGGTCCTAATTATATAATGACCGCTCCGGGAGTATTGGATGCATTCTTTTTTCTCGAATTCTAGAAGGAATGCGGTATTGTAAGTGTATTTAGGAGAAGTGGAAAGTTTATAAATTACTTGTAGGTGTTCTAGTCAAAAAGAATCGATGACAACCTGATGGTGGTTGACGATGCTCCTGGTCTGGATGTCAACATGTTCCAAGGTCCATCTTATCATATCGTTGTAAGACATGATTCTCAGTCATGCAGCTATCTTGCGCAGCTCCGACTGTGCTATATGTATAAGCTTAGCTACATAGGAGTCATCGTCTTCTTCGGCGGAGTCTTCTGGACAGTTGATGATCTCACGTTCCAATAGCTCAAAAACTTGCATCCAAGTTTTAATGGTGTCTGTGACTCGTGGAGTGGTGTCCAATAGAATTTTTGCATTCGAGTTTGAATCCTCACCCGCTGCATCAAGATTTTTTGCCATTTTTCGCAGTGCCATAATCCTCAAAGAAACATAGTGAGATTACCTATTACAGGGGAAGTCTATGAGTTCTTCACTGGATAAAAACTGCTAATTGAAATTGGTAAAAATGACTTGAAATCCAAAGTGCTCTTATTTAAACAAAAATTCATTGATCTTCATATAATCTTACTGATGAAGAATTTATTAACGTTAATGGAAATGACTACCTGGCGATCTATAATCTTCATTTGACTCATTATCCTTAATTGGTCATAAATGCCATCAATACTTTGATGGTTCATGTTCAGGAGTTTTAGATGTGAAAGAGTGGGGAACCTCCCGAATTATGAATCTGTAGAAAGGTTAATCTTTGTATAATCACTTTTAAAAACTTAATTAATTGTGTTTAAAACGTTGCATTAACTTCAATTGTTTTGGGAGTTTGGACTTCTGGGGTTTTTGATATATCACAAGAGAAACTTCCCAAAATCTGAAACTGCGAAGTAATTAATTATTTAGTAATTGATCTTAAGTCTTATTTAATTGTGCTTAATTTTAAGTATTTTGGAAGTTTGGACTTCAAAGGTTTTCGAATATAGAACAGGGGAAACGTTCTGAAATCCAAACTGCGAAGTCATTAATTAACTCTTGATCATGATTAACTTTGTTATTTAAACATTTTATTTACCCCATTTTACTTTTTTAAATGTTCAATACTCCGGCACTTTGATACTTTAGTTATTCGTGAATTCACTCTTTGTTAAATTCACGAAGGGTCATCTCCTGTAGTGATGTGGCATAGATGACATCATTATGGACTACATGTTAAGAAAAGAGAGGTGCCATGTGTCACTTGGAAATGTGTGAATCATCCAATGGAAATGTCAAAAATGGGTGCCACGTGTCAACTCAGGAAAGACTTTAAAAGTACATGTGTCCTATGACTTGTGTCTTTAAATTGTTTAGGAAAAGTCACGAGTGGCTACCTTCGGGTTTCGGATTTTTTGAGTTTTCATTGTTTAGACTTGTTGGAACATCTGAAGCGCAGAGCTCCGAAGCGACCATTAGAGACTTACCTCTTTAAAACTCAGGCGGCACCAGAACTTCGGAGGTTATTAGGATCATTCGATCAAAATGGAAAATCATCAATGAAAGATATCATACAAGATTTATTATTAACTAACCAACAATGAATTTGATTTAAAACTATGGGGCCATTTTCCAAGTTTCTGCTTTCTTTGGGTAAAATTTTATTCCTAAGAGGTGAAAAATGTAAATCTCAAAAGTTCAGAATTGTGTGTTTTCCAACAAAGGATCCATCTGGGGATCGTGTCTCCCTACGAGATGTGGAAGAAAAGTAGATTGAGTTCCTTTATTGGGAAAATGGAGTCATTATTGCATTTATGGAAAACACTTTTAAGAGTTAATCATACACAGAAAAAATGAACTCAACCGAATCTTGGAAAATCTTCAAAACACACTTAATGATTGATCTCAAGTTAGGCTATTAAAATTTCCATTTCCTAAAACTGATTTTGGATCTGTTTAAGATAATCAAAATATCTTTAACTGGAATATCAGAACTAAACTGATTTCATTTGCATCAAGGTTAAGCAGTTGTAATAATTTATTTAGGGAATCACTAGTTGGTTCAGGATGTAAATATCACTGGAAAGAGAACTAGATGACAGAGTATGTTATGTGGATATGTATGAAAACCATACAAATATCATAGATATTTCTTCACTGCCAGCGAGCATGTTTAGTACCCCGGTGAAGTTATCTACTTCTCCCATTGAATTTCCTTTCACCACTTCAATTATCACTTTTGAATTTTGTTGAGATGAGGGCAATCATTACATGAATTTCCTTTCATCGTCTCTTTTGTACAAGATGGGGGCAATCAAATTATGAATTTACTTTCACCATCTATCTTATATTTTAATATTTTGAAGTGGGAAAAATCAATTTGTATGTATCATACAAGGGATGATCTCTGCTTAAAATTTGAAAAGAAGGTTTGTCAACAATTTTTTAAGTATACTCTGAAACTAATTTTCTCCCAATCTTCAATACACCTTCGCCTATAGGGAATATTGTTTTTTCAAGGATTGACCTTCAGTGAATTAGTCAGTTTAAAATCCGATAGAAAAGATAAAGTTACCAGGATTAGACTAGACATACTTTTTTCAGTTAAAATCAAAGAAACATAAAGATTTTCGCCAAATCTCGTTTTGAAGATATGTCTTTAAGTTTTCATAGTCAAGGTGAATTCCATTCTTTCTATGAAGACTAAGGAAGGGTATCGAAAAATCTGAAGTGAATAAGGGCTTGGGGATAAGAAAAATAACCAAATCAAGGACTCATAGGGCCTGACACAAAAAATCTCAATCCGACATGAGTTTGTATATTTATCCTCAAACTTCCTTTCAAGCTCATTTGTTTTATTTTTATTTTTATTTTATGTTTATTTCATTTTTATTTCAGAGAAGACTTCAGAATTTATCAGTAAGACACTCTAAGCTGTAATTTCATACTTCTCTGATTTTTTGATCAGGTGACAACATTATCATGAGTGAAAGTTCCTTTACATTGAAAAATATTTCCTTAAAATTTTAGTTGAACTAGCAAGGTAGGAACTCATACCTCAAATTCCTTTCGTATTTTCAGCAAGGCAAATTATTATTTTATCACCTATTTTTTTTTTTAGAAAATTTGTATGTTGAATCTTCGTTCCCCCTTATCTCCTGTTCAACAAGATATATTCTGCAAAGAATAAAATGCAAGGTGTCAGAAAATCCTGGAGAATAGAGATGATAGACGTTTTTATTTTCCATTTAGTGATATCAAGCAATCATAAATTTATTGAAAATATTTACAACCAACGATCAAATGACTTAGGTAATTTACAAAAGGGAAAAATTTGGAAATTAGAATATTTAATGTCAATCCAATCCGATATATACAATGGACATCCAAAATATGACTACTGCATAAAAAAATTTAAGTAACGTCCGTTGATAGGAGCGTCAAGTATTTCTCCATCAAGGTTTTCCAGCGAGAAGGAGTTTTCCCCTCAGCAGTTGCAATTATAAATGGTCTAAACCAGAGGTGATCAAACTTGCCATGTTTCCCTGCATTCTCCTTTCTAGTGTCCCACCTTAAAACTAAAACGCCAGGAAGGAATTCCCTGCCTTTGGATTTTTTTATCGAAAATGGCCTTCATATTATCTTGGTACTTTTGAAGCTTATCATTTACTTCTACTCTGTTTTGTTGAACTTCGATTATTTGATTTATCCTTCTTGTAACGTCGTTTGGCTCTTCATTTGCATATTGTCATATTTTCATCACAGGAAGAGCCAGGTTGATAGGAAGGATAACGTCAATACCATAAGTCAATTGAAAAGGGGACATACCTATAGATTTCTTGGTGCCGATTCGGTTTTCCCATAAGGCATACTTTAAGTGGATGTGCCAAGATTTTTTGTTTTCTGTCAAAACCTTTTTTATTATAGTCATCAAACTCTTGTTAGATTATTCCTCTAGCCCATTTCCCTGAGGATAATAAGTTGTAGAATGACCTAAAACGATATTGTACTTCTGGCAGAAATTGATCATCGCCATGGAATTAAAATCCTTAGTGTTATCAATAACTGTTTTTCAAGGACAACCAAATCTTGATAGGATGTTTTCTTCCAAAAATTTTACTACTACCTAATATGTATCATTTTGATTTGGAATGGATTCAACCCATTTCATAAAGTAATTGGTAGTGGTGAGAATCCATCTATGTTGAGAACTTGATTGCGGGTGGATTTCTCCGAAGAAGTCTAGGCCCCATTGTTGGAAAGGGGCCTCAACTTTTACTGGGATTAAAGGTAAGGCGGGAAGTTTTTTCTTACCAGCGAACAGTTGACATGGATTGCAAGCTCTGACCCTTGCATTCACATCGGTAAATAACTTCAACCAATAATACTCTGCCCTTAAAATATTGTAGGCCATTTCTCTCTAGTCATGATGTCCCCTGCATTCTCCTATGTGGAATTCATTAATGACATCTTCTGTTTCATATTCCGTCAGACAACATAACAAGAAACCTAGCGGGTCTTTCAAGTACAACTTTCCATCAATAATACAATATTTAATTGCATGTAGTTTCAAAGTCCTTGCTTTAGAAGTAGTCATGTCATTTTGGAATTGAAGGGTAAGGAGGTATGTAACAATATCTCGGTGCCAGGTAGACGAAGAAAACTTATCTTCAATCTAAATCATAGGTGTCAGATCGTCAATTTCCTCTATATCTAGGAGAGAAACATGTGATTCGAGGTCATTTATTCTGAGCGCTCTGAAATTTGATTCAGCTAATAGCTTTTCCATGCCTTGATCTTTGACTATCTTGGTCAGTTACACCTCTAGATCAAACTCTTGGATATTAGCTAACCATCTACCCCTTCTTCCATCACTGTCTGATTGAACCAAGATGTCTTTAATAACATTTATTGGCACGTAAGCGATTATTTTGGAATGAAATACATATGTTTTGAATGCCTTGAGAGCCTTCACCATTGCATAAGCTTGTTTCTCAAGTATATCATATCTTAATTCCGCATCCCTGAGGCTTTTGATGAACATTGTGATTAGATGTTTATATCCTTCTTCATTCTTTTGCAAGAGTATTGTTACAACAGTATGTTCAGAGGCGAAAGAGAATATTAGGAACTCCTTTGTATAGTCTAGACTTGCTAGTACTGGCGCTTCCCCTATAGCTTTATTCACACGCTCAAAAGATGCTTTGGCTTCC